>CM019717.1:78005711-78350711 GCA_009760885.1 Achatina immaculata | reverse complement strand
CTGGCTCCACAACCACAGAGGAAACGTCGATGTCTTTTTGCTGTAGCGATACAACGACCTGTTATTAGAGCGCTGAATGAAGTCATGATAGGGCCCTAATCAGCAACTATTTATTGAGACTTAAAGTGTCATTCTTGTTAGAGGAAGGTGCTGTCCAATTTGGCGGTCACTATCTATAGCCAACATGCTGGGGTCAGGGTTGGTGAACCACAGCCGACCAAGATCCTGTCCTAGCACTCCGTTTGCACAGCCGGTACCCTGGGTAACAGGGCAGGGGTCGCCTTAGCTCACAGGGTGGCGAAGTCTGCTAAAGAAGTAGTGCTCACTCCCTGCTGGTTTAGCTCCATTCAGAAACTGAAAAAATGGCCGCTGTAACCTGCTCCAAATCAGATACTGTGCCCTAATATCTTCACTCCGTATATTTCAGAGAGATAGAACAACAACAACAACAACAACAACAAGAATAACAACAACAATAACAATAGCAACAATAACAACAATAAGATGGAAACGAAAAATAAGAAGAAGAAACAGAAGAAGAAGAAAAAATAGTCATTCCTGTGCCTTCTGTGTGTGTGTGGGGGGTGTATGTATGTGTGTGTATGGGGGGGTTATGTGTGTGTGTGGGGGGGTTATGTGTGGGGGTGTATGTGTGTGGGGGTGTATGTGTGTGTGGGGGTGTATGTGTGTGGGGGGGTTATATGTGTGTGGGTGTGTATGTGTGTGGGGGTGTATGCGTGTGTGTGGGGTGTATGTGTGTGAGGGTGTATGTGTGTGTGGGGGTGTATGTGTGTGGGGGGGTTATATGTGTGTGGGTGTGTATGTGTGTGGGGGTGTATGCGTGTGTGTGGGGTGTATGTGTGTGGGGGGTGTATGTGTGTGTGGGGGTGTATGTGTCTGCGTGCGCCCTTGCGAGCGTGTGAAAGAAAGAGGAACTCATCACAAAATCAAGAAACATTTGTGAAATATTTTACATTTGTGACCTCAGCTAACTCTTCAATCTTATCATGAAGACTGTCTGTTCTGTTATCAGGAGAAGATAGTAATAATAATAATAATAACAACAAATTCTTATGTAAGACATAAACAACACAGATGACAAATTTCTTCCTTTCTGACTTATTTCTGGCCAGCCATCTCTGTTTATAACAGTTTTTCCCAGTCTTGCCTTTCTCGTCCGTGACAGACTAAATTTGATTATAGTCCTCCAAGTAAATTGTGAACATTCATGTACGACAGAAAGACTGATCGCGGTCTTGGAGAAGCTGGACAAACTGTTTAGAGCGACAAGGAAATCTACATGAAAAACTGCACAGTATCGAAAGTTACGTGGCCTTATGCGGTTTATAAATTCGCCCCAACTTTTGCTAAAATGAAAAAAAAAAAAATCCGACTCTCAAAATTCAGGTCATGTTTTAAGGTTTTGTCGCGACAGCTCAGACAAGAAAATCAACACGAAAGTTTGAACAGAGCAGTAAGAACTTGAAACACCCAACAACCAGCGACAATCTTTGAGGACAGAAAACCTAGAACGCTTGTGGGAAACGAATGGGATGTGCAAACTCTGTTCGGCTTCATCCGATTTGCCAAAGATTCTGACAAATTCTCAAGGTCGAGGAGAGCCAACTGGGGGCCATTTCGGAGCTACTGTCGTGGGTCCCTCCAGATGCAAAAAAAAAAAAAAAGTCGTTACAATTGGTCTTCTGTTTCTGGTAACAAAAAGGGAACATATTTTCAGTGAAATAAATTAAATAAATTTACCACCATTACAGCTGTCTTAATAAATAAATAAATATAGGCTAATACGTGAAGGCTTGAGGAATTATCTAAGACAGAGTTGGTCAAACTGCGGCTCACTGGCAGCATGCGGCCCTTTGACATAAAATGTGCGGCTCGTGGAAATATATTTGTTGAGCTCCTATTTTTTTTTACATCGTAAATAATATAAAAGGTATTTAAAAAATTATATTCATATTTCACGTTTATATTCATATTTACTCACATATTTATTTATATTCATATAAATATATTCATATTTCATATTTATTTCATATTTTACTTCATATTTATTTACCGAGCATAGAGAATCCCTGGCTTAAAACGTAAGTTTGTTTATTTAAGCTTATTTAAGCATTTATTTAATGTTATATTTGAGATAGGGATTAAAGAAATTTCGGATCAGCAAGGATTACAGAAGAACTATTTACAGTCAATAACCGCGCAAGCCGGTGCTGACAGCGAATAAATACTATTACGCACGCGCATTCTTTAATACTCATATAAAATTGTTCATATCTTGCCGCTCACAAACACCAGAAGTTTATCATATGCAGCTCTCTCATTAAACACGTTTGGCCACTCCTGATCAAAGAGAATTTTCTGAACTACGAAGGCTGTAAAAGGAAAAGATAATTAAAGTTTTTGTGAACTGTCTTGAGAGGAGATAAGCAGGAGGTAGTCACTGAAAACCTAGAAAGGAAGATTGATTGATTGATTGATCTTTATTTCAAAAGGGTTAAGAATTGGGCACGCAGGCCCGTCTGACATTCTGCCCTTTATCATACATCTTTCACTCTATTCCAGACATTCTACAAATATGCTGTTCATATAACAAACATAACTAACATTGAAGCTGAGAGACATAAAATAAAATATAACATTTACGTTGCGCTCTTAAACATTCACTCAGTACAGAAGTAACTACATACATTATAAATGACTATCTACTAAACAAAATTTTCGGGACTATTCAGAAAACAATTAATTGTATTCGATGTCTGTAAGAGCAGCTTAAGATAACTTTTAAGTTTTATAATTCATGGAGGCATGTAGTCGACATCAAATAGATATTGGGAAAGCTTGTAGTTGTAGGAAGGAGTATAATTTATATTTTTTATATAGGATGGGAGGGTATTCCAAAGATGAGCAGCAGAATAACTAAAGCTTTTCTTGT
This sequence comes from Achatina immaculata, assembly GCA_009760885.1. Lineage (NCBI taxonomy): Eukaryota > Metazoa > Mollusca > Gastropoda > Stylommatophora > Achatinidae > Lissachatina > Lissachatina immaculata. The sequence goes on along the minus strand of CM019717.1, from coordinate 78,347,758 downwards.
AGAGATCACGTCTAGGTTTTGGAAGACATATGTTGTTCAAGCGTTGGCTGCACTTTGGGCTAAATTTAAACAGGTTCCATAGATAAGGCGGGGAAGAAAGAAGAAGAGATGCTAAGAGAAAAAGTGAACCAATGAACGTGCCAAATGAGTACATATCTACCGACAATACACGTCATTGATAACATGTGTGATGTCTATGTTAATGTCTTAGCCGATTTTCTGGTAAAGGTTGTGCGTTTGAAGAAGTCCATAAAGAATCAGTAAGTCTGATATATATATATATATATATATATATATATAGTGGTAAAAGGTTGACGAAGACTGCTTTAGAGAGTAATGTGATCAGGATATGGCTGACCCCCTGCAAGTCCAGAAGTCCAGAGCCCCTGGATGAGTCAAGTATCCATTTCTACAGTTGGGTGACCGGAGCGGAGTTAAGACCCACCTACCACACATCACAGGTCTCCATTTAAACATTCTGTACGGTCTACCATGCCCATTTCTGACACACATCATCGGACAATCCACATCTTCGTACAAATTACAGCTAAGTGCTCTATTAAATTTTTAAAATATAGCATTCATGTGAATCTATAATTTATCTCTTCTCTCTATTTCTTCGTCCTGTATGTTTTTATACGATTAAGGCTCGCGGCTAAACGTCGCAACTTTGTAGTCGTTAAGTAATAAAGCTGCTCCTACTTTTTTTCATAGTTTATACATTATGTCGCTTCACGTTTTGCTTATTTAGTTTGTAAAGAATGGAAGAAACCCAGGATAAAGGGGTTCTCAGGAGCCCTATCTAAATTTAAACTCTACCTCAGAGAATATCTGCCAATCTTGGTCTCCTGCCATGACAATAGACAGAGTTAATCAGTGACTTGGGATACTGAAGCCACTGAGAGAAGTTCGTCAGATCATCCTAACGTTTTGTTTCTTTTTTCCCCTTCTTGTATCAGTTCATTACTGAAGGTCTCCAAGCTCATCAAATTCTTCTGGCGGTATTCTCCAGAGGCTACCATGAGGAGACAATGTCGTTTCTCACATGTGAATTCAGACAGCAGTCATGTCCCCTGAGAAGCTGTTTTCATTCCTCTTCTGGCTTAAAGGAAAAAAAAATTAACACAAGGCAAGTCGACCATTTTTGTTTGTTCATATTATCATCAGCATATTTCTTCTTTGGCCGTATGCTTGTTCCAGATACAATCAGGAGTGGATCATTAGCTCTGTCTAACACTGGAAGCCGATATTCGAAACATGATTACAAATAGCAAGAAATACAAATAGTTGCATACATACTGCTATTGTAACATGCTTTAAAAATATAAGTTTTATTTTGTCACATATTTGCTTTTAGCAATAATTATTGTTATATTTTATTTCTGACCAAAATAACAATCTACAAAACTAAAATAACACCAGCCGTCATGTATGGATCAGAAACGTGGAGTACAACAAAGAAAGATGAACAACAATTGCAGATTTTGAGAACGAGATCTTAAGAAAAATCTTTGGGCCCATAAAGGACACCAACAGTGGAAAATGGAGAGCTAGAAAAAACACTGAACTGAACAGCTTATTTAAATCCCAACGAATTATATATGTCTTGAAACTGAACAGACTACTCTGGTTGGGCCTTGTAGAAAGAGTGGAAGAGAACAGACAAACGAAAATTATGTATGCACAAGAGATGAGGGAAACAAGACCAAGGGGTAGACCAAGACAGAGATGGAAAACAACATAGAAGAGGATATAAAAGAAATTGGTGTCACCAACTGCAGAGAGAAGATTAGGAATAGAGAGGAACAGAGGCGAACTTTATCTGCAGCAGTGAGCCTTAATGGCTCGGAAAGCTGAAGAAGAAGAAGAAGAAGAAGAAGAAGATATATTATTTTTGACCACAATAACAATCTACAAAACTGCACGTTTTGAAACTACTGGCCCTAATATCACACCCCCTAGGTGCCCCAATGGCAAGACAGGCATGGAGACACTCAAAAGTATGTAGTGTAACGTGGACTGCAAGTAATTACTAACTGGTGTTAGAAACACTGTTTCAACATTAGTGATATTAGGTAATCACAAACATAATATATAACATTAATTATTACTAGAAACAGATATATGACAAAACAGCTGAGAAACACATAAATGCTTTTGAATGTAAATGCAACAGAAGAGTTCTTCAAATATAATTGGCACAAACAAGATCAAATATATCCATGCTACAAGAACTTAATATTGAAGAAAGTTGGCTAGTAAAGAGGATTAAACAGAGAAAACTTAAATATTTTGGACACATTAAACGTCATGAGAATTTAGAGAAGACCGTCTTGGAAGGTTACATAATGGAAAAAAGAAAGAGAGGAAGATCAAGGCGAAGATGGGTGCAAGACATCTTTGATAATCTGCAAATGGATGCATCAGCAGCAGGGCATCTTACTTACAACCATGAGGCCTACAGGAGAGCTGTTAGGGTGGCAAAGTTCCGCAAGGGACATGCAAATTATTGCCAATAGCTTCCTTGACCTATTGACACACACTAAAGTGTGTAAATGACGAAAAAAGTAGGAACAGCTTTATTACTCCTTTATTACTACCATCATCTAAAATCTTGTCTCTACATTCCACCATGCACAGTTTTGCACATTTCAGAACGAACGCACTTTAAACGTAAGAATTGGCGCATCCCCAATATTGTATTGACAACGTTTACATGCGTTCTTCCAAGACTGAGCTAAATGTTAATTAATTTAATGTATTTATTATGTATTTAACATACAATTCACGTGATTCTATATTTTATTTCGTCTCTCTATTTCTTGGTCCTGTTTATGTTTATGTGACTAAGGCTAATGCCGAAAAGTCACAACTTTGTGTTCGTTAAGTAATAATGCTGTTCCTACTTTTTTTTTTCGTAATTTATACATTTTGATATCACAGCTTTACTGTAGAGCTTCGTGTATAGGTGTGTACTTGTACACTAATTACTGACACACTAGAGCAACATAGGCAACTTTTTTTCCGACAGACTAAAAAGGATTTTTTTTTCATCCTCACTCAAGCGATATACTTTGAAAATATCAGATTTACGAACCTCATAGTCGCAAAACGCACATAATTAAAGTTCCTGCAACTGAATTATGTATAATAATGTGATATATACTATATCATGAAGTTATTAAGCCGGACTATAGTAATTCCACAGTATAAAAATAATATTGTTAACGCTTCCAGTAAATTATGCCGTTTTTGAGAAATCTGCCTAGACTGGCTGCGCGTTATAAAAAATGTCGCGCACCAGAAACAGCCCGCTGGCCAAGGGTTGCCCATATTTGTGCTAGAGAATAATGTGGTCTGTACTAGGCTTCGCCGCTTTCCCTTCTCAAGCTCCAGAGGGCCCAAGTACCTATTTCTACAGCTGGGTGGCTGGTGTAGGAGGAGCTAGATTCAAACCACCTACCTTCACTATGACCGACTGCTGCACTAACCACTGACTAACCCCTACTGATTAATTATGTCTTTTGCCAGGCGCTGCGTAAGGCTGTATACTGGAGAACGCACTAATCTTGTCCCAAATGTCCCATCTACAATTGAGTGAAAACAATTATAAGGACACGTCAGTTGTCCCTTCCTCCTCTACTCTCTATCTCTCTCTATCTCTCTCTCTCTCTCTATCTTTCTGTCTCTCTAACTCTATCTCTCTCTCTTTATATCTCAGTCTTGTCCCCGCCAGTGCCCAAGGTACGTGTGGCTGCAGGGTAGCAAGAGATTTCACTTCTGTTGGTCGTTTGCTGAAACCAGTCAGACACCAGGAGATTAAGTTTTTAAGTTTGTCGAGAATGCAACAGTCTTAAAGATAGCGAACTGGAAGCTGGACGGACACTGCTAAGAAATACAACGAATGAAGGTGAAAACAAATGCAAGAACAAGTTGAAGGACCGGCGTGGCCAATCTTCCATGGGAAGGTGGCACATGATGATGATGATGATGATGATGATGATGATGAACTTGCTAGGATGGTCACACTGCCCTAAATGGCAATCAGGTAATGCAGATCATCTCCTGACATTTCATGATGCTTGGAACTTAAGAAAAGACAAGAAACAGAAACAAAACTAAGCTTGTCGGTTTTTTAAAATTTTTTTTTATTCCTGATCCTCGAAGTTCTAACAGAACAAGAACTGGAAACAAGGAAAAACACGACAAGCATTATCATCGCCATCATTAATTACATCACGTAAAGTTCTCCGTGTCTTCCAACTGAGGAGAACAGCAATAAAAACAACAACAAAAATAACAACAAAAAAATAACAACAGCAACAACAACATTTCTAACAGTGTAATTCAGACCAGGGGTTCTCAGCCTAGGATATCGTGAGAGGTCTATAAGGTACCACGAGATCTGATGGCTGAAAAGAAAGTAGAAAAATTAAATATCTTTTATTTAAACTTGCACTCTCCGCGCGATGTTGGTAGCCGTATTACCAATCTCGTTAAAGAACACACAGTTATTATAAAACAGGGTGTTTTTAAAGTCTCACTACACTTTCTATGTAAATATGAAGAAAATGGCGTCATAAAAAAATGTGCTGCACAGTCAATCGTGAAGAAAAATGCATTGAATGGCTGACATCTGCTGGAGTAATTTTTTGCACTCAAAACAGAAGAAAGGACTTTTTTGGGTTGAACAAGTATTTCGAAATGGCGGTCGATACACACGGATGGTTGTTCAAAGTTTTATAGCAAAATTTCCTGATAAACAACCTCCTCATGGCACTACAGTTAGAAATTTGTTGAATAAGTTTCGTGATACGGGAACTATGGAAGATGCTCCGCGATGTGATAGGCCTGCTGTGTCTGAAGAAAAATGTCTAGATGTTCAAGACAGAATCCTGAAAAGTCCATGCTAGTCCTTAAGGAAAATGTCGCAAGAAGTGAACGTATCACTGAGCACAGTGCACAAAATTCTTAAACATCGGTTAAATTTTGATCCATACAAGATTTCTGTTGTGTCTGAACTAAAAGGGTGTGACAATCAATCTAGAGTCAACTACTCCAGGTGGTTTCAAGCATTTTTAGCTGAAGAAGACGAGTCAATTCTCGATTTAACATTCTTCTCTTATGAGGCATGGTTTCATCTATCTGGATACGTTAATTGCCAAAATAATCGTATTTGCAGCAGTGTTAATCCCAATGTATTTCATGAAACGCCACTACACGATGCGAAAATTGGGGTATGGTGTGCCGTCAGTAGAAAACGTTTAATTGGACCAATTTTCTTCAACAACACTATAGATGCCAATCGATATCGTACTGACATTCTGGAACCTTTTTTAGAACAACTGAATGAACGTGAAATTGAAGAAGCGTGGTTCCAGCAAGATGGTGCAACTGCACACACAGCTAGAGCAACACACGGTTTTTTTTGGAAGAAATTTTCGCAAATCGCATAATATCTCGTGGGTAATATAACCTCCGTTGGCACCCCCAGTAATAGATCTAGCCAAGCCAAAGGGACAGGGATCGCCTTAAGTCCCCGTGAGGGCGAGGTCCACTAAAGAAGCCTGCTCGCTCTCCAGACCTAAATCCATTAGATTATTATCTATGGGCTTTCTTGAAAGGAAATTTTACAAAAATAATGTACAAACAATTGAGGACCTGAAAGAAGCAATCAGAATTACCATCCAAGAAATAACAGACACTTTGCACAAGGTATTTGACAATATGAAGAGATGTGAGCAGTCATATCTTGAAGCCCATAGTGGACATTTCCAGCACCTGTTATAATGAATATTCCAGTGGTACATTCCAGCTAACCCAAAACAGCGTTGTATCATTGCAATCACTGTTGTAACTAATTAAATGACTTTTTAAAGCACATTTTGTGATGACGTCATTTACTTCATTTTTCAATTTTTTTTTCATATAAAGTGTAGTGAGACTTTAAAAAAAACCATAGAATCAGTGTATCCCAACCTTACAGATCACATCGGCGTACCGTAAACTGTAATTTTCATACACGTGTTTCCTGAAACTTGAAAATGTTCAGACATATGTTTCATGAGACCTGAAAATTTTTCATACGTGTGTTTCCTGAGAGGTGAAAATATTCATACATGTGTTTCCTGGGACCCGAAAATAACTTCAGAAATCCTTCAAGAGCATGATCTCCGAAAATATTTTATAACCTGGCGCAGATTTCTGCAAGATAGTGCAACCCACCACCTGCACCCCCCCCCCTCCACCCTCCCACCCCATTCTCTTTTCATCCACTTCGGGCCCATCTTTAACACAGAGGAAACTCTCCAGACCACGGAAGAATCCACAGACTGGACATTCCTCACGTACGACCTGCTCAAGGGTTAAAAAAACAGAAGAGGCTTAGAGAGACGGCCTGTAGGTCATCTCAGAAAAGGTTTATTTTTGGCAAGCTCATCTGCACAGTGCCTGTTAGAATTATAAATTGTTAACAAGAATCGTGGTTATGTTACGCTTGGGTATGACAAGTTAATCTTTAGCAGAGTCCAATTCCGGGTTGTTGTTGTTTTTGTTGTTGTTGTTGTTGTTAACGAATTTTCACAAAGAAGGTGATTGAAGAGAATGTTACATGCCACTTGAGGTGGGGGGGGGCGCTGTCCGATTTGACAGTTATCGGTCCACAGCTGTCACACTAGAGCCAGGTTAACGAGGGAACCATAACTGGTCAGACCCTGTCCGGTCCCTCCGTTGGCACCCCCCCCCCCATAATAGGTCTAGCCTAGCCAAAGGGACAGGGATCGCCTTAAGTCCCCGTGTAGGTGTGGTCTACTGAAGAAGCACTGCAGACCTTCAGACCTTCTGCGTTTTAGTTCCACTCAGGGGCTGAAAAAAAAAATAGAGAGGTCATAACCTGCTCTCAAGATGCCACGATGTTGTGCCCCAATATTTTTCCGCATGGGCGGCAAAGAACATTAACTTGCAGTTCCATGGAGATAGAAGAAGAAGAAGAAGAAGAAGAAGAAGAAGAAGAAGAAGTCACTTCTGAACATAATTATGCACCCATATATCTCAGAAGAGTGAGACAGAAAGACAGGAGATAATTTTTTTAAAACCAGATCTAAAAAAGACTGTTTTATAAACTAATGTTTGCAATGTCGTACATTAATCTGTACAGTTCTATCTACTAATCTACATCGCTGTTGCCCTGTGTTCTGTACCGTGTAGTCCCCAAATCTTTACCGCCTAATCTTCTTTTCTGAATCGTTACTGTCCTCTGTTCAGTATGTTATTGTCCTCTTCTATGAATCGTCATCGTTCGTTTGTATTAAAAACTAGACTAAAGACTAAAAACTAGACAAAGGTATCGTTCGTCTGTATGTATCTTTAATGGCAATTATCCAGTACTTTATACCATTGTTTTCCTTAATCTGTGCCATGTTGCCCATTAAATCTTTAATGTTTTGATTACTAATCTGTACTGTTGTGACCGTGCGATATACACTTTACTACTTCTGCGTGTTATCTTTTAACCTTAGTGTAGTATGTTTGCTTTGCCTTGTCTTGTCTCCTTGTTCATGCCCCTTTCAATGTTGAGGGAACAAATAAACGCTTTGATAAGGGTCGGCGATTTTGCTTCATCCGATGGGATACTTAAGGTTTCTGTGATTTCCTACTCCACTTCTTTGGCGGATTTATGTTAGCCTGTCTATTTCTCCTGTGTTTTCTACGAGCGGTAAAGAGATCCACCGTCGGCTTGATGGGTAAGTCGCGGTTTAAGGCAGAATTTAACCCGGGGTAGGAGGGATGGTGAGGTGGTGGCTGTCTCCCTGAGCTAGTCAGAGTCGTCTTTAGTTCCCAGCTAGTACAAACGAGGATATGGAGTGCACACAGGACACCAGCATGTGAATAGTTTTCGCTTGTCACTCCTGCATTAAACAGCATTAGTTGTTCGATTGCACCATGGATATACAGTATTTAAATCTCTACCGTCTAGCTATCCCATCTGTACAGCTTCATTTCTTCAGTCGCCATGTTTGCTTATCTGTGTATAGTGATCATTTTAGACTTTTTTTTCTTCTAATCTGTACTAACCTTTTCGTCTAGTTTCCTCACATCTTTTATTAGCCTTTCACTTAGATTCCTCAAAGCTATTTTACCCACTCATCTGGTTTTCTCAGATCTATTTTTACATTTTCATGTTGCTTCTCCAGATCTTCTTCTTCTTCTTCTTCAGCGTTCAAGTTCATGGTCATGCTAAATCGGAATCCTGGTCGCCAGGATGAAGTCCACATTCTTCTCCAGGTCTTCCCAGCAGCCCCCACAGCTTCCGCCTTAGGTCCAAGCCCTGTGGCCACGTCTGGTTGAGTAGATCTGTAAAGGTTCGGCGCTCTTGGAGAATATGTTCTGGAGTCTGCAGGGACATTTCGTCTGTATGTGAGATCTTGAGTCGTCAGAGATGGCCCAGCTGCCTGCAGTGTCCAGTTCTTAATTGGGACAGGACCGTTTGTTGCTTCCTCTGTAACTGGTGGATTGGGTCCGGTTCGCTGCCTGCGCCCAGCCTTTTAGCCCACAGTTGGTCGTACCGGCTTCGTATGATGGTCTTGGCCTCTCTGTAGCTGACTTGGTGGCTGCTTTGTTCCATTCTATTGCCCATTTGGCTAGGGCGTCAGCTATTTCGCTTCCAGCGATGCCACAGTGGAAGTGTGGCCACTGCAAGGCTATTTCTGTGTGTTTTGAGAGGTGGTTAATTTCCTTTTTGATTTCCTTTCAGGATCCGCCAATTTTTTTTTGTGGTATTTTGTGACCTGGAGTCAGTGAAGAAAGTTATCTTTTTTTTTGTTTTGGTCCTTGTCAGTCTTCTCTAAAGTAGCTCAGGGCTCTCAGAATTGTTGTTGAGTCAGCCCTGGTGGAGGATGTTTTGCCAGTTAGAAAGGCGCAGAGATTCTCTTTCCCATCTCTGTGATGTATTAAGAACCCTTCTCTTTCATTTTTGACCGCATCTTCAGAAGATTCATTCATCGGTATACACCAGACTTGTCGATGCGTGTGTATCCTGACCTTTTTTTTCCCTGTGGTTACTGCCAGCAGCGGACACATCTACCTTAATCCTTCCAGTCTAGATTTCAATTTTTTTTTAAAACTTTGCAGATAAGTTTTCTCAGATCTGCCTTTAACCCATTCAGTCTGATCTACTCACCTATTTTATTTTAACCCTATAAATCTTTTCTGATTCATACATTCTCTTGCCAAGCCAGCCTGACTTCATACATCATTCATGCCAGTCTGTTACACAGCAGATGTCAGGTCTCATTTTCATAATTTCATTCGCCTTGTCACTCTGAACAGGTGTGCCTTAAAAGCATCCAACGTCCACTATCAGTTCTTTTAGTTCTTCCATTTTTGTTAAAGTGTAGCCAAAATTTCATGCTTAAAATTGCTATTACTCCAGAGCATTCTCATGAACGGAACTTTTCAATCAAAATGGAAATCCACTTGTGGAAAGGGGGGGGGGGGGGAGAACCAGACTCATTTAAAACAAAAATGAAAGAAATGACATGAACATAAATTACTGAGAAACTTGGAATGAGATTATGCTAACAAGTAACAACTCGTAACTTCTCCAACGTGACGCGTGAAGACAAAGTAATAACTCGAGGCGAGAATCTAATCAAGCACCGGTCACGCTGAGTTAAAAAAATGATCCCACTGGACTTGGCCTTCTGGCTCAGTTGCCCCTTGAGCCGTTATTTTCTATTCCCCCTTCTCCCCCTCCCAGCCACAAATTACTCTCAATCAGAGTTTTATTTTGTCTCAAACGTCTCTCTGCAAGGTAATCATACTGCAGCAAGTAATCATAACATTGCGTTGTGGAAGATCCTATACGCGTTCATCCAGACAGTTCAGTTTAATAGAGCGGTTCTGTAACTCTGGTTCGGAAAGCGCTGGGACTCCACGAGGGATGAGATGAGAGTTAGAAGAACAGGTCTAGATTATATGGAATAATAGAAATTATGTGTTGGAAGAACAGGTCTAGATTATATGGAATAATAGAAATTATGAGTTGGAAGAACAGGTCTAGCTTATATGGGATAATAGAAATTATGAGTTGGAAGAACAGGTCTAGATTATATGGAATAATAGAAATTATGAGTTGGAAGAACAGGTCTAGATTATATGGAATAATAGAAATTATGATTTGCTTATTTTTTGTTTGTTTGTCTGTTAGTGCCTACAACGTTGGTATAAATAAATAAATAAATAGACTTGTTTGGGGTTTGGGGTGGGGGTGTAATGGGGGAACGTAACGACTTATCCTTGACTTTAAGGGTCTGCTGTCTGAATAAAAGTTGGAGAAACACTGTAGAGGAACAAGAGTCGAGGTTTCATTGGAACACTGTAGTGGCACAAGAGTCGAGATTTCATTGGAACACTGTAGTTCCACAAGAATCGAGGTTTCATTGGAAGACTGTAGTAGCACACAATGTCAAGGTTTCATTGGATCATTATGCTGATAATGTTTAGAGAGGGGAAAAAATGGCAAAAATCTTTCATATCTGATCAGCCTCCTGAAGTAAGCATACCGCTGTTAATAACAACGTCTTTAATATAGATTAGAGCAGCCTGTAATTGCTGTCCGTCTTTTACATTGCTTGCCGCTGGGGTACAGTAGTTACTGCTCTCCCCTGCCGATCAGTAAATCCCTGGTTCGATTTCACATCTACACTGGAATATTTTTTTTGTCAGACCGACTGGTACTTGGGTCAACCTGGAGGTTTCCCTGGGAAAACAAAGGCAGCCAGAACAAATGCTGGCCTCACTACGTCACAATACTGTGGTGACTTAAAAGTGTGAATGAACTAACTCCACACAGCTCTACTGCACCTAATACAAAAGTCGCGAGACATAGAAGAGAAGCTTTTACATTCAGTTTTCTGAAAATTTGCATCAAATTTGATAAAATTATTCCATTTCCTGTGATAAAGCAGCATCAAGCTTTTGTTTGTGATCGCTACTGCGAACATACTGTTCGGTAATAACTACATAGTCATAGCCAGTTACGGCGTTAACTGGCAGTTACCGTTACAAAACGAGAAAAACCGAAACATTTGGAGCTCGTCGGTTACTGTAGCCGGTTTATATTACAAAAAAAACCTTGTAAAAGAAATAACCAGTGAAATCGGATGGAAATTAATTGGGCCAGTAAATTGATGATACCCAATTTACATGAAAGATAGTCAGTCAGTTTTGAATTTGGTACAGAGTGTGAAGCATTTTGTGAAAAGTAAATCTCATAGAAAATAATTGAAGAAAAACTTCACGCGAACATGCCATTTCCGTTGATGCGTGTAAAGTGTGTTTAAATTGAGATTTAAAAAAAATATAAAGTACCGAAAGTTATATTGATAAAACCGGTGTTTCGGAAGGTGCCTTCTGCAAGATGAAAAATAGGTGCAGGTATACTTGTTTCTAAAATTTCTAGCGCCGTCTCTGGGCCTTGCGATACTATGAGTGTGTTCTTGCTGTTATATTCCTTGACGTGTAGCGCACAAGACAAGTGTTTCTTCTTTTTTTTTTGTCGTGTATCCCCTCTCAGGCCTGAGAACAGCTGAGGACCCCCTTTCCGGCCTGAGAACAGCGAAGGACCCCCTTTCCGGCCTGAGAACAGCTGATGACCCCCTTTCTGGCCTGAGAACAGCTGAGGACCCCCTTTCCGGCCTGAGAACAGCTGAGGACCCCCTTTCTGGCCTGAGAACAGCTGAGGACCCCCTTTCCGGCCTGAGAACAGCTGAGGACCCCCTTTCTGGCCTGAGAACAGCTGAGGACCCCCTTTCCGGCCTGAGAACAACTGAGGACCCCCTTTCCGGCCTGAGAACAGCGAAGGACCCCCTTTCCGGCTGAGAACAGCTGAGGAACCCCTTTCCAGCCTGAGAACAGCTGAGGACCCCCTTTCCGGCCTGAGAACAGCGAAGGACCCCCTTTCCGGCCTGAGAAAAACGGAGGACCCCTTTTCCGGCCTGAGAACAACGGAGGACCCATTTTCCGGCCTGAGAACAGCTGAGGACCCCTTTTCCGGCCTGAGAACAGCTGTAGAACCCCATTCCGATCTTACAGCTGTGAACCCCTTCTATCGCCCTGAGAACAGCTGAGGACCCCCTTTCCTGCCTGAGGACAGCCGCGGAACCCCTCATTAAAAATAAAGCAATAAACAGAACCCAAAAGATGGTAAACTTTATTTTATTCGAGTCAATCCTTTTCTTGGTTCGAGGACTCTCAAAGAGTCGGGGGTAGGCTGAGAGAAATACTGAATAGTTTGACGAGATGAGGTCACCAGCTGAACTGATGGCCTGCATGAAGAATCGGGTACTATGGAGAAACATAATAGCCAACGCCAGTCGGCACGCACCTGATGATGATGGACACAGTGATAGCTGTAGAAGTGGGAGCGAGAGGAACATAGGCATACGACCTATGTAAGAAACTGGACATAAAGGGATAAGCACGGGCAAGGGTATTGAAAAGCATATTAGGAACAGCAGAACATGCATCATGTGGAGTATGCGAAACAGATATTGAGAACTTAAATAATTTCATTTGTCACAACCAATACTTGGTCCATTCATTCATTCATTCATTCGTTCATTTGCAAGTCCCTTGCGGAACTTTGGTTCCCTAACAGCTCTTCTGTAGGCCTCTCGGTTGTAAGCAAGACGCCCTGCTGTTGATGCATCCATTTGCAGGTCATCAACGATGTCTTGCAGCCATCTTCGCCTTGGTCTTTCTCTCTTTCTTTTTCCCATTATGTACCCTTCCAAGATGGTCTTCTCTAGATTATCATGACCTTTAATGTGTCCAAAATATTTAAATTTTCTTTGTTTAGTCCTCTTTACTAGCCAGCCTTCTTCAGTATTAAGTTCTTATAGTATGGATATATTTGTTGTTTTTTGTGCCCATGGTATTTGAAGAACTCTTCTGTAGCATTTACATTCAAAGGCATTTATGTGTTTCTCAGCTGTTTTGTTAAGTGTCCAGGTCTCATGGGCATATGTTGCGGTGGGAAAAATGCATGCCCTTAAAAATCTTATTTTTGTAGTTATGTCTGTTCCTCTCCACAGATTCTTTAGTTATTTTACTTTCTGAAGTACGATAGATGTCCTCCTTTTAATTTCCCTCATTGTATCTCCATTATTAGTTAGTAGTAATCCAAGATATTCAAAACTCTCCACTTCTTCCAATTTTTCCTCATTGATACATATTTCAGCTGCCTTGTTTGTTTTGTCAGTTGTCATCAATTTAGTTTTCTTCGCATTAAGGCAGAGGTTTTGTTCTTTGCTGTTCTTACGGACTGACATAATTAGTTTTTCAATTCCTTTTCAATACCGGTCCTCCTTAGCTCAATCGCTAAGGTCGCAGGTTCAATTCTGGGACGAAAAAAAAAAAAAGCAACAAGTCACAAGACTTTTGGGAGCCATGATCCAGAACTCCCCCACCCCCCTTACAATGTCAGAAGTTTAATAGGGCCGAAACACTTGTCTGAGAGGGGGTACCATCTCTGATGAGCTGAAGGAGTTGTTATTGTTACGCTCTTTTCATTAGAGAGTTTCCTGCATCCTTCCCAGGGACTCACCCCACCCCCACCCCCCGAAACAGAACAGTTGTACTAGTGGGTGATATGGCCGCCTTTACTTTGTCAGCCCCAGAAGTAGCTGGCTGCCACCAGACTTGAACCGCTGACCTCGAGTGAGAGACAAGTAAATGCTTTCAAGCTCGTCCTTACTGTCAAGTCTGCATTCGCTTAAGCTTCTAACAGATTCTCCTATCACTATACATCTGCGCTACAGACCAGACCACATCTTACATCTTGTATAAGAAAACTAAATTCAAATCAAAACAAACATTTCAGGAAGTGATCGTGTTAATAAAAATGTTTAAATACCCTGAAAATTATCTACAACGACCAACATTCATGTCCACCTCTGTTATACATCACGTGAGCTATTTGCCCTTGTGCGGAGAAAGCATTAGGGCGACAGGCACGCGTTAACTACTAATGGGAGACCACTACTAGGATAAGTGATTGGAACTTGGGCCCACTACTAGGGTAAGTGATTGGAACTTCGGCCCACTACTAGGGTAAGTGATTGGAACTTGGGGGTCGTTACGGCGTTTCGACGGCTGAAACTACTTTCATCTATCAACAATGGATTTGCAAATCAAAGTAAGGTAAACAACTGGTAATGAATTTTAAATGAGAGAGAAAACTATCATAAACGCCGGATTTAAAATTATGGAGCATTAAAACAAGTTGCTATTTTGTGTACACGCTTTTACCTCCAGCTTGGCAGTTCACACACCCCATACGAGTAACAGCAAAACACTTGAGAAAATGAAGTACATAGCTCGCAAAAACGATAATAACATGACGTAAATACAGACCAAAAGTATTTGATCATCCTATAGCACAATAATGGAAAATAAGATGTAACAAAGAAATCTACACATTGTTTAACTCTGCACTTATAACTGACATTATGAAAAAAAATAACAACAGATTGAGGTGGCTCGGAGAGAATGGGAGAGGGTAGGCAAACAAAGATTACCTATACAGAAGTGATGAAAGAGGATAGAGATAGATAACGATGGCGAGAAGACCTGGAAGAAGATATAGTGCTCTTGGAATCGACAATTGGCAAGAAGAACAATAAAAAAAAAGATCAAGAACAGAGAGAAATGGAGACGTGTCTTATAACAGAAATGACCCTCAATGACTCGGAAAGCTACCGAATTGCTGAATTCAGCAGATGCTGAAAGGTAAGGAGCAAGAAATATTTCTATTTCTATTACCAGCTCATTCTTATTTAAATTACCTTCCACTGATATATATATATATATATATATATATATATATATATATATATATATATATATATATATATATATATTGCGTATTGGATGTGATAATCTAACTTTTATCTATTTAATCTAAAAGCTGAAGACTGCTGTAAAACTGATCCTTCTAGAGAGTAGAGACAGTCAGGGATGTGTGGAGGAGTTTTACACACACACACACAAAATAGAAAGACAGAAAGAAGCCAAAATGAGGTGATAAGGAGCAGCAAAAGAGGCAATGAGCTGAGAACGGAGAAATATAACACAAACAGTAACACACCGATGTTTCGGCCATATCCTTTTGTCAAGGAAAACGAAATTGATGAAACAACAAATGAACACAAAAATACCATTTAACAGGCAAATATTTTGAAGGCCAGGACATCAAGTCAGTTTACTTGCTTGACTGATAGATCTTGACGTCACAACAATGAGGACCTCTGTCAGATGAATGCTGATGTGTGTGTGTGTGTGTGTGTGCGCGCGCGCTGTGTTGTGCTGTGCTGTTTTTCCTCCATTTCTTGATAAAGACACGTCGCCAAAATATTGTTTATTAGTATTTCTTTTACAATTGTTTGTGCTATTCTCATTGCCTCTTTCCATTCATTGTCATCCTCTCTCTCTCTCTCTCTCTCTCTCTCTCTCTCTTAAATCTGCTCTCTTTTAAATCTGCACCATACACCTCTGACAATTTCTGCTTTACTTATTGAACCTCCACTTCATAATTGTAAAAGCAACAATTTACACTGCTACACTGAAGTGCTGTTAGAAATCGTTAATAGATAATTCATCTGTATTTTTACTGTGTAACAGATACATTCCAAACAAACGCGACAACGTGGATAACCTTCTATCTTGATGTAAGGGAAGTGAACATGAAATTACTGAACTTGAGGAAGAAAATTGTGTCCCATTACACACATATATAATTTTTTTTTAAGGAAACAGGCTATACATTGGACGCTGTTAATAAATGTCAAGGTCTCTTAAGGGAAATAACTCACTTATTTTGATGTAAATTTCAGTCCGGTGCCGAAGCGACACGTGACTACAAAATGAGGCCTGTGATATTTAAAACAGCACAGAGTATACGTTATATCGAGAATTACAGCTTTATATGCTCACATTAACACTGGCACACACAGCTGATTGCATTTGTGAACACGACAAATACACTCTCAACAAGGCTCACCGTAGGGTGTTGGGGGTCCAGCTGAAGCACTGCTCGAGTCTGGAACACAATAATTGGTGTATAAGTATACAACTATACACCAAACACTGCAGTAAAGCTGTGATACTAGAATGTATAAAATTGGAAAAAAGTAGGAGCAGCTTTATTACTTAACGATTACAAAGTTGTGACGTTTCGGCGTGAGCCTTAATCATACAAAAACATACAGGACGAAGAAATAGGGAGAGGAGATAAAGTATAGATTTACATGAATACTATTAAAAAAATAATAATAATAATAAAATTTTTAAAAGGAGTACTTAGCTGTAAATTGCAAAGTGTGGCTTGTCTGGCGGTGTGTGTCAGGAATGGATCTGGTAGGACGTGGAAATTGTTTAAATAGAGACCTGTGACATGTGGTCAGTGGGTTGTAACTGGGGGTGGTGGATGGGGAACCGGGGAGGGGAGAGAGAGTGACGCACTACTGGCCTAGCTAGGAGAAATTGAAACAGGTGATTGGGGAAGAGGTGATTGATTGATTGATTGATTTATCTTTATTTCAAAAGGGTTAAGAATTGGGCACGCAGGCCCGTCTGACATTCTGCCCAACAGGTGTTGCAGAGAAGAGGGGTTGCAGAGAAAATAGCGGGGTTGCAGAGTGATGCTGTGAGGAAGTTTGAAAAGTAAGAAGGGGTGGATTTAGTGGAGAGGTACTATAATGATTGAAGAAGATGATGTTACATGTAACTAAACAGCGAGTTTAACCCATGTGGTTCCAGCGTCCCATAATTTTGAATGCAGCGGTTCTCAAGTGCCAGGCGGCTTGTATCATCTGCGTGACATTGTTTAATGGCTGTTACCAGAAAATCAGATCTGGAAAGTTTTCAAGGGTCGACCAGGAGGCATTGGGGGCCCAATAGTGAATGAAAACAAATGGGTTGGAGAGGGGAGGGAGGGGAGAGAGAGAGAGGAAAAAAAGGGGGGGGGGGAGGGAAGAACCGCTCACAAAACTTCTGCCTGAGGCCCTACACAAGCTCACGTCATAAAGCGAAACTACAACCTACACTCTAAAACATACAAATGTACAAGCAGTCTCCTGTTATCTGACTGGTGAGCTAGCTGTACACGCCTGTAGTGTGGGCCTCTTAGAGAAATGTTGTAAGCTGATATAATATGCGCCCCCAACCCTCCCTTCCTCCCCCTCCCCTTCTGCTTATTTGTTTTCATCCATTGTGAGCCCAGCCTTCACACAGGGCAAACCCTCCAGGATTCTGAATGATGCATAGACCGGAATCACCTGCTTGTAGTCCGGGCAAATATCTGTTTATTTACCTGCCCCACCCCCTTTTTCCACTCCCAAACAATATTGGCAGTGTTGGAAGATCATCTACACCTGTGCAAATCAAAACTTAGAGTGATCTTCTTCTTCTTCTTCTTCATGTCCCTAGAACTGCGAGCTGGTATTCTTTGGAGCCGTTACGGTGGAGATGTTGAGAGTCGCGGTGGAGATGTTGAGGCACAGAGTAGCGTTGTCTTGGGAGTAGTTCACGGCAGCTATTTTCCTCATCTTTGAGTGTAGTTAAAAACCGGGGAGGGGGAGGGGGTGTGGAAAGGTTGCAATACTTCTTTAGCAGACACCACTACCATGGAGATTATGACAATCCCTGCTCTGTTAGCTAGGCTAGGCCTGTAACTGGTATCAATGAAGATTTCGTCGATGGCTCAGAGCAATATTCAGGCAAAATCTATATAAAATAAAAAGTAGCACATTTCTAACTTAATCGATATTTTTAAATTACAGAGTTCCTTTGTGTTAAAATTTATCATCAAAATTTATTTTGGAAGAGCACGAAAGAACTCTCCTGGCCAAAAGATATATCAGTACTTCTTGTAAAGCTCATGAGAACAACAGAGTAGATGTTTTTAAAGTAAGCACTCCAGACGATTTAGGGGCTTAGCTTCGTGTTACTGAAATATTTAGGGTTTGGCGGGCTGGGAACTTCCAGTGGCTGGCTTTCATCCACAACCTTCATGGTCTCAGTTTCCTGATAAGCGTTTCTCCATCCACCTGCGTTTGTTTTTTTCCCTTGTTTCTGTTTCTGTAGCAGTCAGAGGAAAGACACTGGCGATGATTGGGACATATGCTCCGGATGACTAACGACTCTCTATAAAAAATAGCACTAAGATGGACACCACAGGGAAACAGAAGTAAGGGTAGACCAAAGGAGACATGGAGAAGAACAACAGAGAGGATGTTGAGCAACAGAAGGCCTCACTTTGAGAAGAGCGGAAAATGGCAAAGGACAGGGTTTGTGGAAAACCTTTGCGGAAGCCAAATGTGCCTTGGGCACTTATGGTGCAGAGAGAGAGAGAGAGAGAGAGAGAGAGAGAGAGAGAGAGAGATTGATTGTGACTGATTGATTGATCTTTATTTCAAAAGGGTTAAGAATTGGGCATGCAGGCCCGTCTGACATTCTGCCCTTTATCATACATCTTTCACTCTATTTCAGACATTCTACAACTATGCTGTTCATGTAACAAATATAATTAACATTGAAGCTGAGAGACATAAAATAAAGTATTACATTTACGTTTCGCTCTTATCAATTCACTCAGTACAGAAGTAACTACCTACATATATAAATGACTATCTACCAAACAAAAATTTCGGGACTATTCAGAATAAACAATTAACTGTATTCGGTGTCTGTAAGAGCAGTCTAAGATAACTTTTAAGTTTTATGATTCATGGAAGCATGTAGTCGACATCAAATAGATATTGGGAAGTTTGTAGTTGTAGGAAGGAGTATAATTTATATTTTTTATGTAGGATAGGAGGGTATTCCAAAAATGAGCAACAGAATAACTAAAGCTTTTCGTGTGAAGATCAAGTTTAGGTTTTGGAAGACATATGTTGTTCAAGCGTTGGCCGCACTTTGGGCTAAATTTAAAAGGTTCCATAGGTAAGGCGGTGCATGGCGTGAAAGAATTTGATGTACTAACTTCGCTTTGTTGAAGAGGAACCTGTTCTTAAGAGGTAGTATTTTGATACGTTTGTGCTGGTTAGTTGTTTGTGCTTGATCTTTGTCACTAATAAGCATTACTGCTCGCTTTTGGAGTGAGCAAAGCCTCTTTGTATTTGACACTGAGCAACCATCCCAAACTGTTGAGCAATAGTCTAAATCTGTTTGTATATGAGATATGTAGTATGTCTTCCTAGTGACTTGATCGATGAAGTGCTTAATTTTAGCTAACTGGTATACTTTTTGTGCGATGAATTTTGTTAGACCTTGCACATGAGAGTTCCAGGTCAGATGGTGGTCAATAATAAGACCTAGTGTTTTGTGCTCGCTAACGTTTTCTATCTTTGATGTTTCCGTGCTGAGCTGAAGTGTTGGTTTTGTTGCGTTTTGTAGTTTCTGTCTTGTTGTTATGAGCACTGATTTTGTTTTATCGGTATTTATAATCATGCCATTGTTTTTGCTCCATCTAATTAAATTGTATAACTCGACCTGAAGAGTTGATTCTAGATTAACACAGTCGTAGTCACTGGTGTAGACTGTGCAATCATCGGCAAAAAGGTCACAAGATGACTGTTTAAGATGAAGTGGGAGATCATTGTTATAGATAGCAAAGAGCAACGGGCCTAGAATAGAACCTTGCGGAACACCAGTGTCAACTTTAGCAGAATTTGATAGAGAATTGTTGAAGAATACTACCTGTTGTCTGAAAGAAATGATGCAATTAATTTTATTAGGTCAGGGTGCAATTTATAAGCCTTTATTTTTCTTACAAGAATATCGTGGTCAATCATATCAAATGTCATTTTAAAGTCGACAAAAACGGCACCACATAGTTTGTCGTCATTTATGTTTACTAACCAGTTTTCTGTTATTTTTGTAAGAGCTGTGTGGCTGGAATGATTGGGTCTAAAGCCTGACTGACTGTCTATGAGTAAATTGTTCTCTTCCATATGTCGTAGAGTTATTTTGTGTATGTGTTTTTCGAGTGGTTTTGATAATGACGATAATATGGATATTGCTCTATATTGGATGAGCTAGATTTAAAACGAGGATACACCTTGGCAGTTTTAAAAGCCTCGGGGAAATAACATTTTGCAATGCACTGATTATAAATGAGAGAGAGAGAGAGAGAGAGAGAGAGAGGAGAGAGAGAAGGTGAGAGAGAGAGAGAGAGAGGGAGAGAGAGAGGAGAGATACTGTTTTTGGCCGTATTTTCTTAGTCTAATGCAAGGATTCTTAGTAGTTTGGTTTTTTTTTTTACATTTATCTTACATCTTACATCCTTCCCATGCCGCTAAACCTCACATAGAGCTCGCATGGTAGATAGCCAAGATTTCCTGTTTTCGGTGACATTTTTAACACCACCAGAGATGTTATTCCCACTAATGCCCTCTTTAGAGTTTCACGTGGTCAATCTCTTTTTCTTCGGCCTTGTGTGTTCCACTTGATAACTTGTTTTGGGATTCTGTGGTTGTTTCTTCTCAGAACATGACCGACGTATTTACATTTATAGATCTCACTTTATTACTGCAACTTATTTTCAAGAAGTCCTCAAGATGTTCGGCCATCGGCGGGGTAAGCGATTTATAATGTCTTAAGATTGTTTCATAAATAAAAACATAAAACTGTCATGAGTTATAGTACTTTTGAGAGCAGAAATAAGCCTAGTTCTTTCGTCAAGATTTACAAGAAATACTAATCTTTTAACCAGGAGAGTTCTGAAATACAATTTCATTCTAATTTCGAGAACTAAACGAATTTTCCACCCGACTCTCTTATTAACATCCCCCTAGCGAATTAGTTTTTCTTATAGAAAGTAATCATTTTCCCTCAATCTTTCTATCTCTAGCTTTTTCTAAAAACGAGACAAATTTTCGATTGTCAATACTTGCACCAAAGCGAACACTACATACAGATTAAATTTAACTGGATAACGAAGCGATGCAATTTAATATTCAGAATTTTAATTAGTATCTCTTTTCTCCACGAACGTCAACAAATAGCACAGAATTGTATAAGAATTAAATAATTAAACTTTTAAATGTAGAATTTCTAACAATAAAAATAGCATCGCCTTTGTAGCTGTATTTTACCACGCATTTAGTCCTTATTTGCGACGAAGCTACTATTCGTATTTCAATTTGAGCGTGGCCATCAGAAGATCAAATACTTAAAACTCGGCCTGTGGTTAAGTGATTGTAATAAACAATATCAGATTTCAACAGTGCCACTTTATAGCAATAGAACCCACTATGTTTGATAAGTTTCGGTATTTACACTTGTGTGTACATGACCATAAACACGCCGTCTACAACTTCCGTTAGTTTCATACACCCTTCAGTAGTAGCGGAACTTTCTTGTTAAAACAGATAAATTCCACGAAACCGGGGTGAAACGTTTAGCATAAATGCACAGGCGAAAAGAAACAGATAGGTAAGTCATAGAGATAAAGCTACATCAAGATTTTACTTTGCATTATCAAAACATCTAGCTAAAGTTATGGAGAATTCGTGATATTACAGCTCCCGGCTCGGACAAATCCAGAAAAGTACTTTGTTCTTTCTTGTAATCACCGACTCAGCAAAACTTACAGAATGTGAATTCACCACTAAAAACCTTCTTGTGTTTGACCAAAAAAAGCAGGGCAGGGAAGTTAAGAATAGAGATTATTTGATTAAAACAAATAATGTTAATAGCACTCCGTGGTTCATTTCTAGTGTTGAAGTAATGTTTCGAATTTCATATGTTAATCAGGTTGGTTCCAAACATGCAGTTTCACATGAACACAAAGATTAGAAAGGATTTTGCATGTTCTGAGTTTTTTTTTTAACCTTTAATTCAGTCTTCGTATACGAGTGTAACAAAATTTGTTTTATAATGGTTCGGCTTTTATACTACGTTGGGGGAATGCTTATGCGGAAGATAAATAACGGAGGTTATTGGATTAGTTTTATGAAAATGTAGAAATATTATAAATGTAATATTTAGATCTTTTTTAAGCTATACATGAGTTGACTATATCATTGCAATTTAAGACATAAGTTCTTTGCACACAGAGCTGTTGTGAAATCATTGAACACAAATTTCAGATTGGGTGAGAAGTTGAAGTACGTAAGACTAGGGCCTCAGAGAATTTTGTTCATCACCCCTACCCACATCCTCACTGACCCTACTGTTTAGCCAGTCTGTTTTCATCCAGTCAAGACCCCCTTAAAATGAGGAAAGCCCTCAAGCCCCCACCCCCATCGCAACCCAAAGCAGGCAAGTCCTTCAGGACTTTGATTGATGCACTGGCACCCCAAATTGAGTCTGCCTAAAATATCTGAAGTACCTTCTTTTTATGGACACCACATTTGTATTTTCTGTGAGGTTGCTGTTTTCAGATCATGCTAGCAGCTCTTTTCAGACAGTTAGCAGTCTAGAGAAAGATGACATACTAAATGAGAAACTGTAATCTCCAAATGACCCTGCAGAGACCTGCATAGAAATGGACTGTGGTAGCTTTATTTAATTCCAAGAATGTGGTCAAGAATCAGTCTTCTTGACCAGCTCCACCTCTGTGGAGAATATGTTGATTTTTTTCCAATAGGTCAGGCAGTAGAAGCACAATAGTATTTTTCCCCAGGAACAGTTCTTCTTCTTCTTCCTCCTCCTCTTCATTGAACACTTTCAGATATTTTTGAAGAATGCTGTCATTCATTTTAGACTGTTAAGATCAACATACAGCTTGTCATGGACTGGTACAGGTGATGGCCAAATGAAGGGCAGTCCTGTAACAGGTACGGTGGTCATTTTTTGGTACAACAGGTGCATTCATCGGTTGTGCCTAACTTGGGCCTGTTAAGCATGTGATGTCTCAGTCTCTTGTGGCCTGTTCTGATTCTAAAAGATTTCGACTTTTTCTTCTCTGCTGAGCTGCTAGCACGGCAGTGGTTCATTGAGTGACAAGTCAGTCTTGGTTAGAACTTATTTTCTCTGGCATAGATAACCATGAATAGAAAACAAGTTGAATTCTTTCCAGACTAAATGTTTACGAAGAATTATAAGAAATAACATCTTGTTGGCAGAAATGCAGATGAAGCCACTGACAACAATTATTGAGGAAAGACGCTGGCGATGGTTGGGACATGTGCTCCGAATGACTGACAACTCACTACCAAAAATAGCACTAAGATGGACACCACAGGGGAACAGAAGTAAGGGTAGACCAAAAGAGACATGGAGAAGAACAACAGAAAGGATGTTGACCAATAGAGGGCTCACCTGGGCAAGAGCAGAAAAAAAGGTAAAGGACAGGCATTTGTGGAAAACCCTTGGGAAGCCCCATGTGCCCTGGGCACTTAAGGTTCAGAGAGAGAGAGAGAGATAATCATGAGTCAACACTGGTTTTCTGAGTTTTTTTTTTTTTTGGAGGATGTACTTTACTTAAGGGACCTCACAAACCTATTAGTCATTTACCATTTATGTACCAACATGAATTACAAAAAACAGTGAAATTTATCCAAGAGACAAGACTGCAGATATAGACAGACAATGCGTACGAAGAAGAAGATGTACCAACAGCACTGTTTCATGCTCTCACAACTGACACTCTGATTGCTGTGATAGTTGATGTGGAGTTGGATTTCTGCACTGCCTGTTAAAAGTGGCATTTCCTGTGGTGGTTCATCATAGTTGACAGTGTTGTGCAGGAAGTAACACACAACCATGTCAGATGAACGACAGTGTCATCATTGCTTAAAATATGGAGCTTGGTTCTGTGTGGCAAGTGACTAATTGCTATGGTGCCACTTAACTTCACATGAGCAGCATTGATGGTTCTTAGTTACGTCTACCTGGTTAATTGTGAACCATCACGACCTTTGCGTGTCCTAGTTCAGCTTTGTACCTTAATTATAGAGTTCTTGCCAAGAGCAGTGCTGGGTAGTTTCTCATTTGGACTTCTGTAGTTCCAAAAATGGCGCCCTTACTGGGTGATTCATCATCAAGAACTGATGCGAAGGACCATCAACCTGTGTGGTGGCACAGGCAGTAGAGTGATGATTATGGGAGTATTTCATCCGCGATGATGCTGAGAACTGTAGCAGCAGCACCGTTAACATAATTTTCTAGAGGTAGTCACAGGGTAGAGGAATTTTTAAAATGAATTCAGAGATTATTTGAAGTACATGTGAGTTGTTTGCTGTTGAGTAATACATGTTAAAAGTGAATGTCTGAGTAACATGGTGAACAAAGCACTTACCTTCTGAGCAAAGAGATGTGAATTCAAACACCTTCCCCCTCCCCCCCCCCACCAGTTGATAGATTCTTTCCCATGGTTATGTTGATTTCATGCTTGTTTCTTCTGTTCATCCTCCCCAACACAAAAGAAACATAATTCATTCATTCATTCAGCTTTCTGAGCTGTTGTGGCTCTTTGCTGCAAACAACACTTGCCTCCATTCCTCCCTTTTCTTAGTCTTCTCCTGCAAGTTGTCCACTCCAAGGGCTCGTAGGTCTTCTTCCAGGTTGTCATGCCACTGTTGTCTTGTCTGCATCTTGGTCTGTCTCTGTTTATCATGTAAAGAAACAGAATAACCGCCATAAATGTGTACATGTCTGTTCAGGTAAAATCGGTACTAAAAATACACATAATGGACTCCATGTTGAACAGATGCACAAATTAAAAATTATGAATTTTCTTTTCCCTTTTTTTTTTTTTTTTTGCAGAACATAATGGTGAAATTTATGACAATGAGCAGCGTGTTCAAGTTCACTTGGGATCAGGTTGCTGTAGGACTTTGGCAGAGATATCCCAACCCAAACAGGTACACTCTATGTAGATGTAGGGTTTCCAGCAGTGGACAGGAAGCTCTGACAGTTCATAATATGTTGAATATGTAGTTAAGGCATATATTGAGATGGAAAGTGAAGCACTGCATATGTGGCTTTATTATTTTCCTGTGTTGGATTGAAAAAGCAATGCAGTGAAAATCTGTCAATTGGTCTGTACCCTGTAAGGCTATAGGATTATAGCCAGGTATTAGTGGTACGTGTACTTGTTGTGAACTGGCAGCAGCAAGCTAGCTCTGATGATGATGTCAGCCCTAACTTTGTCATCTTCAGCTCCAAGGGCAAGCATTGAAACCCTCCATGCAGCTGGAAGAAGCCCTGTCCAGAATATAAGTTTATGGGAACTCTGGAGCCCGGCCATGGGCTGTAGCAGAAAAGTTTCAGTATTTCTGAAGATTTAAATAACATGAGATGGAAGTTTTAAAATACAGATGAGGAAAAAGTCATGATTTTTTTTCAGTTATTCAGTTTGTGCTGATCCGTGATAGTTGTAGTATCCACGAAACAGTTGTCTCTCAGCAGCTGCACAAGGCTTTCACGATGTCATCATTGGTTTTTTTTTTTCAGCAAACATGTTTTAACAGAAGATGTTTTGTCAAGACGGACAGAGGGACACAGGTTGGTGTCCGTACGCATTCTCACAAAAACGAACAAGATTCCAAAGTGGGGTGAGCACTTTGTTGGTCAGAACAAAAACATATTGATCATAGAAGAGTCTGTGGTGGATCCGAAAGAAAAGACAGTGACAACGTATACTCGTAACATAGGACTTCAGAAAGTGATGGTAGGTACACATATTTGTGTGTTTTGATCTGGTGCTACCATAGTTTTATGATGAAACAACTTAATGTCGTTCTATAAAGCACTTTCTGTGACAGAGACATGATAAGCTGAGGTAGGCTCATTTTTTTGTTTTAAACACTTCCTTTATTTTTTTTATATTAGTAGCTGGGTTTTCAGGCCTACCAGAGTACATGTAGAACAAAGGGGGCATGGAGAAGAACAGCAGAATGGATGTTGAGTAATAGAAGGCTCACCTAGGCAAGAGTAGGAGGGGGGGAAATGGCAAAGGACAGGCGTTTGTGGAAAATTCTTGCATAAACCCCATATGCGTTTGACACTTCAGGGTTCAGAGAGAGAGAGCTGAATTTTGTTTTGATATTCTTTACATATAAGGAGAGCCATTAGTTCTTCAGGCACTCCCCAGGAGATTATACATGTTGTACAAGATTAGTTCTTCAGGCACTCCCCAGGAGATTATACATGTTGCACAGGATTAGTTCTTTAGGCACTCCCAGGAGATTATACATGTTGCACAGGATTAGTTCTTCAGGAACTCCCAGGAGATTATACATGTTGCACAGGATTAGTTCCTCAGGCACTCCCCAGGAGATTATACATGTTGCACAGGATTAGTTCCTCAGGCACTCCCCAGGAAATTATACATGTTGCACAGGATTAGTTCTTCAGGCACTCCCCAGGAGATTATACATGTTGCACAGGATTAGTTCTTTAGGCACTCCCCAGGAGATTATATATGTTGCACAGGGTCACCTCCATCCCATTCTTGCTTTTAAAACCACCTGGCATTTTCTCAGGTGAGTTGTGGAGTTGTGGATTAAAACATCTTGAGGTTTTGGTGCAGTGCAGCTGTACCCAGCATCATGAAAGATGCGATTCTGGGCCGATGTTGTGCAAGTAGCATAGAGGTTCTGAAATTGCTTGTTTCAGAATTCACCACATGAAGGAGTCTTATATAGTTACAAGACCATGGAAGTAACCAAACTACACTATGAGCTTCTGGAGCAGAAGACACTGTCAGGTTTATTCTTATTTCTAAGAAAAAGCACTTTCTTGTGCATTGGACCTGAATTCTGTAATTCTTGTTCTGTTTGTCTGCTTGTGTGACTTGGAGAATTTATAGGCATGTAGGAAGCTTGTACAATTAATTTCCAAGTTTTCTCACACTTTTGCCAGTTATACGGTTAGTTAGACTTTAGCATTGAGTTCCAGATAAGCTAAAAAATCATCTTATATTCAGATGTTGGCATCCTTGAACTAATATGAAGTTCAGGCTCCCATAATTTTGCCATTCAGTATCTATAGCAACTGTGCCATTCAGTATCCATAGCAACTTTGCCTTTTAGTATCCATATTCAGGATGCACAAGCCTCTTCTTTGTTTTGATCCTCTCATTTTATAAAAATCTGTGATGGAAGTTAGCAGATTTGAGGAAAGCATGTAATGTTTCAGCTTAAAGCTTAACTTTAGCTCTGCAAAAAATTGTGAACATCCCACATGTTACAGTCAGGATTTTGTATTCTGAGTGAAATGTGGGAGAAGGCATATCAGTATTTATGTCCCTGATGTCTGCTCTGAGCTGTAATGTGGTTCTGTAAATGCTGAAAATGAAGGCTGAATGGAGTGAAGTTGCTTGAAAGGGTTTGACATGCAGCAGCTTTGAAAGGATTTTTTAAAATCCAGTGTGGCAGTAGAAGGCAGAAATCTCCAGGAGATCGGAAACTAATAATGGAGGTGATGGAAATGACTTAACAGGGAGCTCTTAGTTGAAAGGCAGAAAGAAGAGATGTTTGGAGTTATAAAAAAAAATATATAATAAAGTTTGGGAGGTGGTGTGGGTAGCTTGGACAAACACAAGATGAGGCTTTAATGCTGTGAAAGAAGCACTTCTTTCAACCTTCATCAGATTTTGGATCTGGAGTATCCAGCAGTAGAATATCTGTATCTGTATCCTCTTCAAGACCTGAGCCATTTAAACTGTCTTAAAGAAAGAAAGAAAGAGAAGTAATGGTGGGTGGGGTGTGGACTGTGCTCTTTAGCTGAAAGTTAGTAATTGTTATAAGCTCTAAAAACAGGAAACACTTCATCTCCCAGTAAAAGATGTCGTCTGTGATTCTATGATTAGAAAAAAAAAATGTGTCTTATGTTGTGTTGCTTGGTGGGTTAGGAGTTACCAGGTGTCAGGGAGAGACAAGGTTTGCTGTGATGTGCTTTTCTTATTTCTGAGAATGAACCTAAGGGACATGCTGTATGTGAGAAACATGTGTCTTTTCTTACCCCATTATTTAGGTTTTAAGAACTGCAGGAGGCTGTTACCAGAAGTAGGTTATGTGTGTAGGCTATGAGTGTTTTATGTGTTTTATTGTGTGTTGTTGGATTTTATGCAGAGAATTGATTGTTATTAACATTCTTATCATTGTTTTTGTTTCAGAGTGTGGAAGAAAAGTGTGTTTACAAAGTGAGTAGTGAGAATCCTGCATGGACAGTGTGTGAGAGATCTGCTTGGATATCATCCACACTCTTTGGTGTAGGTGGTGCCATTGAGATGTTTGGAGTCAAAAGGTTCAGAAACAACTCAACAAAGGCTGCTGAAGGTTTCGATTATGTATTGACTAATTTGTTCAAAGTGGATCACCTTAAACAGCATCCGCTGCTCCCAAGTAGCAAAATTAAGGAAACAACGAGAAAAGCAGCAGAGATCGCAAAATCCAAGGCTACAATGTTATCCAGGGCAACATAACATTTTTCTTTTAGTTCAATCCATTCCACAAGAGAGCAGGTAACTAAAGGAGTGCTTCAGGTTTGGATATTCTGTGTTTAGAAAACACAGGCTTGAAAATGGACCACACAATATTAAACATATCCGTTACCTCAAAGTTGTCTGAGATAATGTATGCCATTATGGGCTTTTTTTTTCAGATAGCATTTATATTTGTGGAAAGATCTATGTTCATTCAGGTATACTGACCTTCCACCACAGTCATGGTTATTTGTATACTCAGCATTTGTTGTGTGTGAAAATGAACCTGAAATTAATTATGGTCATGAGCGTATAAGATTTTGTTTGATTTTAAGGGTTAAATGGAAAGTACTGAGACATGGGATTTGCAGCATGTAGAGCTATATGGAAAGTACTGAGACATGGGATTTGCAGCATGTAGGGCTATATGGAAAGTACTGAGACATGGGATTTGCAGCATGTAGGGCTATATGAGGGGCCGGCTAGCGTAGTGGTTAGAGCACTCGTCTAGCAACCAAATGGTCGAGGGTTCGAATCCCCTGCTGAGCGGGATTCTTTTTTCCGACCAATACGGCCCTGAGGTCGACCCAGCCTCGTAAAATGGGTACCAGAGAAAATCTGGGAAGTAAAGGCAGCGAGGAAAGGAACTGGTCACCCTACCTCACACGCTGATGACCCAGCATAATGAGGTCTCTAACGCTTCACCCCCTACGGCATTTGAAATGCTATGGGACTATCTTTACTTTACTTACTTTAGGGCTATATGGAAAGTACTGAGACATGGGGATTTGAGTAGTACAGTGTTAAATGTGGACACAGATAATTTTTGTGTGTGGTGGGACTAAATATTTGAAACAAGGATTTTCTGTAATGTAAGATTGAATGGACAAATTTGAGAGATGGATTTTATGTAATGTAGGATTCTGTGCCCTGAACCATTCACATGCCACATGGATGTGAAGTGTTGGCACCTTCACATTTCTTGGCCAAGAATGCAACATTTGAGGTGGGGTTGCTTGACCATTCTTCGCAGCCTTAGTTTTCTTAGGGAGACACCCCCCCCAACCCATTTTTGGAGGCTGGGTTGAGCCTGCTTCCAGGATGGTCCAAATAAAAAAAAAAAATCTACCAGTGTGAAGTTGAACCAGAGACATTATAATTGTTTTTTGTTTTTGTTTTGCAGAATTAAATAGGTAGATTTGCTGCTTGTGTTGTAGACCAAATGGAAACCAATGAGTTATTAGTATCATGTAATTGAGATGTGAGCAGAATATTGTGTGATTTAAGATTAAGTGAAAAGTGCCATGGCATGCACTTTAAATATGATTCTGTGTTTTTATGATTCTGTGACAGCATCATTGAGTTGGAGTAAATGCCACAAGGAGTTTATAATTGTCAAATAAAAGATGTTAAGAAAGAAGGAAGTTAAATGCCAGACACTGCCTGTAATTATCCATTAGTTGATTATTGTGTTTTATTTGTTTTTAAACATTCTTTGCTGCTTATAAAATTTTTCATCTTTAAGTAACCAAAGCCTTATATATTCTAGATGTTTACTTACCCTCTGTTTTTAAGCTGCCATAAATCTGGGGAGATTATTAAATGCCAAGATGGCATGTTGTAAATTAGTTTTGGATTAATTCTTTATGAGATATTACCTGCCTGCTTTGTGAATGTTGTGCAAGTTAGTATGGGTTAGTTCGCTGTGGGGGGACATTGCAAGTGTGATTTGTACTTTAATTTGTTTTTTTTTCTGTGTCACAAAAGTTTATTAAAAGTTAAATTATTAGTTTTATCTGTTTGTGAAATTATTAATTTTATCTGTTTGTGAAGTTTTTGTATTTGTTTTGTGACTTATATAGGAAATATAGATGGACCAACTAGAGCGTGTACAGAACAAGGCAGTGTGAGTGGTCTTGGGTTGCACCAGGAATCTCCATTGATTGTTATGGCCTGTCTGCTTGTCATGCCGAGTGAGTGGTCTAAACACAAGTATGTCCAAGTTAAGGCATACATCAGAGTTGGTGGCATTGAGGATCATCCTCTCCATACGGGGCTGGGGTTGATAAAGGGCAGATGACATATCAAACGAGGCAGATCCTGAATGGCTAAAGCTGAGGATACAGTAATGTCAGTTTGTGATCTCAGTGAGGTTCCAAAAGGCGAGGAGTGGTTACAGGTACAGGACAGATCTTAGCTAATAAAGGTTATTACACAGAAGGACCATGAATGTCAGGATTGGGCACATTAGACAGCTGAACTTTGAGTTCAAGATCTCATCCAGCATCATCTGTGATTCTTCAGATATGCTGATATATACAAATGGCTCAGTGACTCAGAATAGCAAAAATGGCTGGGGTTTTGTTGCCTGCCATAGTGGGAGACTGGTGGCACAGGATTTGGGAGCCTTTGAAGTCACTACATGAAGTATGTGAATGGAAATTGAGGCAGTGGACTGGCTCTTAGTCCATTATGTGGTTAATGGTGTCATTGTGACGGATTCACAGAGTACTCTTAGTAAAACTAAGAAGAAACTGCTTAAAAAAAGAATGGATTTATCTGTTACGCCATTCAAATTTGATGAGTTCAACATGGATTTATTTTCCAGGTTATATGAGAGTTCATGGAAATGAAATTGCAGATGGACTTGTTGGGTAGGCTAAAATAAACTGCAGGTTGAGAATGGATAAGGGTGACACTATTAAAGCTGTATGGACAGATTGTTGGAAAATGAAGAATGGAAGGACAATGTAGTTAGTTATAAGGAGATTGCTAGAGCTAGGATAAATTAAGGGTGTTGGCAGAAAGCCCAAACTGCCTGGCAAAAAAACGCATCATAAACAGCCAACACTTGATGGAAACATCAGCTAACAAACTTTTGGGTGGATGCAGCAGAGCATATGTGGAGATGTCCTGAAAGCAAGGCTGCCAGTTTCTGAATTTTATAGGAAAAAATATTGTTACATTAACAGGCTTCTAGCTTTTGATTATTTTTCTCATTTTGATTAAACGGAAATGAAATTCTTTATTTCTTTGCATCACAATAATTAACCAGATCCGCCAGGTTTAAAAAAAAAACAAAACTGATCAGTAGTCCCATCAGGAAGATGTATCATTAAGCTTTCAGACAGAACACAGGCAGTGGAAAATAGTGTCATATTTTGTGAAAATAATGCTCACTTTTTTTTTCAGTAGATTTGCTATAAGTTTTCTTGAAACTTCTCAGCTTCTCTTTCGTTCAGTTTCTCAGATGTTTGGACAGTGCTAGTGTATTCTGTCTTTAGATAGACTTTGCATGTCTTTTTCAACATGCAACATCATTTCTTCAGTTTCACATTCTATATGAATATGAAAACAAGTATATAGTTTTCAGTTTCATATTCATGTATATAGTTTTCAGTTTCATATTCGTGTATATAGTTTTCAGTTTCATATTCGTGTATATAGTTTTCAGTTTCATATTCATGTATATAGTTTTCAGTTTCATATTCATGTATATAGTTTTCAGTTTCATATTCATGTAAATAGTCTATATCTCCAATTCAGAATTGTGGATAAATTTTTCACTTCACATGCGGTCACTGTAGTGTCATAGAACTTCACTCTGTTTTTCTATTATATTTTAGCAAGAAGACATTTGTCATTTACTTTTATCATCACTTGCACATATACAAACCATAAACTTGAGCAAACATCTGAATCATTCTAAATGAATGTTAGCATTTAGAATTTGTAGGACAGTCCTTATTTTTCTTTTTAGATATTTGTATTTCTTGCTCAGTGTGAGCTAAATATACCTCTCTTGTGCCATAGGGATACACAGAGCATATGGTGTTGGTGCCGATATCTCCCTTGATCTGTCAGCATACAAGAGAGTGATGAGGTCACCAGCATCATGCCTGGCTACTTTTCCTTCCCAGGCTCCTTGGGACAGGTACTCATGTTTATGGGTGGGTGTCTAAAGTGACTCTGGCCGAGCTGAGATCATTATGATAAGTGAGTGTCTTGCTGAGCTGAGATTATTATGAGAAATGAGTGTCTGGCTGAACTGAGATCATTATGAGGAGTGAGTCTGGCAAAGCTGAGATCATTATGAGAAGTGAGTGTCTGGCAAAGCTGAGATCATTATGAGAAGTGAGTGTCTGGTAAAGCTGAGATCATGAGAAGTGAGTGGCTGAACTGAGATCATTATGAGAAGTGAGTGTCTGGCTGGGCTGAGATCATTATGAGAAGTGAGTGAGTGTCTGAGCTGAGATCTTTATGAAAAGTGAGTGTTTGGATGAACTTAGATCATTATGAGAAGTGAGTGCACTCCTAATTCTAAGTGACGTGCCACGTGGCATAGGCGATCATTTCTCTCCACAATTCCCTGTCTTTAGACTTGATTATGAGATCCGCTGATGACTTTCTTCCTAGCCACACTGACAGCCTATCCAGTAACTTCGCTCTCTCTGTCTTCTTCTGTCTATTCTTCCCTCAGTTTTTCCAGTTGCCACAGTGTGTTCCAATTTTCCTCTTCTCAGGAAAGATCCTATAAATCTCACTTGTCTACCTCTGGTCTTTGTTGTAATTTGCCTTTTAACTGCAGCCTCTCTTAAGATTTCTTCATTGGTTTTCTTGGCTGTCCATGGTACCTTCAACATCCTTCTTATAAACCACATTTCCATGGCCTCCATTTCTCACTGAACTCTCATATTCATACACCATGTTTCACATCCATAAAACGGAATCGGCTCGATGTAACATTTAAGTACTCGGAATATTGATTCCATTGATATGGATCTGATGCACAAGATGTGTCTCATTTTCTGGAATGCTGACTTGGCCTGAGCACATCTGCTTTTTATTTCATTGTGACATTTCCCATCAATTGTTTTAATCGTTCCTAAGTACTTGAATATTTCCCATCAATTGTTATAATCGTTCCTAAGTTCTTGAATCTATCAACGTGTTCCAGACTTGTGCCAGTGATGGTAATGCTACATTTTGGTGGTATCCTTTTCTTTGAGATGCACTTCAGTCTTCTTTTAGCTGATGCTGAGACCTTTATGTTTACTTTCACGAACCATGACGTCCAGTAGAGCCTGTAGCTCCCCTTCACTTTTAGCAATCAGAATTATGTCATCTGCATATCTTAAGTTGTTAAGGTTGTACCCGCCAATTGATATTCCTAGCATGTTCTCTGTATTTTTCATTATGTTTTCACTGTACAAGGAGAAGAGGTCAGGAGATAGAACACATCCTTGTCTCACTTCCAATTTTATGTCTTGGAATGCTCCTATTTGGTTCTCAACCTTCATTGCTGCTGATTGTTGCCAATATATGTTTTTGATGAGTTTCAGATCTTTCCTATCTGTGTTGATGTCTGCCAGCATTCTTATAATTTCTGTGCGTCTCGAATGCTTTACAGTAGTCTATGAGGTGTAAGTTTAGGTACATCTTTACTTCTTTTGATCTCTCCATCAATGTTCTCATTATATATATCATTACTTGTGCCTTTTCCTTTGATGAAGCCACACTGTTCTTCAGGGTTTTCTGGTTTTATTTTGCTCCTGACTCTTCTCATAACAATACAAAGCAGGATTTTGGCAACATGGCTCATCAGACTAATGGTTCGATGATCTTCACATTCAACTTGTTTCTTTGGTAGGGCAATGAAAACTGATTGCAAAAGGTCTGATGGGACATAGTTACTGTTATAGATGTCATTCAGCAGTCTGGTAATTATTTCTATGCCAAGCTCTCCTATTGCTTCCAATTCTTCCTTGATGATTTTATCTGGTCCTAGTGCTTTGTTGTTCTTCATATGTTTGATGGCTTCTTCCACTTCTTCTTTTAATATGGGAAGCCATTTATTATTATTTCGTATATCTATTTCGCCTTTATTGTCCTCAAAGAATTCTCTAATGTATTCGCTCCATCTTGCCATTATTTCATCTCTGTCCTTTACTGTATGCCCCTCCTTTGACTTCAGGCAACCAGTCTTGTGGTATGCCCTTTTGTTTGTTAACTCTTTTATTTATTTGTACATAACTCTTGTGTTTCCATGATGGTGTGTCTTATTTAGCCAATCTTCTTTAGCTTTATTGCATTTGTGTCTTATTTCTTTATTTATTTTGTCATATTCATCTTTATCTTCCTTAAGACTTCTTATACAATCCATTAGTTGCAAAACTTCTTCTGTCATCCACTCCTGTTTAGCGTGTCGTTTATTTAGAGGTAGGATTTCAATAGATGTTTGCTGAATAGGTCTTTAAGCATATACCATTTATCATCAATCGTTTCATTCTTCTCTATAGCATTATACATATTATGTACTATGGTCCTATTAGCCTGATTCTCACTTTTCCTACAACTGGGATTTGGTTACTGTTGCAGTCTGCGCTTGGTCTTGTTTTCAAGGATATTAGTGAGTTCCTGAATCTTCTGTTGATCATAATGTAATCTCTCTGGTTACGTATGTTATTATTTTGCTTTTCCTTGTCCATAGTCGCCTTGGTTGTTCTTGAAACCAAGTATTTCCTATTATCATTTTATTCTTTTCTGCCCACTCACTCAACATCTCTCCTCTTAACCCTTGAGATTCTTAACCCTTTTGAAATAAAGATCAATCAATCAATCAATCCTCTTTTGTTTCTGATTCCTAGTCCAAATTTGGCAGTAGCTTCATTGTCTTGTTCAGTCCCTACTTTCGTGTTTCTTATGGTTTGCATGTCCAGATTGTTGTAAAGTTCTTTTATCTTATCATCAGAGCTTTCTGAAGTTGGTGCGTATACTTGGATGAGATTTGTGTCAGTTTGGTGGCCCTGTAATTTAATCATTAAAACTCTTTCCGATATTCACCAGAAGCCTTTTACAGTTCTTGCTGTCTTCTTATCCAATATTATGTGAACTCTATTTCTATGCTGTTTTCCCCTGGAATACATTATTTTGAAGTCTTTAGGATCTCTGCTTCTTACTCCAGTCCACCTCATTTCACATAAGCCAAGGATGTTAATTTTCATTCTTTTCATTTCTTGCTCGATGGTTTCCAAGTTCTGTTAATGTTCTAATGTTCCATGTTGCAGTTACTGTGATGTTGCTTATGTTTTCTTTGCGTACAGAAGTTGGATGACGATCTGGTATCACCTGTCGTACCGGACGAGGTGGTTCCACTGGAACCTCCATTAACGTTGTTATGATTCAAAGAATTGTGGATTGTCATGATTGTTCTTGGGAATGTACAGTGTTGGTTTCCACTTGCCTTCCACCGGTTTGTTTATGGTTTACTCCACTAGCCTTTGACTCTGGCCAGAGCCTACCTTACAAGGCAGCAGGGGGTTTGAAATCAGAGTTTTCCTTCTTGATGAGCTACCAACCAAGACTAACGAATCTCATCTACCCGAAGAGTCTGGTTTTCAGACGGCAGGTACTCGCCTTTCACTTTTTCTCCTGTCAGTTTAAATATTTCCACCACGAGAAGGCCAGGAACTGGAGTTCGACTATCAGAGGCTATTTGAGACACAAGCCTTGGAGACAATGGAGAGCTTATCCTCCATCCCAGCTCCGGCTATTATAGTTCTTAGAAACTGTACTAACGGTGTACTAACCACCTCATTTCTTAGGCATCAGATAGAGAAAGAAACTCTTAGAAACATGCAGGTCAGCACAGTTTTCTATCATATTTTAAGAACTACAGACACATGTGGTGCTAGATTAAAACTGTTTTTGTCACAGACTGTATGGCACAAATTGAATGTCGCAAGCAAGACAATTGCCACAAAATAATTGGAAACAGGAGGGTGGATTCTGAGTATAGAAATCAAATTTTCATGAAAAAAAGGCAGTAGATTTCAGGATTAATGATTAGAGGAGAAAATAAAATAATCAAATAAAACTATTTGCACACACCTTCTGTGTTCGTTGTTAACAAAACAGGCCAACAATGCAGAAAATGGAAACAGTGTATACATGAATGACCGTGAAAACCAAATGTTCTGAGACGCTGAACAACATTTAAAATTACCGTAATTAAAACAGTAAGGTGTATAATAATTCAATAATTCTTTAGACACTCCACGAAAAGACACAAGTTAGAGAACATGGCATTCATATGAAAACTCAAAGGAAAAAAAAAGAAGAGAAAGGCAGGAAATTACATACTCACTTGAAAATTCAAAGGAAAAAGAAAGAAGAGGGAGGAAGAAAAATATACATTCAACTGAAAATTCAAAGGAAAAAAAAAGAGGGGAAGGGTGGGGGGGATACAAATATATATTGACTTACAAAAAAAATTTTTAAAAAAGAAGAAGGTAGCAGAAAAATATGAAGTAGCTGGTAAAAGAGAAAGACAACCGATTTGTTTTAAAAAATATTTTTTTAAAAAACCCGTACAAAATGAAGAAGCATGATCATTGATGTTTATAGGCACGGTACCAAATGTAGGTTTTCTAATATCTGACAGAATTGGTATGTAACTTGACTGCCCCAGATAAAGTAAAGTAGGAGAACATAGGTTTGTAGGATTAAACCTCGAAAAAATCTTAGACAAAACACTTTAGTGAGACGTGAGAGAAAGCAAAATCACAAGAGAATTACCTGGGATTCGAACACGGATTCCGATAGGGCGATCGGCCGTCTAGCCACGAGAGAACAGCGTACTAACCAACTGAGCCAACTCTCACTCCCCCAAAAAAGGTGATTATTGGCCTAGTCATTAGTAGCCGTTCAGTAGACATGAGGGATTGTGACACCCGGAAAGAAATAAGATCGTGACAGAAATTCCGCAGCTTAGATTATTCAGTCTCTCTAGCAGGTACCAACTTTTTTTTTAGACAAATATACACATGGTTTCCTGCCAAAAATTGTTCCTGAAACTATACCTGAAACTAACTTCATGTAATAAGTATTCATTCATTTGTTATTATTTTTCAAGTATGCACCAGGCATGACAGAAGACCGTGTGTATGTTTGTCTTAAAAAAAAGTTGGTACCTGCTAGAGAGACTGAACCTAAGCTGCGGAATTTCTGTGTTACAACCTCGTTTCTTTCCGTTTGTCACGATCCCTCGTGTCTAAGGAACGGTTACTAATGACTAGGCTAATAAACACCTTTTTTTTAGGGATGAGAGTTGGCTCATTTGGTTAGTACGCTGCTCTCTCGTGGCTAGACGGCTGCTCGTCCTACAGGAGTCCGTGTTCGAATCCCAGGTAATTCTCTTGTGATTTTTCTTTCTCTCAGGTCTCACTAAAGTGTTTTGTCTAAGATTTTTTCAAGGTCTAATCCTACTAAACTGTGTTCTCTTACTCTACCGTATGAAAGCCTCGTTGTTTCCTATTTATTAAAAAAATAACCCCATATAAAGAACCACCAATGCAGGGGAAGTAACTGAGTATTTCCTAGGCAAATGTCAAAACATGATGTAGAGTTAGACAGAGGTGTAGGGTGCAGTTTTACACGAAGGTAAAAAGAGGAATGAATAGAGAGAAATGTAGATAAAAGACGATGAGAATGGTACAAAGTAATGAAAAACAATGATATCAAGCAAACATTTTCACAGAAGGCCTTTATCAATGATAACAAAACAACGTATAAACAGAAGAAAAATCAGTTATCTTTCTTATATGTTAGATGGCGTGACAAAGTGGCATAGAAGAAGCACAGCAGAAGAACTGAAGGAAAGCATGAAATATCGGAAACTGTGGAGAGACATGGTCGCCGAGTCTCCATTCATGGCACATGATGATGATGATTTTTTTTTTCGGAATGACCTTAAATCAAAGTAGGCCACTGAATACATTCAGTGTTGCTGCCAGAGTAGTGAAGTGGTTTGTGCACTCTTATGGGGAAGGTTGATGGTTTGAGTCCTGTTGTAGACGTACCAGTGACCCAGCTTTAGAAATGAGCACTTGGCTTCAGGAGCTAGAGAAGGAGAGGTGGTCAAGAGTGATGCTGGGCACATCATTCCCTAGTGAGCTGAGGATCAAAGACAATCTAGGACACTGACACCGTATCTCATATGGCGTGATAGAACTATCTTTCCAGTTAACCGTCCTACACAGTTAGGGGCCTTGTTTTGAGATAAATTTCTGCTTCTCGGAAAATGAGGGAGAAAATCTGGCAAAAAAAAAAAACTGTGCTCAATTCTGAATTTAATTAACGACGTATTGCATCAATTAACCAGCACAATTCAAACCAGAACGACAATTTTTGCCTTAAAAAATGACGTATCCAGCAATGTTTCTTCAAGCTTGACAGCCAGGACTTCCCTGCGTTGCTTAATTGAAGTAATCAAAGCTGGTG
Source organism: Achatina immaculata (assembly GCA_009760885.1). Lineage (NCBI taxonomy): Eukaryota > Metazoa > Mollusca > Gastropoda > Stylommatophora > Achatinidae > Lissachatina > Lissachatina immaculata. The sequence goes on along the minus strand of CM019717.1, from coordinate 78,309,042 downwards.
GAGTGTTTTAGAAGGAAGCGAAATACTTTCTTTATTTTCCTTATACCAGTCCATCACTCTTATATACAAATTCTACGCTTTTGTTGAAAGCCGTAATTTATTATTGTAGTAACGTTGTTCAGCTCTTGCCGAGTACAAACACACATTTATGCATGCATATATAAATTTATGTGGTCTTTTTTTTGTATATCATCCGACAGGCCTCTAAACCCTGATCATCCGACAGGCCTCTAAACCCCGATCATCCGACAGGCCTCTAAACCCTGATCATCTGACAGGCCTTTAAACCTTGATCATCTGACAGGCCTCTAAACCCTACAGAAGCCCCAACGCTGGGCCATGAAAAAGTATGAATGGTAAAACAGACATGTATGAAAAGCTCCTACTGACCGTAGGCCCATCTCATTGTCTGGATGGCTAGAGAAGTATATAAACCAGTATACGCAGTCAGAGTCTTCTCCTTCGATCCCTGCCCTCGAAAGAGTATTGTGTCACTGCTCGGAGTCTTGCAAGGTGCGACACGTCCGACTTCGGTTCAGTGTATTTTTGGGGGTCAGGTTTGTCTTCCCATCGGGATCTCCACTGACTCGGCCTGTTTTTTTTTAGGGGGCACCGTTGGGAGGGAGATTAGGGGTTGACTGGTCCTGGCAGTGAGCTATGGCTGCTGACGGTCGTATCATTAAGTTGTGGCTATGCATCTTTGGCAGGCCCCTCCCTCCAACCACTGGACCGACCCCCCCCCCCCACACACACACACACACACACACAAACACACACACACACACACACACAGAGACAGAGAGAGAGGCTGGGAAGACGCATTTCAATTTAAAAAAAAGATAATGAAAAAGAAATGACAGTAAAAATAATTTGGGGAAAAAAGTGACGGAGCTTAACTATCATGAAAAAAAAGAGAAATCCAGAGAAACAAAAATTTCCCGGGACATTTGATGAGATTAATGGGAGAAAACATGAATACTCAGGAGAGAGAAATTCTGTGTCAAAATAGCAGTATCAAGCAGTAGATGATAAAGGATGCCCCGAAATGTGATAACACAACGTGATACAGCGAGACAAATTTTGAAATTTACGGAGATAATGATAGAAAATTTCAATAACCATCAGATGTTATGATGATAATGAACAGTTCAGAGATAAAAATACTTTTAAATCAAGGGCAAAAATCTAACTAATTAAAACATCTTCATTTAGGTAACAAATTAAATTTATTTTTTTTTATTTTGTTAATTAGGATGAAAGGCCAGTTGAATGGTCTCATTAAATTGTTGACGCATTATTTGTTTCAGCACGCTGACAGGTGCAAGTTTTTAAAAATATCTGTGAAAACTGCGTTGGGAGATTTCCCGTCCCTATTATTTCAAATTAGATTGTCTTGCCCGAGGATTAAACTGGGGGAAAGCTTGTTTGATTAAAGGAATATCTGCGCATGTGGTCAAGAAAATATCTGCGCATGTGGTCAAGGAAAAAAATGTTTAGTCTATAAAAGAAGGGATTAGCAGAACAGAGAGGAGTAAATGAGAGGAGATTTAAAAAGAGAGGTTCGAAATTAGAGATAATGAAGGGAGAGAACTTCAGAAAAGGCGAAATGAAGGGACAGAATCAAGATTTATTCTGCCTGCCAGAAAAGCTAAGCCAAGTACAGTTTCTTTCTTTCTTTCTTTCTTTCTTTCGTCTGTTTTCAGTTTGGGGCATATTTGTAACGGTAAAAACATATATATATATATGGTTAGGGTTGTGTGTGTAATGACTATTTGAATATGCATGACATTGCAGGGACATAGGCTCTGTTTTCATAAACATTTTCCTCTAACAAAAATGTTACTTGGCAGTGCTTATGCTGAATCTTTTGGAGCGTGTTGGAGACAACCCTCAACCACTTCATTCTCTTTCCGCTTAGTCTACTCAGCTCTGAGCTACCTCCAGTGCTCATCAATGAAACTGATTAGTTACATCAAAATCCAGACTCTTAGTGAGGTGCAACAATAAAAACAATTATATGATCTATATTTTCCCACGCCGCTGTGGTGTAGTGATTAGAGCATTCGCCTGCCAGTCAGAAGATCCCTGGTTCGATTTCGCCCTCTGGCGGAGTTTTTTTCAGATCGACCGACACCGGGGTCAACCCAGCCTAAAAAAAAGGTACCTGGGGTTTCCCTGGGAAAACAAAGACAGCCAGGACAGGTGGTGGCCCATCTCATTGTCTGGATGGCTAGAGAAGTATATAAACCAGTATACGCAGTCAGAGTCTTCTCCTTCGATCCCTGCCCTCGAAAGAGTATTGTGTCACTGCTCGGAGTCTTGCAAGGTGCGACACGTCCGACTTCGGTTCAGTGTATTTTTGGGGGTCAGGTTTGTCTTCCCATCGGGATCTCCACTGACTCGGCCTGTTTTTTTTTAGGGGGCACCGTTGGGAGGGAGATTAGGGGTTGACTGGTCCTGGCAGTGAGCAATGGCTGCTGACGGTCGTATCATTAAGTTGTGGCTATGCATCTTTGGCAGGCCCCTCCCTCCAGCCACTGGACCATCCACCCACTGACCACACACACACAAACACACACACACACACACACACACACACACACACAACCAACATAGGCTGGGAAGACGCATTTCAATTTTAAAAAAAGATAATGAAAAAGAAATGACAGTAAAAATAATTTGGGGAAAAAAGTGACGGAGCTTAACTATCATGAAAAAAAAAGAGAAATCCAGAGAAACAAAAATTTCCCGGGACATTTGATGAGATTAATGGGAGAAAACATGAATACTCAGGAGAGAGAAATTCTGTGTCAAAATAGCAGTATCAAGCAGTAGATGATAAAGGATGCCCCGAAATGTGATAACACAACGTGATACAGCGAGACAAATTTTGAAATTTACGGAGATAATGATAGAAAATTTCAATAACCATCAGATGTTATGATGATAATGAACAGTTCAGAGATAAAAATACTTTTAAATCAAGGGCAAAAATCTAACTAATTAAAACATCTTCATTTAGGTAACAAATTAAATTTATTTTTTTTTATTTTGTTAATTAGGATGAAAGGCCAGTTGAATGGTCTCATTAAATTGTTGACGCATTATTTGTTTCAGCACGCTGACAGGTGCAAGTTTTTAAAAATATCTGTGAAAACTGCGTTGGGAGATTTCCCGTCCCTATTATTTCAAATTAGATTGTCTTGCCCGAGGATTAAACTGGGGGAAAGCTTGTTTGATTAAAGGAATATCTGCGCATGTGGTCAAGAAAATATCTGCGCATGTGGTCAAGGAAAAAAATGTTTAGTCTATAAAAGAAGGGATTAGCAGAACAGAGAGGAGTAAATGAGAGGAGATTTAAAAAGAGAGGTTCGAAATTAGAGATAATGAAGGGAGAGAACTTCAGAAAAGGCGAAATGAAGGGACAGAATCAAGATTTATTCTGCCTGCCAGAAAAGCTAAGCCAAGTACAGTTTCTTTCTTTCTTTCTTTCTTTCTTTCGTCTGTTTTCAGTTTGGGGCATATTTGTAACGGTAAAAACATATATATATATATGGTTAGGGTTGTGTGTGTAATGACTATTTGAATATGCATGACATTGCAGGGACATAGGCTCTGTTTTCATAAACATTTTCCTCTAACAAAAATGTTACTTGGCAGTGCTTATGCTGAATCTTTTGGAGCGTGTTGGAGACAACCCTCAACCACTTCATTCTCTTTCCGCTTAGTCTACTCAGCTCTGAGCTACCTCCAGTGCTCATCAATGAAACTGATTAGTTACATCAAAATCCAGACTCTTAGTGAGGTGCAACAATAAAAACAATTATATGATCTATATTTTCCCACGCCGCTGTGGTGTAGTGATTAGAGCATTCGCCTGCCAGTCAGAAGATCCCTGGTTCGATTTCGCCCTCTGGCGGAGTTTTTTTCAGATCGACCGACACCGGGGTCAACCCAGCCTAAAAAAAAGGTACCTGGGGTTTCCCTGGGAAAACAAAGACAGCCAGGACAGGTGGTGGCATCCCCACCTGAAATGCTGTAGTGGCCTAGAAATGTGAAGGTATTAACACTTCACACCCCCGCTAAGGCATGCAGTTGCTACGGGACTCAAACTTAGATATTTTCTACTCCACCCAGAAATTTGAGAGTCAAGGGACTAAATGGCCTCATCATTAATATCTTCTTCTTTGCGTCTTCATGAATCCCATAGTCAGCAGGAGTTCTTCGTGTACGCCCCACATGTTTTTCATCCATGCTCTTGTCATGGGGTGGGGGGGGGCATGTAGAGAGTGTAGGTTCTGCAAGACTGTGGTCTGGACACTGGAGAAAGTTCTGGTGTGTAGAGAGTGTAGATTCTGCAGACTGTGGTCTGGACACTGGAGAAAGTTCTGGTGTGTAGAGAGTGTAGATTCTGCAGACTGTGTTCTGGAGATTGGAGTAAGTTCTGGGATGTATAGAGTGGGGTTTGAGCTACAGTCAATTTGTGTAGATAGGCCTGAAGTCTGCATTCTTCTGTTTGAAGCACGTGGCATGATTGGGAAATGTTCAATTCCATAAATTCTACCCTCTTCTCTCTCTCTCTCTCTCTCTCTCTCTCCCTTTCTAGGGTTCAAATTTGGGGATGATTATGAATGAATTAACTTTTTCACTTCAAAACAACATCAGGAAGGCTGGCAGATCTTGCACACCAATGTGAATTAATATTCTGACCTATAATTAGCCAGTCCAAATACATAAAAAAGTAGCCATGTTTCTAATCCAACCCATGTTTTAAATCACAGAGGAGAACTTCCTTTCAGTTTCTTTCTACTGAAATTTTTCATCAGAATGTATTCTGGCGGAATACGTAAATTAATTCCGGAGTAAAAGAATCAATGGTCCAGTTCAAGCAACTTAAAAAAGAAACTAAGATCTCTTTTCTACGTTGTTTAAAAAAAAACGAAAGAAAACAATATGATCTCTTTGGATCTCGTTCTTTTCCCATGCATCTTATTCCATATATCTTCATTTCATGTTTTCAGATTAATCCATTTTGTATGTCACTTGTCCGAGATGATTAAAAAAAAAGTATAACGCAGAGCTAATGTTTCAGGAAAATGAAAGTTTTTAACACTTTTCTCAGTTTTCTTTTATTGTGTTCATATATTTCAGAAAACATAACGACAAATTATTTAAACTTTTCATTAACGTTTTACTTCTTTCAGTAATATTATCATAAGTTATTAAATTTTTTTTCTTCATATTTTTCATACGCTTCAGTAAATATATAACCAATCATTTTTTGCACTTTCAAAGCCTAACTACAAATGCTGGTAATTCTGCAGAACTGAAGATGAAGGTAAAGTTTACCTTTAAAATGAGGAGATTAAAAGAAAAATCTAACTAATTAAAACATCTTCATTTAGGTAACAAATTAAATTTTTAAAAAAAATTTTGTTAATTAGGATGAAAGGCCAGTTGAATGGTCTCATTAAATTGTTGACGCATTATTTGTTTCAGCACGCTGACAGGTGCAAGTTTTTAAAAATATCTGTGAAAACTGCGTTGGGAGATTTCCCGTCCCTATTATTTCAAATTAGATTGTCTTGCCCGAGGATTAAACTGGGGGAAAGCTTGTTTGATTAAAGGAATATCTGCGCATGTGGTCAAGAAAATATCTGCGCATGTGGTCAAGGAAAAAAATTTTTAGTCTATAAAAGAAGGGATTAGCAGAACAGAGAGGAGTAAATGAGAGGAGATTTAAAAAGAGAGGTTCGAAATTAGAGATAACGAAGGGAGAGAACTTCAGAAAAGGCGAAATAAAGGGACAGAAGCAAGATTTATTCTGCCTGCCAGAAAAGCTAAGCCAAGTACAGTTTCTTTCTTTCTTTCTTTCTTTCTTTCTTTCTTTCTTTCGTCTGTTTTCAGTTTGGGGCATATTTGTAACGGTAAAAACATGCCGTTATATATATATATATATATATATATATATATATATGGTTAGGGTTAGGGTTGTGTGTGTAATGACTATTTGAATATGCATGACCTTGCAGGGACATAGGCTCTGTTTTCATAGACAATTTCCTCTAACAAAAATGTTACTTGGCAGTGCTTATGCTGAATCTTTTGGAGCGTGTTGGAGACAACCCTCAACCACTTCATTCTCTTTCCGCTTAGTCTACTCAGCTCTGAGCTACCTCCAGTGCTCATCAATGAAACTGATTAGTTACATCAAAATCCAGACTCTTAGTGAGGTGCAACAATAAAAACAATTATATGATCTATATTTTCCCACGCCGCTGTGGTGTAGTGATTAGAGCATTCGCCTGCCAGTCAGAAGATCCCTGGTTCGATTTCGCCCTCTGGCGGAGTTTTTTTCGGACCGACCGACACCGGGGTCAACCCAGCCTAAAAAAAAGGTACCTGGGGTTTCCCTGGGAAAACAAAGACAGCCAGGACAGGTGCTGGCATCCCCACCTGAAATGCTGTAGTGGCCTAGAAATGTGAAGGTATTAACACTTCACACCCCCGCTACGGCATGCAGTTGCTACGGGACTCAAACTTAGATACTTTCTACTCCACCCAGAAATTTGAGAGTCATGGGACTAAATGGCCTCATCATTAATATCTTCTTCTTCTTTGCGTCTTCATGAATCCCATAGTCAGCAGGAGTTCTTCGTGTACGCCCCACATGTTTTTCATCCATGCTCTTGTCATGGGGTGGGGGGCATGTAGAGAGTGTAGGTTCTGCAGACTGTGGTCTGGACACTGGAGAAAGTTCTGGTGTGTAGAGAGTGTAGGTTCTGCAGACTGTGGTCTGGACACTGGAGAAAGTTCTGGTGTGTAGAGAGTGTAGGTTCTGCAGACTGTGGTCTGGACACTGGAGAAAGTTCTGGTGTGTAGAGAGTGTAGGTTCTGCAGACTGTGGTCTGGACACTGGAGAAAGTTCTGGCGTGTAGAGATTGTAGGTTCTGCAGACTATGGTCTGGAGATTGGAGTAAGTTCTGGCATGTGCAGAGTGGAGTCTGCGCAGCCTTCAGTTTATGCAGATGGACCTGTAGTCTGCAGTTTCCTGTCATAAGTCTGAAAACTATGCTGTGAAGGATTTTAAAACTAACCCGTGGATCAAAGAATGCCTAGTCTTTGTGGTCACTCAACCAGTGAAAAGATTGTCTTGTGGTCTTTAGAATACACCCCTTCCTTTCCTGGGCAGCAAAAAAAAAAAACTATAGAAAAATGTTCCCTGGAAGAAGTAACATTTCTTGAATGTAAACAGACAGATGGCAGCGCTGCTGGTATTACATTTGCTTAGCAAAAGACGGTGAAGCAAAGGGAATAAAGAAAAATGAATCACTATTTTGCCCGTCCTTTAATGGAGTCACGTGACAACATCTATATGCCAGCTTTCTCCTGTGTTGAATTGGTGCCAGTGATACTATTTGCATGTGAAATGTGAAATGTGAAAGGAGTTTTGGCGCCTGAAAAGAAATGCGTGTTTCTCAAGGTCGTTGACTTTTTTTTTTTGATGGACTCACAAGGGATTAGACTTTTTTTTTTTGGAATTAGTCCTACAAGGGTTTAGACATTTTTTTGGAATTAGTCCTACAAGGGATTAGACTTTTTTTGGAGTTGGTCCCATGAAAACAGGCAACAAGATTTTTCTGGCGGTGACATAACGAAAATATTTCCAGTGCAGACTGCCAACTCAAAAAACATATGGTAAAATATAGCTCCATATGCTCCCAACAGAAGCAGTTTTCTTCAATCAGCTTATGGCCGACGTTGCTCTGCAATGTGCTAATGGTAATGGCATAATACGATTTGTACAATTCGACTTAAAATGTGTATCTATAGAGTTTGTTAAATTATTCAGTAGCGCTAAAGCGTGATGGACTTTCACACTTCTAAAAGGATGATGAGAGGAATGTACTTCTGATAAAAACAGAAATGAGTCTTGATTAGAAAAAAAGCACTTTGCAGTCTTTGGAGCTAAATTCGATATGTCGCGTTAATATTCTGACCTATAATTAGCCAGTCCAAATACATAAAAAAGTAGCCATGTTTCTAATCCAACCCATGTTTTAAATTACAGAGGAGAACTTCCTTTCAGTTTCTTTCTACTGAAATTTTTCATCAGAATGTATTCTGGCGGAATACGTAAATTAATTCCGGAGTAAAAGAATCAATGGTCCAGTTCAAGCAACTTAAAAAAGAAACTAAGATCTCTTTTCTACGTTGTTAAAAAAAAACGAAAGAAAACAATATGATCTCTTTGGATCTCGTTCTTTTCCCATGCATCTTATTCCATATATCTTCATTTCATGTTTTCAGTTTAATCCATTTTGTATGTCACTTGTCTGAGATGATTTAAAAAAAGTATAATGCAGAGCTAATGTTTCAGGAAAATGAAAGTTTTTAACACTTTTCTCAGTTTTCTTTTATTGTGTTCATATATTTCAGAAAACATAACGACAAATTATTTAAACTTTTCATTAACATTTTATTTCTTTCAGTAATATTATCATAAGTTATTAAATTTTTTTTCTTCATATTTTTCATACGCTTCAGTAAATATATAACCAATCATTGTTTACACTTTCAAAGCCTAACTACAAATGCTGGTAATTCTGCAGAACTGAAGATGAAGGTAAAGTTTACCTTTAAAATGAGGAGATTAAAAGAAAAACCGAACGAAAATAATGAATGAAACAGATAATAACCACACAATTAAATTAATGTGATTTCTTAAGGAGACAATATGCTAACATCTGGTAAGGAGCATGTGTCAACAATAAAGTGATACATTGTCTTTGGAGGATCTTCTTCTTCTTCTTCAGTTTCATACGCTCAGCCACGTAGTCAAGGAAGCTAGTCGTCTCCATGAATCTCACCGTTAGCAGGAGTTCTTCATATGAGCACCAGGTTTTCATCCATGTTCTTCTCCTGGGGTCATGTCTGAGCTCTCAGATCTATGTGGAGGGTTTAGGCTTGCAGGCTAAGCTCTCAGATCTCTGTGGAGGGTTTAGGCTTGCAGGCTAAGCTCTCAGATCTCTGTTGAAGGCTTAGGCTTGCAGGCTAAGCTCTCAGATCTCTGTGGAGGGTGTAGGCTTGCAGGCTAAGCTCTCAGATCTCTGTTGAAGGCTTAGGCTTGCAGGCTAAGCTCTCAGATCTCTGTGGAGGGTTTAGGCTTGCAGGCTAAGCTCTCAGATCTCTGTGGAGGGTGTAGGCTTGCAGGCTAAGCTCTCAGATCTCCGTTAAGGGTGTAGGCTTGCAGGCTAAGCTCTCAGATCTCGAGACCCGTTGGCATGTGCAGAGTGGAGTCTGAGCAGCCTTCAGTTTATGCAGATGGACCTGTAGTCTGCAGTTTCCTGTCATAAGTCTGAAAACTATGCTGTGAAGGATTTTAAAACTAACCCGTGGATCAAAGAATGCCTAGTCTTTGTGGTCACTCAACCAGTGAAAAGATTGTCTTGTGGTCTTTAGAATACACCCCTTCCTTTCCTGGGCAGCAAAAAAAAAAAACTATAGAAAAATGTTCCCTGGAAGAAGTAACATTTCTTGAATGTAAACAGACAGATGGCAGCGCTGCTGGTATTACATTTGCTTAGCAAAAGACGGTGAAGCAAAGGGAATAAAGAAAAATGAATCACTATTTTGCCCGTCCTTTAATGGAGTCACGTGACAACATCTATATGCCAGCTTCTCCTGTGTTGAATTGGTGCCAGTGATACTATTTGCATGTGAAATGTGAAATGTGAAAGGAGTTTTGGCGCCTGAAAAGAAATGCGTGTTTCTCAAGGTCGTTGACTTTTTTTTTTTTTTTTTGATGGACTCACAAGGGATTAGACTTTTTTTTTTTTTTTGGAATTAGTCCTACAAGGGTTTAGACATTTTTTGGAATTAGTCCTACAAGGGATTAGACTTTTTTTGGAGTTGGTCCCATGAAAACAGGCAACAAGATTTTTCTGGCGGTGACATAACGAAAATATTTCCAGTGCAGACTGCCAACTCAAAAACATATGGTAAAATATAGCTCCATATGCTCCCAACAGAAGCAGTTTTCTTCAATCAGCTTATGGCCGACGTTGCTCTGCAATGTGCTAATGGTAATGGCATAATACGATTTGTACAATTCGACTTAAAATGTGTATCTATAGAGTTTGTTAAATTATTCAGTAGCGCTAAAGCGTGATGGACTTTCACACTTCTAAAAGGATGATGAGAGGAATGTACTTCTGATAAAAACAGAAATGAGTCTTGATTAGAAAAAAAGCACTTTGCAGTCTTTGGAGCTAAATTCGATATGTCGCGTTAATATTCTTGCTAGTAAAGTTGCTGAAGTAGGCATCAAAAGAGAACAATTCTAAAACAGGATATCACTAGAAGAAACACAGAATGCACGTCAAGAGAAAGTACAACACTGCATGATGAGACAGGACAGAGAACAGATGCCCAGAGGATCCCATTACAAAACTAAGTAGAATACAACAAATCACAAATTTCATTGTTCGAATGGCATACTGTGGATTACAAGGTCGTCTGCACAAACACAAAATGGAATACTTTGGACTACGAGGGTGTCTGAACAAACATCGAATGGGATACTTTGGACTACAAGGCTGTCTGCACAAACATCGAATGGAATACTTTGGACTACAAGGGTGTATGCACAGACATCAAATGGAATACTTTGGACTAGAAGGCTGTCTGCATAAACATGGAATGGGATATTTTGGACTACAAGGCTGTCTACACAAACTGAAAGTGAATCTACGCCTGCCAAGACAGTTTCCAGATTCAAGAATACAACCTGCAGACCTACACTGTCTATAGAGACTGAACAGTTAAAATCTGGCTCCAGGAAAACATCACTGATATAAAACTATGAATACATATACAGAGCTCCTGCTAATGATGAGATTCATGGAGGCAGCTCGTTTCCTTGTCTAGATGGCTGAGAATATATAACTGAATACCGAAGAAGACATTTAATTATTTGTTTAACTTAATTAGAAGGTATGTTATGTGAATGTTCTGCCGATATAAGTTCCTTTTTGCCACAAAAAGTAAAAAAGAAACATAATTGCAGTGCTGTATGAAGTGATTTTTTATATTATAAGTAAAATAGAAAAGTAATGAAAATGGAAGGCTTTTTTGCACTGTAAGTAAGACTAGCAACAAGGCTAAATCATCTGTAAATAACCGTGCCCCTGAAATGTCAGTAGTGGCCTTTTTCAGATCTTAATAAAATGTTTGCCTAGTTGACTTGTCGGGGTCCTGTCCTGCACGACGATATTATCTTACTATAAAGGGTGTTAAGAAGATATATTGATCTTACTATACAGGGTGTTAAGAAGATATATTGATCTTACTATACAGGGTGTTAAGAAGATATATTGATCTTACTATAAAGGGTGTTAAGAAGATAGATTGATCTTACTATAAAGGGTGTTAAGAAGATATATTGATCTTACTATAAAGTGGGTTAAGAAGATAGATTGATCTTACTATAAAGGGTGTTAAGAAGATAGTGTGATCTTACTATAAAGTGGGTTAAGAAGATATATTGATCTTACTATAAAGCATGTTAAGAAATGACTGGATGGGGTTTCTTCACATCACGAACCGGCTGAAAGATGAAGTCGGAGCCAGCAGGGCATCGGGATCAGCACAAACTCTTTCCTGACTCTCGTCGACAAGGCATTACTTTGACAGAAATATCCAGCTTATCTCATTTTTCTCGAAACAGGTATGAAGTTTATGTCCCAGAAGTCCCACATTCCATAAGACAGCGATTACAGTAAAGACACAGATAATATGAGCTGATGGAGATCATCGAAAAACTAAAGACCACGGGCATTAAATGTAGACAAGCGGCCATGGTGGTTATTGGATATGCAGAAGAGGAAGACCATACGACTGCGACTGCGCATGTCTGGAACTGTCGAACACGCCCAATCACCGAGCCAAGTGTGACAAGCAGTTCCAGACACGAGATTTATCACATCGGCTCGGCCATGCTGACGTGCAATAATTCGACACTATTCGAAAAATAAACTACACAAAAGTATGAACGCATACAGGTAGTTATCATAATCCCTGAAAACTCCAGGATTAAATTATTGTTTTGAAAAAAAAATCCAATGAGGTAAGTACAGAATATCAAAACTCACAGCAGCATTGTTTTGTAATAGAAAAAAAAACAACTTTAGCCTTCTTCAGTTTTATATCTGATTCTACGAACATTGAAATTTATGGTTAAAAATTCGGTAATATTCTGATTATCACAAACGTGAAACAGTATTTCATTTGAATGTAAATACCTGGTGCAATTTGGTCAGCAGTTCATTAGGTCCTGCTTGAAAGTTATGAAAAATATAACTTCAGTTTAATCTTAGTCACAATTTTCTTGACTTTTGAACCTTTAATTATAATTATTATTTAACTACATCTTTATCTGAGCCGTAGATCTGTTTTTAGTCTGTAACTCTATAGCTTAGGGACAACATAAATTTGATATTTTTTTCTCATTTTTTTGTTACATCTGTTTCAGGCTACCACTCTGCCACTTCCTGTTTATCGATGTACCACATGCATCTATATAAGACTTTTCTTAAGTTTTAACTTTGTGAAGCGCATTTGAATATCACATATACACAACGTTTGAATGATTCTGAGATCACTCTTGATGGAGCTTAGAAATTATCTATAAGTGGGACATAGAAAACATTTGTTTCCTCCCGTCATTTTTTCGACATGTTCCATCTAGTTTATAAATATTACAAAAGTTCATTCCTTTTTTTTTTCTTTTTGTAAATATGTTATCACTGGCTGTTGTAAATAAAGGCCCCTGCACTGACGCTTATTTTCGTTTCAAGATCAGGAAATAAATCTCAATCTCTTCATTGTCTCCGTTTATTACTTCGCTTTTCTCTCTGCCTTGCTCTGTCTCTTGTTTCTCTTTTCATTTATCTTTTCTTTCGTTGTGTTTTCAAGTACTCACCTCCTCATTAGATGTCAAACGAGCGCTGACTGTCTTTTTCTTTTTCTCCAGTTTTTTTTTATAATCTTATACAAAATTTGTTGTTAATAATATGTGTGTAGCATGTTGGTATAGTACAGTAATATGCAAGCACATAAGTAATATGCCTACTCGTAATTAGCACCACGTATTGACTGTTTAAACAGGAGTGAAACAGGGATGTGTACTATCACCAACATTATTTATCTTGGCAGTAGACTGGTTAATGAAGGAGGCAACATCAGACAAACGCAGAGGATTACAATGGACCCTTGACACAGTGCTGGAGGACCTTGACTTTGCGGACGACATTTGTCTATTATCAAGCAGTCACAAAGATATGCAAGATAAAATAAACAAGCTAACTCAGAATGCAAACAACATAGGACTAAAGATCAACGTAGGAAAGACAAAATTAATGAAGCAAAATGTGAACAACAGAAATGTACTCAGAGTAGATAACAAGTTAGTGGAGGAGGTCAACGAATTTGTATACCTTGGCAGCAGAGTAAAACAGCTGAGAAGCACATAAATGCCTTTGAATGTAAATGCTATAGAAGAGTTCTCCAAATATCGTGGACACAAAAAAGAACAAATATATCTATACTACAAGAGCTTAATATTGAAGAAGGCTGGCTAGTAAAGAGGATTAAAGAGAGAAAACTTAAATATTTTGGCCACATTAAACGTCATGATAATTTAGAGAAGACCGTATTGGAAGGATACATAATGGGAAAAAGAAAAAGAGGAAGACCGAAACGAAGATGGCTGCAAGACATCGTTGATGATCTGGAGATGGATGCAGCAGCAGCAGGCCATCTTGCTCACAACCGAGAGGCCTACAGGAGTGCTGTTTGGGAGGCAAAGTTCCGCAAGGGACATGCAAAGGAATGAATGAATGGCAGCAGAGTAGTAGAAAATGGAGACAGCACAGAGGACATCAACAGCAGACTTACTAGAGCAAACCAGGCTTTTGCAATGCTGCAGACTATATGGAAATAAAAAAACTAAGCATAAATATGATAATCAGGATATTTAAGAGTAATGTTCTAAGTGTACTACTCTATGGAAGTGAATGCTGGAAAATCACCAAAACCATAGAAAACAAATTGAATTCTTTCCAAACTAAATGTTTACGAAGAATTAGACAAATATTTTGGCCAAACACCATAAGAAATAACATCTTATTAGCAGAAATGCAGATGAAACCACTGACAACAATTATTGAGGAAAGACGCTGGCGATGGTTGGGACATGTGCTACGAATGACTGACAACTCACTACCAAAAATAGCACTAAGATGGACACCACAGGGGAGCAGAAGTAAGGGTAGACCAAAAGAGACATGGAGAAGAACAACAGAAAGGATGTTGAGCAATAGAGGGCTCACCTGGGCAAGAGCAGAAAAAAAGGCGAAGGACAGGCATTTATGGAAAACCCTTGCGGAAGCCCCATGTGCCTTGGGCACTTAAGGTTGAGTGAGAGAGATTAACTGTTTGGTTATTGTGTATTACACATTACGTATTTTGGTTATTAGGTTTCAACATCGCGTAATGATTACTTTAACCAAAAATGTGGGTGATGTAATATTAATCGCTTGAAAGTTCAAAGAAGAAAACATTTCAAAATCAGTTTACCTTGCTGTCGAGTGGTACTTGTCTGCTACCGGCTTTCTTTCTTTCTTTCTTTCTTTCTTTCTTTCTTTCTTTCTTCTGTTTTTTTAAACTTAAAATTGAAGCTGTTTACTAAATGTTGATTTGGCAGAAGTACAAGAAACAAGTCAGCGACAAATTCACTGACCTGATAATATGACCTCAGTAGCTCGTCAGTTCTTCCACTTCTAAGGCGCTTATCCTGACGCAAGGCCTCCAGAGAGAGAGCTTTGTAAGATGGTGCAAAAAATTATTTCTCGAAACTTCTTCTAACCATATTGATTAGCCATTCTGTCCTCGACAAGTGCTGGCACTTCTTAAAACAGTGGAACCCATTTGGGCCCCCGAGCGATAAACCGACTGGATCCACCACCTTATTGAGCTTGGGCGGAGACAGCAAAAGATGGTGACTTTGCTAGATCTTGCCAATCCAAACCTCCCGAAATTTCTTTCTTTTTGTTTTATTCCTGCGATATGTCATTATTTTTAAAGTGATGTTTCTGCCACGTGATAGAATTTATGTCTATTTCAAATATTTTCTTGTATGTTTTATGTTTTTTTTTCAAAGAAAATATACGTTATTTGGATATATATTTTCTTCATGTTGAGATAACGGTTTTACGTCCTACTGCGTCACGGGAACACCAAGGGTGGCGTAGCGATATTTGCTCGCCTGTCTGAGAATTCTGCAGTGTCTTGATGCATCTAGTTCTTCAGTGCTCCTCTGGGCTGAGTGCATCTGGCGTCCGGGCATGTATTTTTTGAGGTCCTTTAGATGCTAGTTCGTTCTTCTCTCACGCCTTCCGTTTGCGATTTTATAATTATTCTTGCAGTTGGGTAAATATTTTCTTCTGAATAGTTTTATTTTACTCTGTTTTATTTTTCTTAATAAGAAATTGCATTTATGGAGCGGTACATTCATTCATTCATTCTTTCTTTCTTTCTTTCTTTCTTTCTTTTTTCGTGTGAAAAGGTGTAACGGATTATTAGGTGCAAGTATACTAATAGATACGTTTACCTTTCAAAGCATTTTTATCATTTTAAAATCTTATTTTAATGTTTATAGGTTCTAATATTTACTGTTCATTATAATGTTGATTAGTTGAACACTACCTCACTGCACTAATCACTGATTGTGAGTATTTATTATACGACGAATAATCGTTGTGACCGCGACTACATTTGATTTCTTACTGGCAGTTAAAGCCTCATAATTATTCCTTGTATTTTATTCAGAGTATTTTATTCATGCAAAGGAATGAATGAATGATTTTATTCAGATCTTAGATACTATGGGACATTATCTTCACACACATCACGATTTCTCTTATCTTGAATAGGCTTCATAAATACTACATGATTCACTTGACCAAGGTCATTGATTAAGTTCACTGAATCCATTTAGATCGCAGATGTATTACTGACATCACCTGGAATAAGATACCACATTCATTCATTTGCATGTTCCTTGCGGAACTTTGCCTCCCAAACACCACTCCTGTAGACCTCTCGGTTGTGAGCAAGATGGCCTGCTGCTGCTCCGTCCATTTGCAGATTGTCAACGATTTCTTGCAGCCATCTTCGTTTTGGTCTTCCTCTCTTTCCTTTTCCCATTATGTATCCTTCCAATACGGTCTTCTCTAAATTATCATGACGTTTAATGTGTCCAAAATATTTACGTTTTCTCTCTTTAATCCTCTTTACTAGCCGACCTTCTTCAATATTAAACTCTTGTAGTATAGATATATTTGTTCTTTACCACAGGAAATAAAATTCGTTTGTTTCGTACTTGAAGCACATAATCATTGTTCACAAATTCAAACTCTTGCCATATTATATTCATACCATGACCGAAAATGACGAGTTTCAACACTGCAATAGATCAACAACTGGTGAATAACTCTACCTCGAGGTCATCTCTCTCATTGACCTTTTCTTCTTCCTCTTTCTGTCTCTGTCTCGTTCTTGTTCTTCTATCTTGTTCTCACTTTTAAAACTGCATGTCCGGCTTATACATCGTCAGTTGACCGATAGGGCACACCTCTAGATCTTCCACTGGTCAGTTTGTTGACTACATATTAATTGGCTAGTAGTAATAAACAAGCTAAGCCTGTAGTTACGGTCAAGGTCCATTCTTCTATTCAATTGTCACTTTGGTTTATATTAATCACTTGTTAACTCAGTCAGTCAGTCATTTGCGTGTCCTTTGAGGAACTTCGCCTCCATGTCAGCTCTCCTGAAGGCCTTTCGGTTGTAAGCAAGATGCCCTGCTGCTGATGCGTCCCTTCGCAGATAATAAACGATGTCTTGCAGCCATCTTCGCCTTGGTCTTCCTCTCTTTCTTTTCCCCATTATGTACCTTTCCAAGACTTGTTAACCGCATGTTGTATTTGTTGCGGATTAGTCGGTCTCTCTTTACGCAGTGTCCGTCTGTCTGTCTCCATATTGTTGACTTAACCATTCAGTTTAGTAATGTCAAGACCATTATAATCTGGGTGCATTTCCTTAATCTACCTTTCTCTCCGCGTCATTATGTCTAGTATTTGGGTTTATCTACTTAATTCTGTCGTAATAATACTAATACCGTGGGACTGTTTCCGATCGGTTCTCAAATTTCCATTGTTTATGTCCCTTGCGGAACTTTGCCTCCCTAACAGCACTCCTGTAGGTCTCTTGGTTGTGAGCAAGATGGCCTGATGCTGATGCATCCATCTGCAGACCATCAACGATGTCTTGCAGCCATCTTCGTTTTGGTCTTCCTCTTTTTCTTTTTTCCATTATGTACCATTCCAAGATGGTCTTCTCTAGATTATTATGACGTTTAAAGTGTCCAAAATATTTAAGTTTTCTCTGTTTAATCCTATTTACTAGCCAACCTTCTTCAATATTAAGTTCTTGTAGTATGGATATGCTTGTTCTTTTTTGTGTCCATATTTGAAACTTCTTCTGTAGCATTTACATTCAAAGGCATTTATGCGTTTCTCAGCTGTTTTGTTAAGTGTCCAGGTCTCACAGGCATGTTGCAATGGGAAAGATGCATGCCCTTAAAAATCTTATTTTTGTAGTTCTCTCTGTTCCTCTCCACAGATTCTTTAGTTGTTTTACTTTCTGAAGAGCGATAGATGTCCTCCTTTTAATTTCCCTCCTTGTATCTCCATTATTAGTTAGCATTGATCCAAGATATTCAAAACTCTCCACTTCTTCCAGTTTTTCCTCATTGATACATATTTCAGCTGCCTTGTTTGTTTTGTCAGTTGTCATCAATTTTGTTTTATTCGCGTTAAGATAGAGGTTCTGCTCTTCACTATTCTTACGGACTGACATAATTAGTTTTTCCATTCCTTTTTGTGTTCTGGACAGTAATACTGTGTCATCAGCATATCTAATCTTAAGTATTTCATAACCTCCAATTGTTATGGCATCGTAATATTCTTTGTCTACATCTTCTCTAACATTCCTCATTATATTTTCAGTATACAAGTTAAATAAATAAGGCGACAATATGCACACCTGACGGATCCTGTGTTTTATGTCAAACCAAGTTGTTGTTTCACCATTTATTCTTACTGCTGCTTGTTGGTCTAGATGCAGCAGTGATTTTCTCTCTCTCTCTCTGAACCTTAAGTGCCCAGGGCACATGGGGCTTCCGCAAGGGTTTTCCACAAATGCCTGTCCTTCGCCTTTTTTTCTGCTCTTGCCCAGGTGAGCCCTCTATTGCTCAACATCCTTTCTGTTGTTCTTCTCCATGTCTTTTTTGGTCTACCCTTACTTCTGTTCCCCTGTGGTGTCCATCTTAGTGCTATGTTTGATAGTGAGTTGTCAGTCATTCGGAGCACATGTCCCAACCATCGCCAGCGTCTTTCCTCAATAATTGTTGTCAGCGGTTTCATCTGCATTTCTGCTAATAAGATGTTATTTCTTATGGTGTTTGGCCAAAATATTTTACTAATTCTTCGTAAACATTTAGTCTGGAAAGAATTTAACTTGTTTTCTATGGTTTTGGTGATTTTCCAGCATTCACTTCCATATAGTCTGCAGCATTGCAAAAGCCTGGTTTGCTCTAGTAAGTCTGCTGTTGATGTCCTCTGTGCTGTCTCCATTTTCTACTACTCTGCTGCCAAGGTATACAAATTCGTTGACCTCCTCCACTAACTTGTTATCTACTCTGAGTACATTTCTGTTGTTCACATTTTGTTTCATTAACTTTGTCTTTCCTACGTTGATCTTTAGTCCTATGTTATTTGCATTCTGAGTTAGCTTGTTTATTTTCTCTTGCATATCTTTGTGACTGCTTGATAATAGACAAATGTCGTCCGCAAAGTCAAGGTCCTCCAGCACTGTGTCAAGGGTCCATTGTAATCCTCTGCGTTTGTCTGATGTTGCCTCCTTCATTAACCATTCTACTGCCAAGATAAATAATGTTGGTCATAGAGTTGGACAACTGGTCAGTGGAGCAGTGATGTTAACTGTATCAAATGTGTTGGAAATCCTTTTCCCCATTATTTCCCAAAGTTTCTGGTGTTGTACACAATCAAATGCCTTTGAGTAGTCTATAAAGGCTAAATATAGATTCACATTACACTCTACATTTCTCTAATATTAATCTTATATGGAATATATGATCTCTTGATCCTCGTCCTTCCCTGAAACAGTTTGGACCATATTGAGTTCTTCTTCTATTTTCTGTCGAACTCTACCCATTATGATTTTTAACAGAATTTTCCTGGCATGACTAATCAGGGCAACAGTTCTGTAGTTTGTGCATAATTTCAGGTTACTCTTTTTTTGCCAGTGATATGAATATAGTTCTTTTCCATTCTTTTGGCCAAATACCTGAATGCCATATCTTTTTATACATTGCATGACAGATTGTTGCACATTCCTTTCCTCCTGCTTTAATAAATTCTGCTGTTATCTCATCACATCCTGGTGATTTACCATTTTTCAGATTCTTGATTGCTCATAAAACTTCTTCTATTGTAGGTTCGGATTCTTTCTCCTTCAATAATAATTCACACTGTTGATTTATGCTTTCACAGTCGGTTGTTTCATACATTCCTCTGGAATATTCCTTCCATCTTTCTAGAATTTCCTCTGTCTCTGTCAAGGTATTCCCCATCTTGTTATACATTACATTTAGCTTAGGTGTGGCATTTCTCGTCAATGTCTTAATTTCTTTAAACATTTCACTATCTCTTCCACACTTATGATGTTTTTCTATTCTTTCACAACAATCTTGTATGTATTGTTTTTTTTGTCTTTTCTTATGTTTCTTCGTACTTCTTTTGTTAAAGATTTATATTCCTCAGTGTTGTTGTTTGTCGCTTTCCATTGCGTCTTCATTCTCTACGTTGTTTTATCAATTCTAGTGTGCCTGCTGTAATCCATCCATTCTTCTGTGTTTTCTTTACTGGAACCATGTCTTTAACTTTTGTTATTAAGATATCTCTGGCCTGCGTAGCCAATTCATCTGGTGTCATCACCTCCTGTACATCATAACGTACAAGGCACTAAGTTACATTACTTCCCTTCATTCTTACTTCTTAACCTACAAACAAAATCATGGTAAAAAATCTGCAATTCGGTGGCCAGAAAAAAGATGCCACTTTTCTCCATATTCAATACAGTCCTATAGCTGCTTCTACATTCCGAACACTTCGACCACCTTTGATCATGAAAATCTGAACACTTTGGATACTCATTTTCATTCACAATACTTTCTTCACATATCATCTTCATCGCCTTTCACTCCCTTGAGATTACAGGCCACGGATATAAGGCTCTCCAGTCATACAGTTTAGGTCTTCTATTTCAATGATGATTCCATGTCAGTACCTGTCTTGCTATTCTGATGTCCGGTTTCCTCAGAGTGTCACCAGTCCACTTTCACTTCCTAGACATGATTTGTAGGTTCATAGGTTCTTGTCCTGCGTTTTTCCCTGACCTCATCGTTCCTAATCTTGTCCTGCCATTTAATGTTTAAAATCCTCCTCAAGCAGTAGTTCATGATTGTTTATATCCTCTGTTTTATTGTCTTAGTCATAACCCATGTCTCTGAACCATGTAGAAGGACAGTCTTTACATTTGTATTGAAAAGCCTAAGTTTGGGGGTTTTTTGTTGTTGATGTTTTTAGATGATCATATTTTGTTAAGTTTCTTCACATGGGACCTGGTTAATGATAACTCTTTAGTACACGTCCTTTAAAATTCATTTTCAGCTTTGGTACTTTAAACTTTGATTGATAATATACAAGTGCCTGGCTTTTATTAGAGAGCATAAATGAATGAATGAATAATCTTTATTTTTCAAGGGTAAAGAATTGGGCACGCAGGCCCGTCTTACATTCTGCCCTTAATCATTCCATCTTTCATTCTTCCCACACACTCGATTTAATACAAATATATAGAAATTAAATTTAAAAAAAACATATCAAAGGAGTGTAAGATTTAACTACTACATTCAAAGTAAAAGAGAAGAAGTAATTAACCTAATAAAATAGCTCTCACGCACACATACACACAGACATATACATAAACAAAAATACATTGTAAATACAGATCTTCTAACACATGTTTTTTTTAACAAACATTAAAATAATTTCTAACAATATCTAACAAGTTACTTTTCGAACTATGTCATTTTAGTACTTGATGGTTGGCGAGTCATGTGTTGAGAGAGTACTGGTTGTTCTATGGAGGCATATAATTACAAGCAAGTAAATAATGAAACAGGTTTGAGTTAAAGGATGAAGTATTACCAATGGATTTTAAATTGTAGGGGAGGGTGTTCCAGAGCTGTATTGCAGAGTATGCAAGGCTTTTCTTGTATAGATCAATCCTGTGTTTAGGAAGAAGACAGTTTTTTTTAAACGCTGGCTATGTTTAGTGTTATACGTAAACAGTGACCACAAGTAAGGAGGAGCATTGTGCGACAGAATTCTGTGAACAAACTTAACTTTGTTAAAAATGATTCTGTATTTGAGGGGTAGAATTTTGAGATGTTTGTGTTGATCTACAGTCTGTACTGGATGTTTGTCACAAATCAGATTGAATGCTCGCTTGTGAAGTGAGTGGAGCCTTTTTGTGTTTGAGACTGAGCATCCATCCCAGACTGTGGAACAGTAATCTAAGTGTGTTTGTATGTGTAATATGTAGTATATCTTTCTAGTGTCTTTGTCAATAAAGTGTTTAATTTTGGCTAATTGGTAAACTTTCTGTGCATTCAAGTTTGTTAGGTTATGTATGTGAGAATTCCAAGATAAATGCTGATCAATGATGAGTCCTAGAGTTTTATTTTCATGAACATTTTCTATTGCCTTAGTCATAGCACAAAGCTGTAGTGAAGTTTTTGTTGCATTCTGCAGTTTCTCAGCTTTAGCCTCATATTGTTTTAGACAGTTTAACATAGTTTAAATTTAACGATGCTAACGTAAATTCTAGTCAACAAGTAAACAGAGAAAGGAATACGTTAAGGATGCTAGTTCGCTTTCAGAATAAGAGGAAAATAATGATATAAGCTGGTTGATAACAATATGGATAAGACGGATGACATCAAAATATGGATATAGTTCACTCTGGCCGCGTTCATCGTGAAAGCAAGCGGCAAAACAAATTGAAGATCCATTGCAACCAACCTTTCCTAAAGAAATGGCATAAAATGATGATGATGATAATGATGATGATGATGATAAGTAAAGTATATCAAACAGTGGCTATTAAAGCTTTTATAGAGAAATAGAAAATTATATGTGTGTGCGTGTTTGTGTATTGTGAATTTCTTGGAAATCCATACATATGTCATCCACAGCTGAAGATCCTGATTATTGGTCAAAGCACCCACATTGTATTTGTTGGCTGAAGGGGTTAAATGAAAGTTAGGATCCGTAGCTCCTTATTTGTATTCTTTTCTTATTTTTTAAAATACATCATATGTGTATATTTTGCCCTGTCTCTTCTTTTTTTTTCTATTTCTTCCTCTTGTATGTCTTTACTTGAATAGAGCGAAAACTAAAATGTTGCAACTGCATGTTCCGTCAGTGAATAAAGCTTTTCTGATCTTTTAAAAAAATTAATCTAATTTTTCATATTTTAAAATGTTTACAGGAGGGTTATGAACTCATTTGACGAGTTATCTCACTGCTTGTTAAGAGGTATAAAAGATTCATGATAAGAGTTATGAAAGATTCATGATAAGAGGTATAAGAAATTCATGATAAGAGATATAAGAGATTCAAGAAAAGAGGGGTGTAAGAGATTCAAGATAAAAGTTACAAGAGATTCATGATAAGAGGTATAAGAAATTCATAGCAAGAGGTGTAAGAGATTTAAGATAAAAGGTACAAGAGATTCAGAGGTATCTCTTAGTTCATTTTTACAGATTTCATACTAGATTTGTTTGTCTTGTGAATAGCTGATCTCCTATTTAGCAGTCAAATTTACAAACGAAAACTACTGTAAGAGATAGGAGTTTTCTTTCTTTCTTTCTTTCTTTCTTTCTTTCTTTTCTTTTCTTCTCTTTTCATTTCTTTTTTAACAGAGTTAGTTCTAACCTGAGTAGATCATTATCGGAGTCAGCTATAACCTGGGAAGATCAGTCAGCTCTAACATGGGAAAATCATTATAAAACTCAGCTCGAATCTGAAAAGATCATTATCAGCGGTGAGTCTAACCTGGGAGGATCATTATTAGAGTCAGCTCTAACTTGTTTGCAAGCGATTCGCTCAGCTATAGACATTTGGCAAAGGGAGTTGATAATCGTCGCAATCCAGATGATGGTGCTTCAACGGCTTAGATCAACTGAAGATAGACACAACTGGTAAGAGTATCTGGAGAAATGTCTCCGATCTAACCAGAGTTCAGAGGGCCTCATGGCAAATGAAGCAATGGCCAGCCTTGAAAAAAGAACAGACTTTGCACGAAGTGGATTTTTATTGTCACCTTTAACCGTAAAATCCCGTCTTCCTCAAATTGTCGCCCAGGGCACGTATCCAGCCCACTGCAGCCTTGCCACGTCTTTGGCGATGGCCTTTGTAGGGGGTTTTCAACACACCACCAGTAAAACGATGAAGACTGCTTTTCTTCAGGGGCATCTACAAGAATGACAACCTTGTAAACCAACTCTAAGAGGAGGATGCCTCGCGGACACGTTTATTAATTAACACCTTCCCTTCTCACTGACATTAATATCCACATAATTTCTCTGGAAATGGCCCAGATATTGTATTTGAAGCACGAGCTAAGCGCTGTAGATCTCTATCTCTGGGCTTCTAGGTGCCCGTAGCTCTTGGGGCATCCGCAAGGATTTTCCAGAAACGCCTGTCCTTCATCTTTTTTTCCTGCTTTTTTTTCCCTCGATGATATCTCTATTACTCAGTCCTCTCTGTCGTTCTTCTAAACGTTTACGTTGGTAATCCTGCTTCATTGTGGTGCCCATTTCAGCTCTATTTGTTTGATAATGAGTTACCAGTTATGAGGTGTGCGTGCCCCGGGCATCGCGAACAGTTGTGAATAATGTCTCCAAATAAAAGTTTATGGTAATTTTCTGTATGAAAATGACAATACAAGTTATCAAGACAGATCAGTAGATCATTATCTACGTGGAAGAGAATAAAGTCATTTAAATCGGTGTACAGACAGACATACAGACCGGACGAATAGACCGGGGGGGGGAATTTTTTCAGCTATTGCTAATTAAATATCCTTTTCTTAAGCGCTGAATTCAATTCATTCATTAATATGTTTTTTTTTCTAATCATTTCACTGCAGTAATTCAACATGCCTTCTGGCTCCCTATAAACAACTTTCCAGCTTCTGTTTGTTTCATCTTGTTGATCACGCGCCTTATCGTTTGGCACTTCTCGTTCATCTTAGCTTTGTTTGTTCTGTTTTTTTTGTTCTGTATGCCTCAGAATTTTGTTTATTTATTTATTTATTTTGACGTTATTTATATTCTTTCTTTCATTTTTTTTCCTTTGAGGTTTTAGTTGTAATATTTATTATCTCCCTTCTCATCTTTTAGTTCTGTTCTGATGTTTCATGTTCTAAAGTTTTCGATTTTCTTTTTTTTTTAGATTAGCCTCTTTCTACTTTCAGAACTCTCTCTCTCTCTCTCTCTCTCACACACACACACACTCGCTCGTTTGCTCACTTATTTCACATGATTGTGTTTATATCTGTGTTGTGTTTTTTTTTAAAACTATATTTGTTCCATATTTTTAAGATAAAAGTTGTTTTTTATATATAAAACAACACGAAATGTTAGACTATTTGAAAATAAAGTGGAAACAGTTTTGTTAATTAACGAGAACTGGTTATTTAATAAAGCTGCTCATAATTATGTTTTAGACAGTCCAACATTTTGTCCACTTAAATTAGTTTTTGACCAGTTTGTGTATGGTGAAAACCACAGTAGTTCATATCTTCAGATTTATATGTGATTTTTATTTCTTGTCTCACTCCAGCTTTTCTCCTGACAACCACCATATGTATAGTATTTCGTATACTTTTAAATGTCAGGTCAGGTGTTTCATTTATGTGATGTGATTTTCACTCTGAATGTTGTGATTTCATTGGTACAGCACCGTTGATTCTTCTGACGCTGGTAGTTTAGCGCTGCGTCAGAGTTAGGGGCTACATTCACTTTCAGTCATTCAAACTGAAGCAAAGGAAACCTTCCTGGAAGCACCGAAGTGTCAAGCACGTGCTGTTGACCGTACTTCAGTTCTTTCATACAATCAAGTCATAGCGGTCCGTTCTCCAAAATCATGGGTCAAGAAGCAATTGAGAACATCGCGGAAAACTAGCCATGAAATTTAATTTTTTTTTTTAAAGAAAATTTCAAGCAAAACGCATTTCAGTGAGAGCTGGGATGTGAAAGGGCGCTGAATCAGAAGGCAGGAAGAAATATGAACTTCCACACCAGTTTCCCCTTCAAACACGGAGAATTCTTGTATCACCGGAGAGTGCTATGCCTCGGAAAGACAAATAATCTTTCTCCTGGTTGCTCATAATTCTTCTGTTTTCGTGACATTCAATTGACATTTCATTTTTTCTTCACATGTTCTCTGAAAATTTATCTTCTACTTGTGAAAGATGCTCTATATTTTTTTCAGACACTTGGATCCATTTCTTTCTTTAAACATGATGTTGACATTTTTTTGCTCTCTCACGGACTCCACAAAATAAAAGTTTGATCAAATGAACTCAGATGTTGGGGTTTCTTTAAGTGTCATTTTCCATTTCATTTAGAACTTAAAAAAAATCCTCGACATTTCAAAGGTTACAATAGAGAATCCTTTGTGCAAGATCTGCTGAAGAGCTCGCCAGCATCGAGACAGAGCGAGCTCAGTAGATTATGTGGTGTTAGAGTGCTGTAACTTTTGCTTTGTGAGGTACCCTCACTTCTAGACAAGAGGTATAAAATTGGAATATGTCTTTAGACACCTTAAAATCTATAGTGTGTACGATTAGACTCAGAAAATAACTGACTACGAACTGTAGATGTACAGAAAGAAAATCAGTCAGATAAACGACAATGACTCAAACCTTGGACTCTGGTACTTAAAGACTAACTTCAAACTTCAGTGTTACTCCGAGGACTAATCAAACGGACCTAGAATTTTTCAAAATGCATTTATTTCAAAGTTCTGGATAACGTTATCATCATTACACTCCTGGACAAGTCCATTAATGCTCCAGTCCCCTTCCATGAAGGAGAATCCAACGGTGGCGCCCATACTCCGTAGCGCTGGCGAGAAACATTATGGAGCAGTATGGTTGGTGATTATGGACGAAAATATGAAAATGTATGTTAAGTGTTACTTGAATAATTTTAAGCGGCTCAGGCAAGGGTCCATATCAACATGTTTGAAATCTCTGTAACATACAAATGGTTTAAGTATTGACAAAGTAACATAGAACGATTTAAGTATAGACAAAGTAGCGTACAACGGGTTAAGTATAGACAAAGTAACATACAACGGTTTAAGTATAGACAAAGTAACAGAACGGTTTAAGTATAGACAAAGTAACATACAACGGTTTAATTATAGACAAAGTAACATACAACTGTTTAAGTATAGACAAAGTAACATACAACGATTTAAGTATAGACAAAGTAACATACAACGGTTTAAGTATAGACAAAGTAACATACAATGGTTTAAGTATAGACAAAGTAACATACAACGGTTTAAGTATAGACAAAGTAACATACAAATGTTTAAGTATAGACAAAGTTACATACAATGGTTTAAGTATAGACAAAGTAGCATACAATGGTTTAAGTATAGACAAAGTTACATACAACTGTTTAAGTATAGACAAAGTTACATACAATGGTTTAAGTATTGGCAAAACTACCTTTCAAAGAGTGGTTGGTAGTGCTGCGTCCCCTCACAGCTAGGCGGTTGTTCGTCCAGCAGAGTCCATTGTTCGCGTCATGGTCTTATTGTGTTTCTTTCTCCCACGTCTTTGTTCTTATTATGTTTCTTTCTCTCACGTTTTACCTGTTTTATATTTTTCTCATACTAACCATATCACAGCATGCTCTGTCACTTTACTTTTCCAAGACAGAAGTTTGATTTCTCTAAATGCTCGTATAATTCCATTTAGAACATCCTAGTGTACAATTCGATCTATTCCTACATCGGATGTCGATGCTTGTAGAAGATGGCCAGCTGTCACCGATGCTTTCTCTTTGACGTTATATATTTTGTAGATATATGTATGTATATGAGTGTGTGTGTTTGTTTATGTGCCACTAACTTTATTTATTCAGTATATATGTAAGAAATCAATCCAAAGTTTATACTACATAAAAGTTACATGATTGTTACGCCTAATGCTAGTTGTTATTTTTTCCATGAAACTAAGTTCAGCATATTTTAAAACAAAACTGACTCATAAGAATAGGAAATATTCATTAATCGTGTAAAAGGATTTAATCCTACTACATAATCCAGTTATCGTTATGCATTTTGCAACTAGTAAGAGTGTCATTTCGTGTGTGGAATTCTTTTTATGTTGTCTTTGATTTTTATTTTGGAGGGGGGGGTGGAGTTTCAGGATGCATTACTCAAGCTCAATGAAACGATAATCAGTTCCCCACAGCTGACTCCTTGCGTCAGTACTGGATAAAAACAGCTGACCGACATTACCTCTGCCTCCACTTTTTACCTGACAGTGGTCCGCCAGAATGAGCGGGGGAGATCAAACTTGGAAGGCAGACCCCAGTCCTAAAACTGCTCACTGTTGCACATGGATAAATTGGACCGAAAGGCGCAATTACCAGAGCCTAGCTGCCAAAAAGTGAAACAACAGCCTAGCTGCCAAAAGTGGCACAACAGCCTAGCTGTCAGAAGTGACACAACAGCCTAGCTGTCAGAAGTGACACAACAGCCTAGCTGCCAAAAGTGACACAACAGCCCAGCTGGCAAAAAGTGGAACAACAGCCTAGTTGCCAGAAGTGACACAACAGCCTAGCTGCCAAAAGTGACACAAGAGCCTAGCTGTCAAAAGTGACACGTCACAAACGGAGTCCTTTTATAGAGTGAGGACAGAAGGGGAATTTTTTTTTTTTTTTATAATTTGTTAGAAAGTGAGAAAAATGAGCTGAAATGGCGCCATGTGGCAACAACAAATCCAGTTGTCTCCTGCATCTGGTCTTCAAGAACAAAACTACTTAATACATGGTCACTGCACATACAAAACGCATATTCATCATAATTAACTGACATTAACTTTGTGCACGAGAATGTCATTATAATTAATTGCTTTTTTTATGTACGTTACAAATTCATATTAACTTCTTATCGTTCCCCTGTAAATATATTCAAGATCTCCCATGTCTCATTCTGCACGGTGATTCCAGTACATTCTGTCCACGTGGACCAGTCAATACTGTCTGCTAACAAAACTTTTCCTGTGTTCTTCTCTTCCTCGCATTTCCCCCGGAGCAAGATTTTCTAGAATCTTCTTTGATTAATTCAATGTTGACATTCATACACGTTTTCTGTTCGTTGTTACAGAGACGGGTTCTTGTCCTCATCTTCTCGTTAGAATTATTCATGCGCAGTTTTTTACAATACGTTTTCCCAGAATTTAAATCTCATTTACCATGTGCAGGTTGAAAGTAACAGTTCTCTGTTTGCACGTGATAAACTGTGTTTATTTTGATGTGTGTATTTGTTTTTCAAAACTTTGAAATATATCATTCTAAAATGTGATCTTTTCGCAGTTCAAGGAAATAGTGTTTACGACGTAAAATTTCCATTGATAATTTACGACATTTAGGAAAACGTTCAGATCTTGAGATCTTTTTTCAGTCTCCATGGAACTGCGAGCTGGTGTTCTTCCCGGCCGGTGTTGTAAGGGCCTTGATGCACAGCATCGTGTCGGTTTGGGAGCGGAGTATGGCAGCTAATTTTTTCAGTCTTTGAGCTGAACTAAAACGCACGGGGTGTGCAGTACTTCTTTAACAGACTCCACCACCATGGGGGAATATTGCTATCCCCGTCCCGTCAGCCAGGCCAGGCCTGTTACTGGGGGTGTCACCGGAGAGGTGGGACAGGGTCTTGTTCAGATATGGCTCGCCAACGCTGACGTCAGCATGTCACCTACGGGTCTTTGATTCCCAAAACTGACAGTGTCTCTGGCCTCATATCCTTAGATAAATACCACAATTATGTGTCCTCTAATCCTATCTATCCTTACACTATTCTTGTACTGTCATCATTCTGTAACAGGAAGGTAAAAAAGTGTATCTGATAATTAGTGACATTTACAGAAAATGTAAGTACTCAGAAGGCAAAAAAAAAAGTTTAAATGAAAAAAAAAACTGCCTGCATGAATGTAAGGTTAAAGAAAAAAATACTAAATCCTAACTGTCCACGAAATGTTCTTCATCCTATTAAGACCAGTGGACAAGCAGGTAAATTAGCTTCGCTGGTGTCAGGTTCATCCTGGATCAGACGTTCCTGTCAGGGAAGAGCTTCCCCTTGCCCCCCCCCCCCCACACTTTTTTTTCTTTCTTTTCTTTTCTTTCTTTAAACCTTTCTGTCCAGACTTTCCAGAACTGCCGGAACTTGGGGGAACATAACTTCTTGCCCGTGGCACTGATCAATAACGTTACGTGTTTCACAGAGTGTTGAACGATTCACATAGCAATAAGAAATGTGCACATTTACGCACTGAATCATCTGTGAACACATAGTATCGTCTTACACACAGAATTTTAAACCACAGTATTTATATCCAATACTGCAGTTACTATGATCATGTATAGGCAGGGGGTTTTTAACCTTTTTTTAGGATTACAGATCCCCATATGGACTGTCAATCTGTCGCCATACCCCCTATAGATTGCTTAATATGTTAATAATACCTTCGTCAGACCGCCAAATTCATCATCATCTTTTCAGTAGTAGGTATCATTATGACTACAGAAAATGTCAATAGCTTGATATTACTTTAATTATACTTACATCTAGGAACAGAGCAGATGAACGACAGCTGTAATCTATCAACAATTTAAAACGAAACAATTTCAGAGTGGAACCTCTTACCCCTATCTTCTCATCCCAAAATCCCCAAGGGGTATGGATATCCCCGTTAAGTATACCCCCCTCCGCGCCTCAGATGCAGAGAAATAATTGAATATTTCCAGCTCAAATGCTAAAACAGTGAAACAGAATAAGATAGATATGCAGGGTGCAGTTTTACAGGAAGGTGAAAAAAGAGCAAATAAAAGATATAAATGACGATTAAAGTTAGCGAGAAGAGCATAAAGGTAATGAAGGACAATAAGAAGAAACCAATATTTCCACCGAACGCTTTCACCCGGGAAGTCAAAACAACGGCTAAACACAAATCTATCTGATCCCGCTTGAATGAAAGTATGTCATGGACCGCTAAATATGGTAACAGTAGGTCGAGTAAAGCCAGGTTAACTGCTTTGTGCGCCCTCCATCTTGACTCTAGTCCCTTTAACATACGTTTAACGCGGCCATCATTGTCTAAATGCTAAAATAACACTGGAGCTGCATGCAAATCCGTTAAAGATTGGCATAATTTAACATTCATCATCATCATCATCATTATGTGCCGTGCCGACTGGCGTTGACTATTATGCTTCTCCAGAGTATCCGATCCTTCATGCAGGCCATCAGTTCAGTTGGTGATCTCCTCTCACACCATCCCGTCAGACTATCATTTCTCTTGGTCTTCTTCTTGATCTTCTTCCTTCTATTTTTCCTGTTGTTATAATATTTTCAATGCCCCCTCTTCTCATTGCATGTCCTATGAAAGTACATTGTCTCTCTCTTATCTTTTTGACAAGGTTTTTTGTCTCTCCAGCTCTTCTCATACATTCTTCATTAGTTATTTTTGCTAAAAATAAAACAGCGCTCCGGACTGGCTGATTGGTTAGAGAATTCATTGTTTCACGTTAATGATTGTAAGTTCATTCCTCCTAAGGTAGTATGGTTGCTGGTCGCCATTTATTACACTTTTTTTTCAAGTGAAAAAATGAATTTTTTGAATATTAACTTAATAATTAAAATGGAAGAAACTAATAAGAGCTCTCAATATTTGCAACAAATATTTTGAACATAACAAACTGGAAGCAGCATTTCACATTTTGTTTTCGTCAACAATGATCAGTAGCAAAAATACGGAGTTTTTAGTCTTTGATGCAGAATGTGTTAACCTTTTTTTTATTTAACCACAGATCCCCAGTGGATTACCCCTTCCCCTCTTCGTTAGACTGTAGATTTCCTCCTCCTCCTCCTCCTCCTCCTCCTCCTCCTCATCATCATCATCATCATCATCATCATCATCATCATCATCATCACTCGTCCTGTTATGTGTCAGGATTGATTTCAAAAGATATCAACAGCATGGGTTCACTTTACATAAGAGCAGTCGAAAGAGAATCCCAGCCTAAGAACTAAACAAAAAAAAATTGTTCAGAGATCGAATCCCATGTCTCCATTATTTGGTTCACAAGAACCCGAGTTCTATACTGCTTTAATTAAACAATGAATTCACTAATACAGTACATCACTAGGATACTTATTTCACGTAGTCACTAGTATAGTACAAAACTAGTCCACTTATTTCATGTAGTTACTAGCATAGTACACCCTAGACCACTTATTTCATATAGTCACTAGTATAGTACAAAGCTAGTTCACTAATTTCACGTAGCCACTAGTATAGTACAACACTGAGTCACGTGTTTCGCGTTGTCACCAGTATAGTATAAGCTGGGTCACTCATCATATTAGTATACTAAAACAAGGTCACTCATACCACTACTATACTACTTAAGAAGGTCACTCATTCCACCAGTATACTACAAATCAAGGTCACTCACCACATCAATATACTACAAAACATGGTCACACATCTCACACAGTTACCATTATACAAAACTGTCTGGACATAGTCTTTACTGATGACGGCTTCTTTAACTATCATTTCAGATAACAACGTGCACAAACAACTGGAAATGAAACCATCACGCTGGCTCCTGTTAGCTATTTTGCAATGTTCTATTGAAGGTAAGTGTTAAATTGTGACTTATTGTGACTTGCAACTTAGTTAAACAAATGTTTATAAATAGTAACCGTGTGTTAAAATTGAGCTTGAACCTTTCAGCCGACATCTGTCTGGAAGCGCCGAATGCCTCCTGGATGATGTCGCACAGTGCTGCCATCTGGCATGGCGTTGCCAGCAGACGTATATTCCTTAATCATGTCCTTTCGTCCGACATGACTTTTATGGACGTTACGTGCCTTACAAACTTACTTTTGAGGCTCTCCTCGTCTTCACGAGGAATTATACAAAAACAACAACTAGCAGTGTTAGTAATAAATCTTTAGCTCCAACAATACATCTACACTTTCTTATATTTTATACAGTTCCTTCTTATGTTTTTTTTTTAAATTTTCAGCTTAATTGTGGTTTGGTGCAACTTAACCACATGACACTTAATCACGTAACATTTAATCATGCAACATTTAGTCAATCGGATGCTCAACCACGCCACATTTAATCACTCAGACATTATTATCTGTTGGAAAAACTTAATTTTGAGCGCCCCCCCCCCCCCAATGAAATAAAAGCGCTGGTATTAATTCTTTAAACTTAGTCACTAACCATTTAAATATCTGAAATTTAATCAGGTATATATGCAATCACCATTTAACTGCATATCTAAGATTAGACCTTTATGGCTTTAATGTGAAACTCACTATACATAGACCTCCTTTACAGCAGCAGAAAACATTTTGCAACTATTTTGCATACCTCGGCAGCTACATAGACCATAATGGCGACACCAGAAAGGAAGTTAGAATTAGAGTTGCATAAGCAGCATTGACTTTCGTAAATCTTGAGAACATATGGCACTCAAAAGTTCTAAGCACAAAAACCAAGTTAAGATTATTCAATTCAAATGTAATATCCACCCTCATTTATGCATGCGAAAGCTGGAAAACAACTAAAGAAATAGACAAGAAATTAGACTCACTTGAAAACAAATGCCTAAGGAAAATATTCAGCATAAGGTACAAACGAATTCAACAACAACTCAGAGATAAGGCAGATGTGCGAACAATAACCAGTCTCATGGGTGATCAGGAAAAGAAGATGAACACATGTCGATCATGTGATGAGAAGAAACAATCAGAGAATCCCAAAACAAGCTGTCAAGTGGAACGTAATAGGGCAGAGAAAAAGAGGCCGATCACGTGAAGCTCTAAAGAGGATACTGTTAAGAGAAGCCAAGTTAGTAGGCATAAAATCCCTTGATGAAGTTGAAAAGCTGGCCTAGGACACTAACACTTGGCGAACTACCTTGCGAGCCCTATGTGACGTTTAACGACCCGGCAAGGATGTAAGAAAATGTAAATGTTATTTATTTGATAAATGTTCAGTGCACCCCCCGACAGTTGGATCCTTTTATTTGCGCCTACCTGGAGCTTCCTGGAGGAAATACTCCGTAAAAAAAAACACGTTTTGAAAACATAGGTGTGACAACCACGTGCTACCTGGGAGAATTATTATCAGATTACCTGTACATTTCCTTGCACTACATTACTTTTCGATGGTTAAATAACTTCGGCTATCTCAACGCATCTTTGCCTTTGTCCTCATTAACCCGTCATCATCATCATCATCATCATCATCATCATCATCATCATCATCATCATCATCATCATCGACGTCGTCGTCGTTGTCGTAGTCGTCGTCGTTATCATCATCATCGTCGCCTTTCACTCCATTGAGAGCATAGGCCACGGATAAAGGATCTCCAGCCATCTCTTTTCTTGGAGTTATTCTCTGGCTCCTTCCATATGTATCCCTTGTCTCTGAGCACTGTCATAATTTATCTTCTCCAAGTAAGCCTTGGCCTTCCTCGTTTTCTATTTCCTTCAGGATTCCATGTCAGTACCTGTTTTGGTATGCCGGTGTCAGGTTTCATCAGAGTGTGGCCAATCCACCTCCACTTTCTTGACATGATTTGTAGGTTCATAGGTTCTTGTCATGCCCTTTCCCAGACCTCATCGTTCCTGATCTTGTCCTGCCATTTAATGTTTAAAATCCTCCTCAAGCAGTAGTTCATAAATGTTTGTATCCTCTGTTGTACTGTCTTGGTCATAACCAATGTCTCCGAACCATATAGCAAGACAGTCTTTACGTTTGTATTGAAAAAGTCTAATTTGGTTCTTGTTTTGATGGTATTAGATAACCATATTTTTAAAAGTTGGATAAATGCTGTCCTGGCCTTGGTTATTCTAGCTTTAACATCCTTTTCCCTTCTCCCGTATTTATCTACTATGCTGCCTAAATATGTGAAATAATATTTCATTATTGATTGATGGCTATCCATCACTTAAATATCTGAACTTCCATGTTTGCCATCCACCTCACTACACATTTTGGAATACTTTCCATGGTTTTCACGCGACATTTTCATTAGTTCTGATCTCACTTATTTCATTTTTTTGCTGTTAACATTGAAGTGATATAAACAGACTCTGAAATGATCAAACGCAACAAAATCGATTCCCTGATGTCACAAATGTCTAACAACAATTGGCCTTCACAACAGCCAATGAGCAGCTCCGAATTATTTATTAAAGTTCAACAGTTTAATAGTTTAACACTTAAAGAGTTAACACCAGGGCTTTCACTTTATTTTAATGAGGTTTTGTTTCAGTTAATCACGGAATTTTGAAGGAAAACACAAGCTGATATTTAAGTTCACAGTGTTCGAGTGATTAAGTCTCGAGTGATTAAGTGTCGCGTGATTGAGTGTCCGAGTGAATAAGTGTCCATATACCCAAAGTGTAATTATCAACTTGTTATGGACGTACTACAGAACTCTGATGTAATCAGTTAACGCCGTCTAAAACTTGGATGGGATTTTGTATGCTGTGCTAAAATATACATCAATTTCTGCTGTATCTAATTGCTTTATCCTTCCTCTTGCATCGTGAGGAGTCGAGAGGAGAAGCAGCTGGCTTGTTTTTTCTTTTATTCTATATGAGTGGCCTCACTGATGTTCTTGTCGTAATTCGTGTGTCCATAATTCCATCTATCCATCTTCTTTCTAGGGTCTTCCTCGTGGTTTGTGACCTGTGCTCTTTGGTTGAAGACCCTCGCGCTTGGCTGTATAAAAGTCGTTCTCATTAAGTGGCCAAACCATTTCATTGTTTCTCTTTGTACTGTAGGCATGAGTGTAGTTTCTACTAATTGTCTTGTGTTGTCATTTCTTACCTTATACCTCTTAGTGACGTTTGCTGCTTTTCTTAGGCATCTCATCGCACATATTTTACTTTGGTTTTTCTTGGTTAGCGCCCTTGTTTGACATTAGTAGCACAACGTTGGTATAAACATGCTATTAATTAGCCGTTTCTTGGTTTCAAGTGGTATGTTAGGATGAGAAAGTAGCTGGCATGTAATGGCATTTGCTTTCTGATGTGTTCTGATATCAGTTTCTATATCAAGCTTCTCATCCACTGTAAACATACATCCAAGATAATTGAACTCTTTAACCTTTTGGAGTGTGTTGTCTTTGATACGGATATTCAGTGGGCTTAGACTCCTGCTAACTTTCATGGGCTATGTTAAGGTAATGTTCATTTTCATATCGCAAAATCTAATTACGTTGACTGAAATATGTTACAGTTTTCTATATTTTTATACGCATACAAACCCCTAAAAAATGTTACCAAAATCGAACTTGGGCTTTCAAAGTCCAGTCTGACTGTTTGGTTCATTTCCTCGTCGCCCAACGCTGTAATACTGCCACAATAATGACGTAGACGGTTCTTTGGTTGCAGCCCCCAGAGATGACTCCACGAGTGTACTGGAAAGTCCTTTAGACTTGACATCCCACTTAGAAGTTACTTAGCACTGAGGTCTATTGTGTGGATGCGCGAGTGAGAGCGCGTGCGCGCCCCAGTGTGTATGTGTGTGTGTGTGTGTGTCCGTTTTAAACATTCTGTTTGTTTTTCTGTTTTACTTTCCGTATAAAGTTCTTAGTCCTTAGCGGTTTCAGGGGCAAAAAATTCAAAATCACTTTTGACCTTTCTGCTCCTTTCCGTCTCATTTAATTTAATAATGACTCTTCATAGAGTTTTTAGATCCTTGATTTTAGATTATCAGAGATAATCTTTCTCGTTTCGAGATCAACTCAAAGCGTTCTCACAGACAGAACTCGTTTACAAATATTAAAAACATTGCACGCACGAAAAGTAATAATTGATTAAGGTTTGCTATTAGTCCATTATTAAAAAGCGTCCACATATTTCCACACATTTCAGTAACGGTAAGAATTCAACTAAAAGGTAAAAGTACGACAAAAGTAACATTGTTATGTCTGTGATGCACACGGGGGATGTGGTGTTAGTGTCCATATTTTCCTTGACTTTTCAGCACACTAGGACGTCATGTGATCAGCATCAAGCCGCTCTAGAAGAGCTCGGGTGCCCATTTCTACAGCTGGGTGACTGGGGCCGGATTCGAACCCCCGACCTTCGCCACGAGAAACTAGTACACTAACCACTTCGCCACTCGCGCGCCCAAAGACTGAAGTTACAAAATAATACTCACAGTTATAACGTCTAAAAGAAATGGTAATCATCAGCAAAAATGGCATAAAAATGAGATTTGCTTTCATGATAACATCGTGCTTTGTCTTCTAACACACAAACAGCTTCATGTTTTAGTGCGCGTCGCCATGCAAGTGAATATTCTCAGTTTTCAGAAGCTGTTTGTCTAAGATAAAAAAATCATGTACCCAGTCTCTCTCTCCCTCTCTCTCTCTCTCTCTCTCTCTCTCTCTGAACCTTAAGTGCCCAGGGCACATGGGGGTTCTGCAAGGGTTTTCCCACAAATATCTGTCCTTTGCCTTTTTTTCCGCTCTTGCCCAGGCGAGCCCACTATTGCTCAACATTCTCTCTGTTGTTCTTCTCCATGTCTCCTTTGGTCTACCCTTACTTCTCTTCCCCTGTGGTGTCCATCTTAGTGCTATTTTTGGTAGTGAGTTTTCAGTCATTCGGACCACATGTACCCAGTATAAGTAATGCTTTTTGACTAGAAAACATAGATTCAGCCTGCAACCTGATCTTGAAAATACAGCCACATTATTCGCTTCTGCTGTTCTTAGAAGTTATTCCTGTCTTTAAATTGTAAGAAAAATGATAAGAAAAGTTTAAACTCAAGCGCTTCTGCTTTCACGGACATTGGGCCGGGAACAATGAATGAGGAATACGTAGAAGTTTTCCTTTAGACAGATCAATACTGAGAAAACAGATATATTTGTGGAGTCCCTGAGAATGTGTCATTTTGATGGTCTTTTGTTAACCCTTTACACCCGTGATTTCAGACAGCCAAAGTGGTTTGCAAGAGCGCAGAATTTTGCGAAAGCTTTTCGACGAGTCTGGCTACAACAGGTTTGAGAGGCCTGTACTGAACGAAAGCGACGCTATAGACGTTAGGTTTGGTATCAACCTTCAACAGATTATAGACGTGGTGAGTAGTTCTACACTGCCCTGATTGTTGTCATGTTTGTTCCTACCTGGTACATTACTTTTTATTTATGATATTTATAACGAATATATTACTTTTTATTTATGATATTTATAACGATCACAGAGTAATTTATTCAACATATATTTTGTGTTTTTTTTAATCTGCTGTCTCGTATCAAGATTTCACATACAGTAAGGACAGCAAAGCACGTTAGTTAAAAAAAACATTAATACAGCTTGATGTTATAATTAATGAAAACTTAAATATAAAACTGATGTTGAAGAAAAGGAAAATTTATATCTAATCTTGATGTTGAGGCTAGTAAAAATGTAGGAGTAAACGTGATAGAACTTTACACATGTAAACTTGATGTTAAAATGCAAGTTGTCAGACGGGCTTTTCTGCCCACTTCTTCAGCATTTGGAAAAAAATATACAGTACATCTTTCAATAAATTGTTCATTTATTCCGTGCGGTAAGCCCAACCAACAGAGCTCTCCATTATTCCTTGCAGTAAGCTCAAATAACAGAGCTCCCCATTATTCCTTGCTGTAAGCCCACATAGCAGAGGTCCCCATTATTCCTTGCAGTAAGCTCAAATAACAGAGCTCCCCATTATTCCTTGCTGTAAGCCCACATAGCAGAGGTCCCCATTATTCCTTGTAGTAAGCTCAAATAACAGAGCTCCCCATTATTCCTTGCTGTAAGCCCACATAGCAGAGGTCCCCATTATTCCTTGTAGTAAGCTCAAATAACAGAGCTCCCCATTATTCCTTGCTGTAAGCCCACATAGCAGAGGTCCCCATTATTCCGTGCTGTAAGCCCACATAGCAGAACTCTCCATGAACCTCCTTCATCTGGACTAACCAGACTAGAAACAGTTGAAGAAATAAAGATTTCCTTCCTTTGTTTTGACAGTGCGTGTATGCCCTCATCTTATCACGCTCATCACATCTCATACTCATTGTTGAGGACTGGATTGAACATAGTTTAAGAAAGAGCGAAATGTGAAACAACAGTGTCATGAAAGATGAGTTTTACATCATTTTAGGATGAGGCTGTTTAATGTAATGATTCTTGAAATATTCCAAACGTTATTATAGATTTTTGAAACATCCAGTGTTATTTTGCGTTTATAAAAATCAATGAGAAGATTCCATTCGTATTTCGTGATCATTTGTCGTTAATGGCTGTCATTTTGAGCTTATTTTCCCGAACATCAGTGGCTCACATAAGGGAACATTCAGAGGAAAATGGAAGGAAATTACAGAACGTAGAATACAGGACAGAGGACTGTTCATATATTATTTAGTACACGTTTTCAACAATTTTTCTTGTATTTATCGGTTACGCTACTTCAACTAACACTGACAGCAGATCATCATCATCATCATCATCATCATCATCACCATGAGCCATGCAGGTAGGAGTTGACAGTCATGCTACTCCACAGATCTCCCGTTCGTGATATTTTCC
Organism: Achatina immaculata; assembly: GCA_009760885.1. Taxonomy (NCBI): domain Eukaryota; kingdom Metazoa; phylum Mollusca; class Gastropoda; order Stylommatophora; family Achatinidae; genus Lissachatina; species Lissachatina immaculata. The sequence continues at coordinate 78,269,872 of CM019717.1, read as the reverse complement.
ATCACCTCGGGTGGTCATCTTTTGTTGTGCCATCGCGTTAGATTGTCCACGATTTTTTTCTTTTGGTCTTTCTCTGAAACTCTTCCCATTTATCTTTCCTGTTGTCATTATGTTTTCAAGCCCTCCTCTTCTCGATATATATCCGAAGAATGATGGGTTTAAATAGGGTCCTTTCTACATTTGCTTGTTTTGGACATTTCCTGCTTTGTCATTTTTATCTCTCTGTGGTAATCTTAACATTCTTCTAATGAATCACATCTCTGCTGCCGCCAGTGATCTCTGCATCGATCTGTTCATTGTCCATGATTCATTACCATTATGTACGATATGCTCAATGTAGCATTTTAGAACTCTCTGATGTTTATTGATAGGGATGCATTGTACTTCTATATCTGGAGGATGTTCACCATCTGCCACCTGTGACGCATCGGGTTGGGGGTTGTCGCCCTGCTCAGAGCAAATCATTTACGAGGCTGCAGTTGTTTCTTTTTTTTCCCCCACTGTTATGATCAGTATTTGCTACCATCTTCTTCAAGTCGTGAAAGAATTGTTTTTGTCTTTCCTGTTCTTGCGGTGATTTCGACTTTCTCTTCGATATCTCTTGTTACTGCTGTTACGATGTAACTGAATTTGCAGGGGGTGTTTGGTGTGGGGGAAGGGGGGGGGGTAAGACGCAGTCCGAGGCAGCGGTCAGTACTCCTGAGTCTGGGTTTGCAAAACCCTGTCCTGCATCTTCGATGGGGTCCATGGTAACAGATTGACTAACGGGCCAGGGATCGTTACAGTCGCCATGGACAAGGGCTCAGCTTCTGGCCGCGCTCTGAGTCTACACACAAAAAAAAGGCCGCGGGAAACAATTTGCAGTCTAAGATTTTGCTGCTCTTCCGCGACATCTTCAACCTGTTCGCAGAAATACTGTGTGCAAATATGCGGCGTAACGTCAAATTTACAATGTGCGTTTAATTTTAAAATTCTCAAAGAACAATACTGAACTTCAAAGAAATCTTAAAAACAAACTCATTTAGTGCTAGGATATTTTTTCTTCAGTGCTACAAAAGAACAGAGTAAATCAGGAAATTGAAAAATAAATTTATTGTATTTTATTTTATTTCATTTTACTTTGGACGGCGTATACAATTTCGTGCTTGGTGTGATTTGTGTGTGTGTGTGTCCGCGACCGCGTTAACGCAGAGCTTAGAGTGAGCACTGCCCATAGCTCTTCTCCCCTTCGGCACGATGAAGACCATCTTCCACTCATCGGATGCAAAGAATATCTTTCTGGCACGTCCAGTGAGGCAGAACAAGAACAACATATAACTGAATTAATAACCCTGTGTTTGGAGTAAGCTGTTAAAGAGATTGTAACCTCCTAGGATAACAACGTGTACGGCACTTGACTACTGCCTCAGTGAAGACAGCGATATGTATGATTAGCTTCGAAAATTACTAGGCAAAGCGCTTTAGACGAGTCTAAAGACTTACCAAAGTCTGGAGTGCTATGTCCACTATTTAGTTTCAAGACCAATCTTATACACTGTGTCTGTCACTGTACCTGCTCGCAAACCTCATTGTTTCCACTTCGGAAAATCTGTCTGTTGTTAAAGAAACATAAATATTTCATTTTACCGGTTTCCCCAGCTCTGAGAAAATGATGCTTTAAGAATGAGTGATTAAGGTGGCTACCTGGAACAATCGTCACAGAATGTCAAGGTTGATCTTTTAAAGAAAAAAAAAAAGCTAGACATCTGTAACAAAAAGTCAACAGCAAAGGTTTGAAGTGAAGCTTTTTATGTTTCAGTATAATTTCTTTTACAAAATGTAACATGGGTTTAAATAGGGTCCTTTCTACATTTGCTTGTGTTGGACATTTCCTGCTTTGTCATTTTTATCTCTCTGTGGTAATCTTAACATTGTTCTAATGAATCACATCTCTGCTGCCGCCAGTGATCTCTGCATCGATCTGTTCATTGTCCATGATTCATTACCATTATGTACGATATGCTCAATGTAGCATTTTAGAACTCTGTGATGTTTATTGATAGGGATGCATTGTACTTCTATATCTGGAGGATGTTCACCATCTGCCACCTGTGACGCATCGGGTTGGGGGTTGTCGCCCTGCTCAGAGCAAATCATTTACGAGGCTGCAGTTGTTTCTTTTTTTTTCCCCCACTGTTATGATCAGTATTTGCTACCATCTTCTTCAAGTCGTGAAAGAATTGTTTTTGTCTTTCCTGTTCTTGCGGTGATTTCGACTTTCTCTTCGATATCTCTTGTTACTGCTGTTACGATGTAACTGAATTTGCAGGGGGTGTTTGGTGTGGGGGAAGGGGGGGGGGGTAAGACGCAGTCCAAGGCAGCGGTCAGTACTCCTGAGTCTGGGTTTGCAAAACCCTGTCCTGCATCTTCGATGGGGTCCATGGTAACAGATTGACTAACGGGCCAGGGATCGTTACAGTCGCCATGGACAAGGGCTCAGCTTCTGGCCGCGCTCTGAGTCTACACACAAAAAAAGGCCGCGGGAAACAATTTGCAGTCTAAGATTTTGCTGCTCTTCCGCGACATCTTCAACCTGTTCGCAGAAATACTGTGTGCAAATATGCGGCGTAACGTCAAATTTACAATGTGCGTTTAATTTTAAAATTCTCAAAGAACAATACTGAACTTCAAAGAAATCTTAAAAACAAACTCATTTAGTGCTAGGATATTTTTTCTTCAGTGCTACAAAAGAACAGAGTAAATCAGGAAATTGAAAAATAAATTTATTGTATTTTATTTTATTTCATTTTACTTTGGACGGCGTATACAATTTCGTGCTTGGCGTGATTTGTGTGTGTGTGTGTGTCCGCGACCGCGTTAACGCAGAGCTTAGAGTGAGCACTGCCCATAGCTCTTCTCCCCTTCGGCACGATGAAGACCATCTTCCACTCATCGGATGCAAAGAATATCTTTCTGGCACGTCCAGTGAGGCAGAACAAGAACAACATATAACTGAATTAATAACCCTGTGTTTGGAGTAAGCTGTTAAAGAGATTGTAACCTCCTAGGATAACAACGTGTACGGCACTTGACTACTGCCTCATTGAAGACAGCGATATGTATGATTAGCTTCGAAAATTACTAGGCAAAGCGCTTTAGACGAGTCTAAAGACTTACCAAAGTCTGGAGTGCTATGTCCACTATTTAGTTTCAAGACCAATCTTATACACTGTGTCTGTCACTGTACCTGCTCGCAAACCTCATTGTTTCCACTTCGGAAAATCTGTCTGTTGTTAAAGAAACATAAATATTTCATTTTACCGGTTTCCCCAGCTCTGAGAAAATGATGCTTTAAGAATGAGTGATTAAGGTGGCTACCTGGAACAATCGTTACAGAATGTCAAGGTTGATCTTTTAAAGAAAAAAAAAAGCTAGACATCTGTAACAAAAAGTCAACAGCAAAGGTTTGAAGTGAAGCTTTTTATGTTTCAGTATAATTTCTTTTAGAAAATGTAACATTGTTTTAAAAGGTCAGATGAAAGAAAGTATTTCATCGAAGTATATTTTTAACTTGCGCGGGAAAGAAAATAACAATACCTCCCCCCCCCCCGAATTTAACAAAATCCTTACCGTGATGTGAACCCATACTTTCTGAAACAGAAGCTTGGTGCTCAAGCACATAGCGCTCAGTATGCCGATGTGAGCTTTGTGCTGTTTCACACTATAAGTAGCTATTGCGTTGTTTCACACTATAAGTAGCTATTGTGTTATTTCACACTATAAGCAGCTATTGTGTTGTTTCCCACTAGCTATTGTGTTGTTTCACACTATAAGCAGCTATTGTGTTGCTTCACACTATAAGTAGTTATTGTGTTGTTTCACACTATAAGCAGCTATTGTGTTGCTTCACACTATAAGCAGCTATTGTGTTGCTTCACACTATAAGCAGCTATTGTGTTGCTTCACACTATAAGTAGCTATTGTGTTGTTTCACACTAGCTATTGTGTTGTTTCACACTATAAGTAGCTATTGTGTTGCTTCCCACTATAAGCAGCTATTGTGTTGTTTCACACTATAAGTAGCTATTGTGTTGCTTTACACTATAAGTAGCTATTGTGTTGTTTCACACTATAAGTATCTATTGTGTTGTTTCACACTATAAGCAGCTATTGTGTTGTTTCACACTAGCTATTGTGTTGTTTCACACTATAAGCAGCTATTGTGTTGCTTCACACTATAAGCAGCTATTGTGTTGCTTCACACTATAAGTAGTTATTGTGTTGTTTCACACTATAAGCAGCTATTGTGTTGCTTCACACTATAAGCAGCTATTGTGTTGCTTCACACTATAAGCAGCTATTGTGTTGCTTCACACTATAAGTAGCTATTGTGTTGTTTCACACTAGCTATTGTGTTGTTTCACACTATAAGTAGCTATTGTGTTGCTTCCCACTATAAGCAGCTATTGTGTTGTTTCACACTATAAGTAGCTATTGTGTTGCTTTACACTATAAGTAGCTATTGTGTTGTTTCACACTATAAGTATCTATTGTGTTGTTTCACACTATAAGCAGCTATTGTGTTGTTTCACAACAGCTATTGTGTTGTTTCACACTATAAGCAGCTATTGTGTTGCTTCACACTATAAGTAGTTATTGTGTTGTTTCACACTATAAGTAGCTATTGTGTTGCTTCACATTATAAGCAGCTATTGTGTTGCTTCACACTATAAGTAGCTATTGTGTTGCTTCACACTATAAGCAGCTATTGTGTTGCTTCACACTATAAGCAGCTATTGTGTTGGTTCACACTATAAGTAGCTATTGTGTTGTTTCACACTATAGGTAGCTATTGTGTTGCTTCACACTATAAGCAGCTATTGTGTTGTTTTACACTATAAGTAGTTATTGTGTTATTTCACAATATAAGTAGCTATTGTGTTGTTTCACACTATAAGTATCTATTGTGTTGTTTCACACTATAAGCAGCTATTGTGTTGCTTCACACTATAAGTAGCTATTGTGTTGTTTCACAATATAAGTAGCTATTGTGTTGTTTCACAATATAAGTATCTATTGTGTTGTTTCACACTATAAGTAGCTATTGTGTTGTTTCACAATATAAGTAGCTATTGTGTTGTTTCACAACATGAGTAGCTATTGTGTTGTTTCACAAAATGAGTAGCTATTGTGTTGTTTCACAACATGAGTAGCTATTGTGTTGTTTCACGGTATTATTAGCTATTCTGTTCTTTCACAATATAAGCATCTACTATGTTGTTTCAGAGTATAAGTAGCTATTGTGTTGTTTCACAATATAAGTAGCTATTATGTTGTTTCACAATATAAGTAGCTATTGTGTTGTTTCACAACATGAGTAGCTATTGTGTTGTTTTACAACATGAGTAGCTATTGTGTTGTTTCACAACATGAGTAGCTATTGTGTTGTTTCACGGTATTATTAGCTATTCTGTTGTTTCACAATATAAGTATCTACGATGTTGTTTCACAGTGTAAGTAGCTCTTGTGCTGTTTCACAGTGTAAGTAGCTATTGTGTTAAATCACAATATAAGTATCTACTATGTTGTTTCACAGTGTAAGTAGCTATTGTGCTGTTTCACAGTGTAAGTAGCCTTTGTATTGTTTCACAGTGTAAGTAGTTATTGTACTGTTTCACACTAGCTATTGTGTTGTTTCATAATGTAAGTATAGCTTGTTCTTCTTCTTCGTTCGCATTGTCTGTCTATATCTGCAGTCCTGTCTCTTGGACAAATTTCACTGTTTTTTGTAATTCATGTATGGAACCATAGAGCTTATCTTCTTTAGTGGTTTCACTGGGCCAGTAATTATTTCTCAGTGTCTCATAGTTGGTGCAGTTTTGGAGGATATGTTCCACAGTTTGGGGCACCTGGGCACATGTACATAGATTAGTAGTCCCAACCTTAAACTTTGTATACATATGACTTCGGAGTCAGCGGTGTCCTGTTCGGAGACGGAAAATGGTGACTTGTTCCTTTCTGTTTAGCATGTGATAGTCATCATGTGGTGGTGTTTGTGGCTTCCTGTAGGATTTTATCATGCGTTTCTTCTGATTATAGGTGACTGGTGACATACCAGAGGGCATTGAAATGGAGCAACCAGACATTGTTTGCTCCATTTCAATGCCCTCTTTGGTCAGATGGTCAGCTTTCTCATTGCCTGGTATCCTACAGTGAGAGGGAATCCACTGTAAACTGACTCTGTGTTGTAAGCCAGTTTTTAAAAGGCATCCTTAAGGTCTGGTAGTTTGTTGCACCGAAGAGCTTCCAGTACTGATCTTGCATCTGTGAGAATTACTACGGGACATGTATCAGTTCTGGAGTCTGATAGTTTTTCAACTGCAGCAATAATTGCCCTAACTTCTGCATCAAAGTTGTTACAGTATTTTCCAGTGAGTATGGAAATCTTGTCAGTGGTGTTGTTTGGATATTCAATATGTGCTCCTCCCCCTCCATTCTTTATGGCATTATGTGCAGATCCATCTGTATACACACGTATCCAGGTGTCACATGGATATTTGTCATCTAGCACACTAAGTGTGGCCGTTGATCTTACAGGACTGCTCTGCATCTCACAATTCTGCACACCTTTCACTTCAGTCTGAATAGTTATTTGTGTATAATCTGCTTCTTTCCATAGTGTATGCTCTGGTACAGATGATAATAGAGCGACTACAGTTGGAAGGTCAGGTATCAGCTTACGCATACGCTTGACCTGATGAATGAAGCTGCTTCTTTTAAGCTGTCTTAGTGTCAAGTTATTGAATCTCTCCTTCAGGGGATGGGTTTCAGAGCTGAGGAATTTCTCTCCCAAGGTCATGACCTTTGTGTCTCTACGTTCCTTTAGCGCTTGAACACCATTTTCTGCATTTCTACTACTGGTGCGGACCTCATGGCACCTGTGATAATCCGTAGTGACTGATTTTGTACCTTGTCTAGATTGTAAATATAGCAAATTCAAGCTTAGATTTAGGCAATAACTCAAGAAGGAGGATCAACAAAAGTTTATTTAATTTTCAGTAACGTTTATGAAATACTACCGGCCTTCTTAGTGAATATTCACTGCACATGAAGAGTCTATACAAACACTGTAAGGCGCTACATTATATATATATATATATATATATATATATATATATATATTAATGTTTAGACAGATGAGCGTGTGTCTTATCGTTGATCTTCATGCAGCTGTATATTTTGAAATAATTTCGCTCATTTCTGTACTTTTTTTGTGTGTGAAACATTGATCAGCCAACCTGCAACGCTTTACTTTGTGGTGTTGAGTTGAGAAGTAAGAGGTGTGTGTGTGGGGGAGGGGGAGGGGTTGGGGGCAGATTTCCATGAGTTAATTCATTTATTTGTATGTCCTTTGCGGAACTTTGCCTCCCAAACAGCACTCCTGTAGGCCTCTCGGTTGTGATCAAGATGGCCTGCTGCTGCTGCATCCATTTGCAGATCGTCAACGATTTCTTGCAGCCATCTTCGTTTTGGTCTTCCTCTTTTTCTTTTTCCCATTATGTATCCTTCCAATATGGTCTTCTCTAAATTATCATGACGTTTAATGTGTCCAAAATATTTAAGTTTTCTCTCTTTAATCCTCTCTACTAGCCAACCTTCTTCAATATTAAGCTCTTGTAGTATAGATATATTTGTTCTTTTTTGTGTCCACGATATTTGGAGAACTCTTCTGTAGCATTTACATTCAAAGGCATTTATGTGTTTCTCAGCTGTTTTGTTAAGTGTCCACGTCTCACAGGCATATGTTGCGATGGGAAAGATGCATGCCCTTAAAAATCTTATTTTTGTAGTTCTGTCTGCTCCTCTCCACAGATTCTTTATTTGTTTTACTTTCTGAAGAGCAATAGATGTCCTCCTTTTAATTTCCCTCATTGTATCTCCATTATTAGTTAGCAGTGATCCAAGATATTCAAAACTTTCCACTTCTTCCAATTTTTCCTCATTGATACATATTTCAGCTGCCTTGTTTGTTTTGTCAGTTGTCATCAATTTATATTTCTTCGCATTAAAATAGAGGTTCTGCTCTTCGCTGTTCTTACGGACTGACATAATTAGTTTTTCCATTCCTTTTTGTGTTGTGGATAGTAACACTGTGTCATCAGCATATCTAATCTCTGGTATTTCATAACCTCCCAATTGTTATGGCATCGTAATATTCTTTGTCTACATCTTCCCTAACATTCCTCATTATATTTTCAGTATACAAGTTAAATAAGTAGGGTGACAATATGCACCCCTGATGGACCCCTTGTTTTATGTCAAACCAAGTTGTTGTTTCACCATTTATTCTTACTGCTGCTTGTTGGTCTAGATACAGCAGTGATGTTAATTGTATCAACTGTGTTGGAAATCCCATTTTTTCCATTATTTCCCAAAGTTTCTGGTGTTGTACACAATCAAATGCCTTTGAGTAGTCTATAAAGGATAAATATAGATTCACATTAAACTCTCTGCATTTCTCTATTATTAAATCTTAGATTGAATATATGATCTCTTGATCCTCTTCCTTGCCTGAAACCAGCTTGGACCATATTGACTTCTTACGATTTTCTTACGAAGTCTACCCATTATGATTTTTAACAGAATTTTACTGGCATGACTGGTTCTAAGGACTGCAAACGCGCCTCAAACAGATTCTGGCAGTCAAGTCCAGCTCCTGGCCTTCCCGTGGCAGAACTGTTTAAACTGACAGGAGAAGGGGCGAGGGCGAATATCTGGCACCTGAAAACCAGTTACTTAGGGTAGATGAGTGGCACGTTTGGTAGCTCATCTGCCGCTGTTGGCGAGATTTTCAGCTGCCGTGCGTGGAGCGGTGCTCCTTCCGGCCAATGATGAAATTTGCAAATGAGGTTGCCGCGCAGCATCACTGCGGAAAAGGTGGTAGAAAGGATAAAGCGAAGCAAACAGTCAAATCATGGCACCTCTGGTCTGGAGGTCAGTCACGTCCTGAGTGCAGTCATATCGGGTGAAATGCATGAACCGGCTTGTCCTAGAGGTTAAGACACTGCTGGCGAGACTCTTCAAATGCCGCGCGTGGAGTGAAGCTCCTCCCGGTCAAGGAAGAATGCGGAAAAGAAATAAAGGTTGCTGTGCGGCGCCGATGGGAAAAGGTTGTAGAAAGTGAAGTTTAACCGGTATGTCCAGTAGTATCGCTACGAGAGCTATACCACGGCACCTCTGCACTAGAGGCCGGCCACGTCCGAAATACACCTACACTGGTGAAATATGCCTAAACCGGCACACACCAGGGGTGGAACTTGATGGCTAGACATGTCATGCCAGCTCCGCACTAGAGGTCGGTAACGCCTGATATACACCCATACTGGTGAATTTTGCCTAAACCGGCTCATACCAGGGGTGAATCTTGAAGGCTATGCGTGTCACAGTACCTCTGCTCTAGAGGTCGGTCTCGTCCCAAACACGCCCATAATGGGATAATGCCTAAACCGGCTCAACCCAGGGGTAGAAGTCACTAGAGGCGAGGATTCGTCCTCCTGGACAAAAGCTCCATCCTGGTCACAACTAGGAAGGGTAGCGGCCACGACCGCAAAGTGCTGAAGTCGGAGACACTGAACCAGGGAAGTCTAGATAGGCAACCACCTCTCACCCGGCGGGGATGATTGCGTATCCTAATCACGCTGAGGTTTTCCGGTGAGAAAGTCAAACCCTGGACTGGATTGGCAACCACCTCTCACCCGGCGGTGATACACGGGTATCTCAAAACACGTCGAGGTTTTCCGGTGAGAAAGTCCAACTCTGGCCTGGGTGGGCTACCGCCTCTCACCCAGCGGGGATGCACTGATATCCTAAACACGTCGAGGTCTTCCGGTGAGAAAGTCCAACCCTAGACTAAACTGGTGCAATGAAAACCATGGTGTCACGCAATCCCGCTTCCGAGACCCACCAAGAATACAGGCTAAAGCCCTGTGATACTCTGAACCCCTTGTGGTCCTCTCGTGGATCTCGTGTGGTCTTTTCGGGGACCACACAGGGGACCACGGGACCTAACGAGGACCACAGGCGTGAATTCAGTAGGATCACAGTGCGGTTTTTGGTGGTAGAAGCGAACGAAGAAGAAGAAGACTGGCATGACTAATCAGGGCAACAGTTCTGTAGTTTGTGCATAATTTCAGGTTGCCCTTTTTTGGCAGTGGTATGAATACAGTTCTTTTCCATTCTTTTGGCCAAATACTTGAATGCCATACCTTTGTGTACAGTGCATGATAGATTGTTGCACACTCCTTTCCTCCTGCTTTAATAAATTCAGCTGTTATCTCATCACATCCTGGTGATTTACCATTTTTCAGATTCTTTATTGCCCATAAAACTTTTTCTATTGTCGGTTCAGGTTCTTTCTCCTCCAATAATAATTCACACTGTTGATTTCTGTTTCCACAGTCGGTTGTTTCATACATTCCTTTGCAATATTCCTTCCATCTTTCTAGAATTTCCTCTGTCTCTGTCAAGGTATTCCCCATCTCATCACAAATTACATTTAGCTTAGGTGTGACATTTCTCGTCAATGTCTTCATTTCTTTAAACATTTCACTATCTCTTCCACACTTCTGATGTTCTTCTATTCTTTCACAACAATCTTGTATGTAATGTTTTTTGTCTTTTCTTATGTTTCTTCGTACTTCTTTTGTTAAAGTTTTATATTTCTCTTTGTTGTTGTTTGTCACTTTCCATTGCGTCTTCATTTCTCTACGTTGTTTTGTCAGTTCTAGTGTACCTGCTGTAATCCATCCATTCTTTTGTGTTTTCTTTACTGGAACCATGTCTTTAGCTGTTGTTATTAAGATATCTTTGGCCTGCGTAGCCAATTCATCTGGTGTCATCTCCTCCTGTACAGCCATCAGGATTTCGAAACTGTTCTTCACTTCTATACCGTATTGTTCTGGTAAATTTGTAAGATCAAAGCGGAGTGGTCTTGATCCCGTAACTGTCTTTTTTATCTTTATCTTCATGTCTGCTACTAATAACTCATGGTCTGTGTGTCACAATCAGCGCCTGGTAAAGTTTTTGCTGATGGTATACTTGATCTCCACCTTCTTTGCACTAAAATGTAATCTATTTGATTCCTGGTTTTACCATCAGGTGATGTCCATGTATAAAGTCTTCTTGGATGTTGTTTAAAAAGTGTGTTAGCGATCATTAGCTCATTTTCCATGCAAAACGCCATTAGATTGTCACCTGCCTCATTTCTATGTCCTATGCTAAATTTCCATACAACATGTCCTTCATCTTCTGCCCTTTCTGTACCAATTTATGCATTAAAATCACCCATTATTAATACAATATCATTTTTCCGTACCTGGTCTATTGTCGTTTGCAGTGTGTTATAAAAGTTTTCTACTTCCTCTTCTTCTGTTGCTGATGTAGGTGCATATATCTGAATGATTGTTACATTTCTAGGAATGCCCTTAAGTCTGATTGTTAGGATTCTATCAGTTACTGGATTGTAGCCTAGTAATGCTTTTGATGTTGATTTGTCCAAATAAAAAGCCACTCCATTCTTTCCTCCTACTTCTCCACCAGAGTATATAAAGATATTATCATTCTCGCTCTTAAAGTGTCCTGATCCTTTCCATCGATGTTCGCAGATTCCCAAAATGTGTATCCCCGTTCTTTTCATCTCATCACTTATTACTTGATATTTTCCCTCATACATACTTCTCACATTCCATGTTCCTACTCTTATTTTTCTTTTTAGTTTGATGCAGGAGTTTTCCTTGGTAACACCGTCAGGATTTTGTCCGTCATCACAATTACTAGTACTGACCTCTGTCTCACACTCTTCCCCAGTGTTAAAATTAGATCTATCTGGCCTGGGGGACTCACCACCAGATCTTTTTCCTATTTGACTTTCCATGATTGCTGCTTGGGTTTCTTTGTATATTTCCAGAAGATAGTTTACCATTGCTTTCCTTCCGGGCAGTGACTGTACTAGTCTTTGATCGTAGCCATTGTCCCGTTTCCATGAGTAGGAAGTCATTTACTGAAGTTTTGGGAGACGTTTGTGTAAGGAGTCGTGTTCCTGGGTTTTGAGAAACATTGTACCAAGGCAATCAGGTTCTCTGGTTTTGATGGAAACTCTTGTGTTAGAAGTCAGATAATTTTTTTTTTTTTGGAACTTTAGTGTAAGTTATTAGAAGCTGTGGATTTAGGAAACGCTTAAATGTGTTGGTGTGTCTCTATGTGTGTAGGCGGAGGAGGTTTGGGGGGGGGGGTTTGGTTGGTGAAAGGGGTGTTGAAAGAGAGTAAGAGGAGGTCAAGTTCTGAGGTCATGGGGAAACATCTGAGTAAGAGGTCAAGTCCAGAGGTCATGAGGCACAGGTCACGGAGGAACATTTGGGTGAATGGTTAGGTCATGAGGAAATATTTGTGAAAGGGGAAAGGTCCTGAGGTCACGAGGAATTATTTATGTCATGAATTAGGTCTTGAGGTGATGGGGAAATATTTGTGAAAAGGGAAAGGTCCTGAGATTTGGGGAAACACTTTCGTACAATGCGGAGACTTTCTTGGAAATAAGGGGAGATAAAAAACATACGAGTAGGTAGTATTATGTTCAAGTCATAACCAGTGTCACTGGACACCCTTGGTAGAATCATTTTTAAAATAGGGGCTTGATCATTAACCCCGATAAGACAGAGTATATGAAGATATCGAGAGACCAGAGGCAGAATGATCCAGATAAAATAAGTGCTGGAGAGATGATTATTAGGAAAGCAGAAACATACAAACATCTAGGCACAACCTTCAACAGAAGCGACACAGTAAGCGAGGAAATTAAAAGCAGAGTACAGATAGGGAATACAATGTAATTTGCCTTGCAACACTTGTTAAAATCCAAAACCCTGTCTCAAAACACCAAAACAACAGTCTACAAAACTATAATAAGACCAACCGTCATGCATGGATCAGAAACGTGGAGTACAACATAGAAAGATGAACAACAAATGCAGATCTTTGAGAACAAGATCCTAAGAAGAATCTTTGGGCCCAAGGACACCAACAGTGGAGAATGGAGAGCTAGAAAGAACACTGAACTGAACAGTTGTTTAAATCCCAACGAATTATAAATGTTTTGAAACTGAACAGACTACACTGGTTGGGGCATGTAGAAAGAATGAAAGAGAACAGACAAATGAAAATGATGTATACATAAGAGTTGAGAGAAACAAGACCAAGGGGTAGACCAAGACAGAGATGGAAAGACAACAAAGAAGAGGATATAAAAGAAATTGGTGTCACCAACTGGAGAGAGAAGATTAGGAATAGAGAAGAATGGAGGCAAACTTTATCTGCAGCAATGAGCCGTAATGGCTCGGAAAGCTGAAGAAGAAGAAGAAAAAGAAGTAATTAAAAATCATTTAAAAAACCATTTCCAAGTGTTTGGTCTACGTGTGCCCTTGATACTCACATTTCTTTAATAACTTACAAGTTATCGCATTTTGTTGTTATTTATATCCATAGGATGAGAAGAATCAGATTATACATACTAACATATGGCTGCAGTTGGTGAGTATTTTTCTTTTAAAAGTTATAAAATTTATATTATAAAACCACAAATACAATTTATTATAAATTTTATCTTAGTGATAAAAAGATGGCGGGTGTAGGAAAGCAGTGTAAAGACGTTGTCTGATGTGACAATCAACGACCCAAAGCTGACATGCTATCATCAGTGTTGACGAACCATAGCTGATCAAGACCCTATCCAACGTCTCCTTTTTCTTCTTCTTCCTCTTCTTCGCTCGCTTCTACACCAAGACCGCCCCGTGATCCTCCTGAATGTACACCCGTGGTCCTCAATAGGTCCCGTGGTCCCCGCCTGGTCCCCGAAAAGACCACACGAGATCCCCGACAGGATCACAAGAGGTTCAGAGTATCGCAGGGCTTTAGCCTGTATTCTCGGTGGGTCTCGGAAGCGGGATTGCGTGACATCGTGGTTTTCGTTGCACCAGTTTAATCTAGAGTTGGACTTTCTCACCAGAAAAACTCGACATATTTTGGATATCAGTATATCCCCGCTGGGTGAGAGGTGGTTGCCCATCTAGCCTGGAGTTGGACTTTCTCACTGTAAAACCTCTACATGTTTTGGGATACTCGTGTATCCCCACCGGGTGAGAGTTGGTTGCCCAACCAGTCCAGCGTTGGGCTTTCTCACCGGAAAACCTCAGCGTGATTAGGATACGCATACATCCCCGCCGGGTGAGAGGTGGTTGCCTATCTAGACTTCCCTGGTCCAGTGTCTCCGACTTCAGCATTTTGTGGTCGTGGCCGCTACCCTTCCTAGTTGTGACCAGGATGGAGCTTTTGTCCAGGAGGGCGAATCCTCGCCACTAGTGACTTCCACCCCTGGGTTGAGCCGATTTAGGCATATTATCCTGGTATGGACGTGTTTAGGACGTGACCGACCTCTAGAGCGGAGGTACCGTGACTTGAAAAGCCATCAAGTTTCACCTCTGGTTTAAGCCAGTTTAGGCATATTTCACCAGTATGGGTGTAGAACGGACGTGGCCGGCCTCTAGAGCAGAGGTGCTGTGGTATGAGTAGCTCTCGTCGCGAGACTACTGGACATACCGATTAAGCTTCACTTTATCCTTTCCATCACCTTCTCACATCGACGCCGCACGGCACCCCTGATTGCTTTTCCTCATTTTCTTCATTGGTCAGGAGGAGTTTCACTCCACGTGCGGCATCCGTTGAGTCTCGCCAACAGCGTCAACGTCTCCTTTGATTCTCAGAGCAACAGTCCTAGCCTGGCTAACAGAGCAAGGTTCGCCTTATTCGCCATGGCAGAGGCGAGTTCTAGTGAGATATTGCACACTATTTGTTTTTTTTTTCTAGTCCCTCTCAGGGAGTGAAAAAAATAAATACCCGCCGTAGCCCACTTCCAATCCGACACGACGTTGTTTCAACACTTTCACCGCATGGGCTGCCAAGAACATCGCACCTGTGTTTCAGATAAATAAAAGAAGGAAAAGAAAAGTGAAAAAGGCAACGAGGAAAGTAACTTTTAAAAAGTGATTTCTTTAAAAAAAAAATTACTTTTCACAATTAACCTTTTACCATCCCCCAGCACTTCCTTCACAGACCTGCAGATGAATCCGCCGACAGCGACTATTAAGGAGAAACGCTGGCGCTGGTTGGGGCATGTGCTCTGGGTGACTGACGACACACTACTAAAAATAGCATTAAGATGGACACCAGGGGGGAAAAGAAGTAAGGGTAGACCAAAGGAGACACGGAGAACAACAGAGAGGATGCTGAGCAATAAAGGGCTCACCTGGGCAAGAACGGGGAAAAAGAGGCGAAGGACAGGCGTTTGTGGAAAACCCTTGCGGAAATCCATTAAAAAATTCAAAGAGATGCCCCTTTCCGCCCCCCACAAACAATACAAACAGCCTCAGACTTTTTTACCCAAATAAAAATCACGTCAGGCATGTGATTATTATCACCAAAATCCCATGACACGTAGTTTGATTTCTGCTCATTGCACCTAAAATTTCTCTGAAAGCAAATCTCTTAGCCATGAAGTAAAACAATCTACAAACTTACAGTCATAAACACTACCAAATAAAAATAAACTCCACCCTTCCCGCTACTCTCACTTTATGATGTAGTCCAGGCTACAACACAACAAACAAACTTAGAAAATTATGATATTAGATATAGCAAAACCATTAGTAAATGAACATGGGTACTATGCTATCTGTAAATAGCCGTCCAAGTTTCAAGTATTATTCTTGATTCTAAGCAATTAAATTTTATGATACAAAATGGCTCAAATTTATTTGCTTTAGACATGACTGTAAGATCATGCAGACAAATTAATGAGAATTTATGCGTGTAGTTAACATTGTATGAATTTATGTCATGGTATATGACGTATATTTCTGGGGTTTAGTTAGTTGTGGCTGAAACTTTCACTTAATGATTAAGCTCTAGGTTCAGTTTCCATAAGATATATGGCATTTTTCCACGAGAAATGAGATGTACATAAGGATATGACACTTTTACTTTGATATCTGCTTTGGAACGCTGATTGCCACATTGGAAACCTTTGATATCTGATTTCTATGGCTAGATGTCTAATCTACGGAGACAGATATATCTGCCTTGGAGATATGGTAGGACAGAATTCACCTCAGATCTCGGTTGTTATTATATTCTAAGAAAGTGAAAATTCACGGTATATATATATATATATATATATATATATATATATATATATATATTATATATATATATATATATATATATATATATATATATATATATATATATCCAATATTCAATAGCTCCAACAATATACGAGATGAGATAAAGGCTAGAATACAAGCTAGAAACAAGGAAAAAAATTTTCCTTTCAAGTACTAGACAAATGTTGCTATAAAAAAGTTCTGTCCCACAACACCACATTAAATGTAAATAAGACACAGATTAGAACAGAAGAGACAAGCTTGGGCAAAAGCTGTGGGGCTCCTATCAGGGATCAAGATCTGATGTGGCCAACAACTTCGAAGGCAGAAGAAGAAGAAGAAGAGATGTACCATATGGATCAGAACCAAGCAAAATGAAAACCAAATACAAACATTCGAGAATAGAATCATGAGAAGAATTTATAGACCGGTAAAAGACCCTGTAACACAGCAATGGAAGATAAGAAGTAACAAAGAAATCTGCACATTGTTTAATTGTCTGCTTATAATAGCCATTATGAAAAACAACAGACTGAGGTGGCTCAGGCATTTTGAGAGAATATAGGAGAATATACAAACAAAGATGGCCTTAACAGAAATGATGAAAGGGGATAGACCAAGAAGAAGACCAAGACAACAAAGATGAGACAACATAGAAGAGAAATGCGCTGTAGGAATCGACAATTGGCAAGAAAAAAAACTTAGAGCAATGAAGACGTGTCTTGTCTGCACCAGTGAGTCTCAATATCTGGAAAAGCTTCTGAATTCAGCAGTTGCTCAAAGAAGAAAAAGAATACGAGGCAACCCAAGAGAGCGTACGGCTGGAATGAGATTAGAACTTCCGTAACAACATTGTTATTAAACAACTAACACTGTTACTTGCTATATATTCGAAATCAGAAAATGTTTAATCATCTAGTAAAACGTATAAACTAGAACAAAAATGTTAAAAAGTAAAGGTAATCCTGTCATGCCTTAGAAGCACATAGGGATATGGTGTTAGTGCCCGCATTTTCCTAGAAAAAAGTAGGAACAGCCTTATTATTTAACGAATACACAAACAAAATAGCTTTTTAAAAATACACTATTAATCATCTAGTAAATACTTACGTCTAATTTGTAGCAAATATTTAGTATACTTGCTATTGGGGAAGCTGCCTATATTTCTAACAATGAGCAGAACTGCTCTTTGTGCCACAGATTTGGAAAGCTGTAAACCTGCGATGGAACAGGGAGGAATATGGCAACGTTACATCTATTCGCGTCCCGAAACACCTGGTCTGGGTACCGGACATTCTGATGTATAACAGGTAAAATAAATCACATCCTGTGTGTGACTGCGTGTAGATCTAGCACTTAGTTCTGCGAACCGTTATTAACCCTTTATTATTCCTTTATAAGGTAAAGGTAATCCTCTCATGCCTTAGAGGCACATAGGGATATGGTGTTAGTGCCCATATTTTCCTTGACCTGTCAGCACACTAGAGGGTTATATGGTCAGTATCACGCCTGGCTGCCTTTCCTTCCCCAACTCCAGAAGAAGTCGGGTACCCATTTCTACATACAAAGGGAAAAAACAAGTATAATTCAGTTTATATGCAACAACACCTGGTTGTCTTATTTTATTTACCAAGCTTTAAGTGTTACAGCATTCTTGCTCAGAGTAAAGTTTGTAAACAGTTGTTTAATGAGAACGGAATAGATAAAAGAAACATAATGATTGTTTTCCTGTATGTGAAGAACAGTTTGTTCGTATGTGGTGCTAGTGAAAGGCACTTTTATCATAGGATATAAAAAGGCTTACAACTGGTTCTACTCCGATGTCCAACTGAATTATGAGTGTGGTTCTCTTGAACGTTTGCTTCCAACATACATACATACTTACATACATACATACATACATACATACATCCTATATATATTATATACATACATACGTACATAAATACATACATACATATATATATTACATACATACATATATATTATATATATATACATACATATATACATACATATATATATATTATATACATACATACGTACATGAAAGCTTTGGGGGCGAAGACGCCTTTCCTATGAGGCAATCATCGACCAAAGCTGATATGCCAGCGTCACAGTTAGCGAACCATAGCTGACCAAGACCCTGTCCCACCTATCCGTTGGTACCCCTAAGAACAGGCCTAGCCTGGCTAACGGGTCAGGAATCGCCTTAGTCCCCATGGTGGTGGATTCTGCTAAAGAAGCATTGCACACACCATGTTTTTTGTTGTACTCCGAGACTGAAAAAATAGCTGCCATAACCCGCTCCTACGCCGATACGATGCTGTGCCTCAATACCTCTACAGCATCGGCTGCAAAGAACAACAGCACGCAGTTACAGGGAGTTCGTACAAGTACATGAAAGCTTTTTTTAACATTTAAAAAATATTTTCCTCGCACGCACAACATTTCATTAGCGATAATGCATGGTACCCTGAATTTTGCGATGCGCCTTCTGGCTGGGTACCTCCGACTTCAGCACATTTCCTTGCTAGAGCAGACTGTGGTCTTGCTCGGGCTGCCATGAAGACAGTGTTGTAGACTTGCCTAGACAAAATTTTGTTTTCCAGCCTCTGGCGGCTGTACTTAAGCCCCTTCTCCAGACGTCAGACTCAACGTGCAACTCTGGCTGGCCCGATGGCTTTAAGACAATTCCACAGATACACTCCGACTTTGGGATGAGGAACCTGATGAGTGTTTCAACGATATCCATTCCCCGCCATCTATAGTCTGCTGGCTCTGTTTTGTTTACCTCGTTCTCATAGCCATTGCTGTAGAGACCCATACGGCTGTCACGTCCTGGATTCACTGGTTTCACACCAGATTTTCCTCATCCCCGCCGGAGATCTCCATGTCCCAATCCGTCCACCATCCTGACATTACATTTTACAAAAATAACAATTCCAGTTAATGTTGATTGCTACAGGTTTCTTGGCTACAGAAGTAGGTCAGAGTTTTTAACGAAACAGATCTATATTCCCTGTCTCACAAAGACTATGTTAAGATAAGTGTGCTCTTACCAGTTGTTCCCAGGGGATAAAGAAACATTTTCTGAATGCAAGCTTCTATTTCTAAGAAAATATCTGTAAGCTTCAACAGACAGCCATAGCTGTTCATAGTCCTTCTTAACGTACTTAACAATCCATATTGTAGATAGTCCCTGACCTAGGTGGAGCCTGCTGAGTAGTCCAACTTCTATTAAACTCCGGGTCTTCAAAAATATATTGGAAACAACAGCCATAGAACTGCCTCATGAGCCTCATTGCTCACTATATTCACTTGTCGTAGGGCTGTTTACTTCGAAAATTGAGGCTGGACAAGAGAGCTATTTGCTAACAATCATGGCACCGGGTATAAACCACGCCATTGTAGATAAACGCAGAAGACATTTTCCTGAAAATTAACGTGAATGCCCTTCTTCCAACATATTCAGTGCAAGCGACAACTTCGATCAGACATACCCCACGAATGTCGTGATCAATAGTGACGGGTCATGTCTGTGGGTACCTCCTGGAATGTTTAAAAGCACCTGCGCAATTGACATCACGTGGTTTCCCTTTGATGACCAGAAGTGTGATCTTAAATTTGGTTCTTGGACTCACGAGGGCCGGCTTCTGAACCTTACACAGGACAAACCCGAGGGAGGGGACATCACAAATTTTATCCGTAATGGAGAATGGATGCTCATAGGTAAATCAAAGGAGATTTCTTTGCTACAGATTTCATAGGTTAGTCAAAGGAGATTTCTTTGGTACAGATCTCTCAGGTAAGCCAAAGGAGATTTCTTTGGTACAGATTTCTTAGGTAAGTCAAAGGAGATTTCTTTAAAACAGATCTCTTAGGTAAGTCAAGGGAGATTTCTTTAATACAGATCTCTTAGGTAAATCAAAGGAGATTTCTTTGATACAGATCTCTTAGGTAAGCCAAAGGAGATTCTGTTGGTACAAATTTCTTAGGTAATTCAAAGGAGATTCTGTTGGTACAAATTTATTAGTAAGTCAAAGCAGATTTCGTTTGTACAGACGTCTTAGGTGAGTCAAAGGAGATTCTTTGGTACAGATCTCTCAGGTAAGTCAAAGAAGATTTCTTTGGTACAGATGTCTTAGGTAAGCCAAAGGAGATTCCGTTGGTACAGATTTCTTAGTAAGTCAAAGCAGATTTCGTTTGTACAGACGTCTTAGGTAAGTCAAAGGAGATTTCATTGGTACAGACTTCTTAAGTAAATCAAAGGAGCTTTGGTACAGACTTCTTAGGTAAGTCAAATGAGACTTTGTGGGTAGAAATTTGGTAGATTAGTCAAAGTATAGAGTTATTTTGTCACTCTGCGTGTTATTATTGTAGCCTCGTAGGCATATTTCACTGAGTAATGCAGCAGAAACTTCACACACTTCCCTCCCTTTGTCATGTCTTTCCATTGCTTGTTCATCTGTTACAAGTCTCAACGTTGATTATGAAGAAACTAGGAATGCACTGTGAAGTGTAAGGGTTTTTTTTTCTAATCAGCATCGTTTTTTGATAGGATCAAATGAGACACAGAAATTCGATGCAGCACTTGGCCAAGGTCACAAAGCTCGTCTCTGGAAGATGTTTTACGATGCCCCAATGTTTGTTTCGGCCCAGGGAGAGAGATAGAGAGATAGAAATAGATAGATAGAGAGAGAGTGAGATGGGAAGGAGGGAAGGAGAGAGATGTCATCATTCATAACAAAATGAACTTCTTAGAACAGTCATAAAACCGGAACAGAATCACAAAAAAGTAAAAATTGTAAAAACAACAAAATACTAAAGATTAATATTCTAACATGGACGTATACAATAGATAACAGAAGCTGGACATTTTCAGGCATGCCCGTAAAGAGAAACATCCTGGAGTATGAGTGTTGCCCAGAGTTCTACATCGACCTGACCTACACAATACACATCAGGCGCAGGACCTTGTACTACGGATTCAACATCATAATACCCTGCGTCCTGATCTCTTCGCTGACTCTTCTACTTTTCGTCTTGCCACCGGAAGCTGGAGAGAAGATTTCACTTGGTAATGACTCTTTCATGCTTTCAAATACCAAGAAATATGACACTTGTCACATAGATTCAGTGGCTGAGAACAGAAAAATGCCAATAACAAATAATGTTATTTAATATTCTGTTTCAGAACAATGAAAACTATTTAAAATCATAAGAAAAAACAGTCGAGCTGTCTTGGGCGTGTTACGGAAGATAGAGAACTTAGCAGTGACTGGAAAATACAAGGGAAAAAGGAATAAGAGGGACAAGAGAAAATATCTCTTACAGCGGCCTGGAAAAATAAAGCATTTGAGCTTATACAAACGCAGAGGATAGCAGAAGATACGGAAGCGTGATGATATACGCTATCTGGCACGGCACGTGACAAATAATGAATATTTAATATAACAGTAATTAAAACATGAACATAATACCTGCTAATATATATTTGAAAGAAGCGTGCTACTTGCATTTTCTAAAACAAATTTTGTGAAAGGAAATAACTAGGATCAAGAGAAGACACTGAGATTCAACAAAAGCTAACGGTAACCCTATTATGTCATAGAGGCACCTGGAGAATATAGTGTTAGTGTCTATATTTGCTGTGACCTGTCGTTACGCTGGAGGGTGATGTGGTCATCCTGACCGCCTACCCCCTCCCCATCCCTCCCCCCCCCAAGCTCCATAAAAAGCCAGGTACCCGTTTCTACAGGATGGGTGACTGTGGCGCAACCGGCCAGATTCTAACTCCTGACCTTCGCTATGAGAGGCTAATGCACCTCACACTCCGCCGATCGCCCGGCTAAAGACCAAATGAGGAAAAAAAAAGAAAAGAAAAATTCGCATCTTAAGCCACATTCATATATTGTTCTAAGAGGGAATTAAGTTAGCTAAAGATGCTGACGATCAGAAACATAGTATCTGATTTCCTGACTGATTTCGCTGCAGGTTTCGAGTTTACTTTCCCTCCTCAGGCGTCACCATACTATTGTCGTTGATGGTCTTCCTGCTGCTGGTAGCAGAGACGATGCCGCCAACATCTGACGCCCTGCCACTCATAGGTAAGCGGTTAAAACATTCACTCCGTGTGAACATCACAGAAACGTTTACTTCGCTGAGTAATACACACATAGCGTATATAAACAGGTTACTGTCCAGATACAGCAAACTGCAACAGAGCTCATGCTTTTAGCGGGCTAAGCGTAAAGGAAGTAATATGTTTGTTAATGTGACATTCAATAAGATTAATTTGTGAGTTTGTTATTGCGTATACATAACGGAGTTTGTTGCAACGTGTACATAACAGAGTTTGTTGTGTTGTAACGCATACATAATATTTGTTGTATTGTATACATAGTACAGTTTGTTGTAAAGTATACATAGTACAGTTTGTTGTAACGATACACAATGGAGTTTGTTGTAATGTATACATAATAGAGTGTGTTGTAACATAATCGTAATAGAGTTTGTGGTAACGTATACATAATATAGTTTGTAGTAACATATACATAATAGTTTGTTGCAACGTATATATAATATAGTTTGTAGTAACCTATACATAATAGAGTTTGTTGTAACGTATAATATAATAACTGTCCTACACGGCCATTATACCATTATGCCAGGGACTCTGCTGTTTATGGACGAGGTACTGATATTTGAAGGGCAGACTTTTATATGGATTCAGCACATCTACATTTGAGGGATGATTTGCTAGAGATCTAGCTAAGCTAGAGTACATTTTCAAGAGATGAAATGCAGGGTATCCATTTTAATATCAATGCTTTTTTTCACTCATTTTCAGAGTCAGGTTAAACCGTAACATTGTATATTTGTATATAATATTCTCTCTCTCTCTCTCTCTCTCTCTCTCTCTCTCTCTCTCTGTCTGTCTGAACCTTAAGTGCCCAAGGCACATGGGGCTTCCGCAAGGGTTTTCCACGAACACCTGTCCTTTGCTTTTTTTCTGCCCCTGCCAAAGTGAGCCCTCTTTTGCTCAACATCTTCTCTGTTGTTCTTCTCCATGTCTCCTTTGGTCTACCCTTACTTCTGTTCCTCTGTGGTGTCCTTGTTAGTGCTATTTTTTGGTAGCGAGTCGCCAGTTCTCCGGAGCATGTGTACCAGCCGTCGCCAGCGTCTTATCTACAAGCAATTTATTGTTTCTCTTTTTGGATACTAACAATGTTATGATAACAACCTGTTATTTTCAGGAATCTATTTTGCCTGCATCATGATGATGGTTTCCATTTCGATTGTGTTCACTGTTTGCGTACTCAATTTCCATTACCGGTCACCAGACACTCATGCTATGCCCAACTGGGTGAGCTCTTAGTGATCTGTTTGTTTGTAGCGTCTGTTAATTTGTTTCGCTGTGCTCTTCTTGTTGTCTTGTTTGTGTAGGGGTATCGCGTGAGGGAGGTGGACATTGTGTAGAAGAACACAGAAGGCTTATGGTGAGTAACCGTCATCTTCTTGGGTGTCTGAGAACTGTGCCAGTTAATTCTTTAAATTTTGTATAGCGAGTCTTTAGACATGGCTGAGTTAAATCAGACATGATGCCACGCGGGCAAGGGTTGGAGTAACAACACTATTACAGACACTACATCTGGAAACAAGAAGTCAGATGGTCTGGCCACGTTACATGACTGCCGCCAGACAGTAAACCGCACAAAACATTCAAGCTAAGAATGGCAGAATACAGAAGGGAAGCTGTTCACACAAATGGTGTAAGAAGGAACATACATCACCGGGTGCCGTGCTGGTAGACACTGGTGGTCATACTTTTTCACAAATGTATGTCCTTCATATTATTTTCCATCAGTTCAGTTTGTTGAATCATCGTGTTAGACTTCTATTTTCTTTCCTCTTGGTCTTCCCCTGTCTTTCTTCCCATTCATCTTTCCTGTTGTTATGGTTATTTTTTCAAGCCGTCCTCTTCTCACTTATATGTTCAATGAATGATGACTGTCGTTTTCTTATGGATTTCATTAGGTTCCATTCTACATCTGCTTTTCTTAGACCCTCCTTTCTTGTTATCTTAGATGTCCATGGTAATCTTAATATTCTTCTAAGAAATATCATCTCTACTGGCTCTAGCAGAAACAGAAAGAGAGGAAGACCAAGGCGAAGATGGTGCAAGACATCGTTGATAATCAGTAAATGGATGCATCAGCAGCAGGGCATCTTGTTTACAACCGAGAGGCCTTCAGGAGAGTTATTAGGGAGGAAAAGTCCCGCAAGGGACATGCAAATGACTGATTGAATGACTGATTGCCTCTAGGGATTTTCCCTCGATCTGTTGATTGCTCACTTTCATAGAGTAGGATAGATTCAATGTAACATTTCAGAACTCTCTCTCTCCTCTCTCTCTCTCTCTCAGAGAGAGAGAGAGAGAGAAAGAGAGAGAGAGAGAGAGGGCAGAATGTAAGACGGGCCTGCGTGCTAAATTCTTTACCCTTTAAAAATAAAGATTATTCATACTCTCTCTCTCTCTCTCTCCTCTCTCTCTCTATCTATCTATCTCTTTCTCTCTCTCTCTCTGATGTTCAGTGACAGAGATGCATTGCACAGGATGTTTCTCATTTGTTTGAAATCTTTTATTCGTTTTAGAGCTGTCTATAATTACATAAATCTGAAATATTCCGTTACATAAAGACAACAGCCGGGTCTTTAAGAAGACATCTCTATATTTCTCCTTAGCACTGAAAGATATGTGAGGAAATACACAAGACACGATTAAAATAGCCAGTAGGTTTCACCGTGTATCGAGAATTCACTGAATCCCTTGACGGGCATTACGGAATTTAAGTGCATTATTAGGACTAATTTCAACACAGAAGACTCGGTAATAAACTGGACTTAGCTCTTAGCAAAACACATCCTCTAAAAACTAGAACTAATCCACCATTTCCATTCTCCTCCCCCCCCCCCATTCATCACCACCACAAAGGTTTGTCTATGGATTCAGGCGATGAATGTGACTCTGAAACTTTAGCCAGATTGCGGGAACTGCACGTCGAACGGGATACAGACAAGCAAGAACACAATGCTAGGAGCCAAAAATGATTAGTCAACCACCAACACAGATCTGGTATCGTCAGTCGATATAAGCTGGAGAGGGGAGGGGGGTATACTGAAGAGGAGATCTGAACACTTATGGACAATATGTTCAATGTGCAGTGATGATGATCTATCGACCGACTAACCCAGTGATGATGATCTATTGACCGACTAACCCAGTGATGATGATCTATCGACCGACTAACCCAGTGATGATGATCTATCGACCGACTAACCCAGTGATGATGATCTATCGACTGACTAACCCAGTGATGATGATCTATCGACTGACTAACCCAGTGATGCTGATCCGTCGACTGACTATCTGCCTTTGGAACTGACTCTTGCTAAAGACCAAATCACTGAGTAGTAACTGGATATTACGTTCCATAACGACAGTAAACAAACTCTTCAGAATGGCCTATATTGTTTTTACACGATAAACAAATCCGAACTTTCAAACTTTTGACTTCTCTCTCACAAGTACCCCTAAATCTATTCATGAAACAGATCAAAAGTTTTGTCTGTGGGTGGCTGGCCTGGCTGCTCAGAATGAGACGTCCAGGAAACAGGCCATCCTGGAGATCTTTGTCTCAAAGAGCACAGGTAAAAGACTACAAGCTTGGTTCCTTGGAGGAAAAATCACGAAGCCTGATGGCCAATGTGCTGGACATGGACGACGATCCTAGAATGACCATTGGGAACACTACTGGTTTTTTGCTGAAGGTAAAGATCTTTGGGGAAAGTTTCTCACGAGAACTTATGTTTAGATAAGCTTTTAGATAGGTCTTGTACTTTTAAGTCTTAACTAAGAGGCTCATGGAAGCACCTAAACAATATGTCTTGTTGTTATCTGTCTCTACACTAGAGAGTGATGTGGTAGCATCAGGTCCCTGTTGACTTTACGTCATCAAAGCCTGGAAGAAATCAGGTATTTATATAACTGGGTTCCTGGGGTGAAACGGTCAGATTGGAACCTCTGATCCGGCCACGAGAGATAAATTCACTATCAGCTGTGCTACTCAGGCAAATATAAACATATTCTTTTATAATCACTGAATCACATAGGAGACTGTCAAATGCTAGCTCATGTCACGTGATTATTTTCGGAATAGATTTCTAAAAATGATGTTGTTGTTTGTTTTTGCTTGTCCAGGTCATTATAGGAGCGCCAGATTTTTTCTTGTCTGGATATTCAAATTATTTTGTTTCTTTTTACTTCCACCGCCCCCTTTTTACAAAATGTGAATGAAATTTGTTAGCAATTTCTTTTTTTCTTCGTTTCTTTCTTTCTTTCTTTCTTTTTATAGTTCTTTTTTATTTTCGGGCAAGGAATATCTCGCAATTCTATATTCTCCAGAAAAGTTTTATTTAAAAAATCAAATACTACAAACTCATTTCTGTTTCGGTTTCCCCAATTTCTCGCATAGTGTCTTTGTCTAATTTTATCACTAATAGGTAAGTTGTCTGAATAAAGTACTAAACATGATTTAAATGTTGTGTACACATTACAGGCGCTTCTCGATTAATGATGATTCGACTTACGATATTTCGAATTTACGATTGTAGGATGGCGATGCACATTCAGTACTATACTTTTACAGACAGGACAAAATTGTCTGTATATATTTACTTTTTTAAAATAAATTATATTTAATTAGATACAGCAGTTATATGTTTATATACATATTCAGTGACAGTAATTATTTATTTACTTATCTGTTTTATATCACATTCATATTCGATTTATGATACTTTGAATGTACGATGGGCTCATCGGAACGTAACCTCGTCGTAAGTCCAGGAGAATCTGTAAGGAATAGAGCAGAATTTGGCAAAACGACTATGCTTTTGTCTGGTGTTAGGCGCAGTGTGTACGCTGTCACACTGGAAAGACTTAACGAGTGACCCATTAATGTGCGTGAAAACGATTAATTACACCAATGAAACTGATTTTCACAAACTTTTTGTTTTGTTTTTGTTTATAGATGGAGGAGGGGATGGGTATGGCGTCATCATCTGTGCGTCACGATATCACATGCATCCTGCGTGAGATAAAGAAGGTCACGGCCAAGCTACGCAAAGAAGAGGAGGAGAATGATGTCAAGAACGAGTGGAGATTCGCCGCGATGGTCATGGACAGACTGTGTTTTATTATATGTATTATATTTACTGGTGGATCCACGCTGGCTGTCCTAGCTTCGGCGCCACATCTTCTCACTTAGTGCCAGTCATAAGGGCAATGTAGAAGTCATCATCATCATCATCATCATCATCATCATCATCATCACCATCATCATCATCATCATCATCGTCAAACTAGTTGCATTCTATCATGTTCTAAAATAATTTTCATTCTCTAGTACTCTATTTCTCTACAATGTCCACATTCTACGCCGCCACAACTTTTTGCAGTTCTTCTACTTTCTATTTGCGCTTTTTTTTTCCAGTAGAATTTGTTTCAATAATTTGTCTTTCAGTTCCTTCGTTCGTCTTCTCATCTTTAGTAGCCTAAACATTAGTAGCCTAAACATTAGTAGCCTAACATTAGTAGCCTAAACAATAGTAGTCTGAACATTAGTAGTTTAAACATTAGTAGCCTAAACATTAGTAGCCTAAGCATTATTAACCTAAAAATTAGTAGCCTAAACATTAGTACCCTGAACAATTTTGTGTTTATAAATGACATGTATTTTGCATTAGTCCTTTTCGAGCGCTCTAGGTCACGTATCTTAATATTGTTGTGATAAACTGGAACTACAGTACCTCTGTACATACGGTGCGATAAGAACACATTTTTCGCTTTTCGCGAAGACTCACAGAGGAAGAGATTTCGATATGCATAGTTACAACACGGCATCCTTGAGTAAGATGGAGCACTGGGAGCAACATGTGGTGCATCAAGGAAGTGAGGGCATTATCATCATCATCAGGTGCCGTGTCGACTGGCGTTGGCTATTATGCTTCTCCAGAGTACACGATCCTTCATGCAGTCCATTAGCTCAGTTGGTGATCTCCTCTCACACCATTTCGTCACACTGTCCAGTATCATTTCCCCTGGCTCTTCTTCCCACTATTTTTCCTGTTGTTATAATATTTTCAAAAGGGCGATATAATTGTAAATCAACACAGAACTAACGTCATCAGTCGCTGCACATAGAAGGATATAATGAGGATCACATCCATCAGGACTTTTAACTAGCGGTGAAAAGACACCCCCCCCCCCTTGCTATAGATGATACTCGTTTTCATCAGTTTATTCCCTGATACTAATTCTGTACTTACAATGTGAACTCGCTGTTACTGTATAGTGATCGCTGTATTACACTCGTTGATGCTCATTACATCAACATACACTTTTGTTTCATACAGTTTTCGTTCAGCGCTTTGATTTCTTCACATTTTGTGCCTCACTTTCGGTGTATGTTGTTTATGAGCGTTATACAACTCATGACAAATGGTCTTGTTAACAGCTCATGACAGATGGTCTTGTTAACAGCTCATGACAGATGGTCTTGTTAACAGCTCATGACAAATGGTCTTGTTAACAGCTCATGACAGATAGTCTTGTTAACAGCTCTTGACAGATTGTCTTGTTAACAGCTCATATAGTCGCCATAACCTCCCCCAATCCGATACGACGTTGTGCTTCAACATCACAGTTCCAGGGAGATAGAAGAACTTCAACATCACAGTTCCAGGGAGTTAGAAGAAGAACTTCAACATCATAGTTCCAGGGAGATAGAAGAACTTCAACATCACAGTTCCAGGGAGATAAAAGAAGAACTTCAACATTATAGTTCCAGGGAGATAGAAGAAGAACTTCAACATCACAGTTCCAGGGAGATAGAAGAAGAACTTCAACATCATAGTTCCAGGGAGATAGAAGAACTTCAACATCATAGTTCCAGAGAGATAGAAGAACTTAAACATCACAGTTCTGGGGTGATAGAAGAAGAACTTCAACAAAAACGATAATCTAATCATGCCATAGAAGTACTCAGAAATGTGTTACTGCACGTATTTGTCTTGACCTGATATCGCGCTAGAGTATGAAGTGATCACCACCAAGATGGCCGCTTTTCCTACCCCAGCTCCAGGACTGTTCTGCCTGGCGCCAGTTTTAACACATTAGCAGTATCATCATTATCATTTCTTTCTTTCTTTCTTTCTTTCTTTCTTTCTTTCTTTCTTCTTTCTTTCTTTATCTGGAAAGTAAGAAAAATCGAAGTGAAAGTTTTCGTCACAATTTTAACACAATTAACGTGAAAGAACTATAAAACCAAATAAATCTCGATATATATTGTTTTATTTACAAATTCTACCCATTGACCAAAACCACACATATACACGTGAACATTTGTGTACACTGAGCTTCGGTAAAACATTAATAGCTGCCGTATACACAGAGGACGATGTTAACAATTCGTTAACAGACCCGGGATGAAGTGTAGCAAATTAAAGCTGTAGCTGCATCTGAATGCGAAGACCTTTTGCAAAATTCACACTTTAATGAGGATGAAAAATATGCATTTCATGAAATTTTAATGGCACATATTATAGTGACAGTATTACTGTCCACAACACAAAAAGATATAAAGAAAATACTACCAGTATAAAGCTTTGGATTACATTCTCTCATATACATAATCAACAACCTTTTTAATGCAATATGTGCTTATATACTTCATTTCAGAAGTGAACATTATATACAACTGGATAAACTTTGTACAGAAATAAGTGCAGCAGGAAATGAAAAATGCTATGTTTCGATATAAGCGAAAGTAACAAATATATAACATTGATATACAAATGCAATATTTTCACGTAATCGAAAGCAACAAATATATAAGAAACATGTTAACAATAGCAGTTAAGCTAATCATACCATCCATTTGAGTCTGGATTCATGCCTGGTTTTTTTAACGTTTTGAAGTGAAAAGATTAATGTTGTGAAACTCCTCTTCGCTCAACTAACCATTTTTCTCTGTTTTCAAAGCAAAATTTGTCTTCAGTATTTGCTGTCTCCAACATAACATTTATGTTATACTCTTGCCACAGAGTTATGGTTCCTAATAGTGTTCATGACAGGGGGAAATGTTCAGGCCGGAATGTTGAAAACTTATCTGTACCATTCAGTGAAGGAACTACTGTAAGTCCTGTCTTGTCTTCTCTCTTCCTAGAACTGCGGGTTGATATTCTTTACAGACGATGCTATGAAGATGTTGAGGCACAGCATCGTGTGGGTCTGGAAGCGGGTCACGGCAGCTACGTTTTCAGTTCCAGAGCGCAGCTAACAAGCAGGAGGGAGATGTGCAGTACTTCCTTAGCAGACTTCACCACCCTGGGGACTATGGCAATCCCTGTCCTGTTAGCCAGGCTAGGCCTGTTACTGGGGGTACCAACGGAGAGGTGGGACAGGGTCTTGGTCAGATATATTTCGCCAACCCC
Source organism: Achatina immaculata (assembly GCA_009760885.1). Classification (NCBI taxonomy): domain Eukaryota; kingdom Metazoa; phylum Mollusca; class Gastropoda; order Stylommatophora; family Achatinidae; genus Lissachatina; species Lissachatina immaculata. Next base: position 78,239,066 of record CM019717.1, on the reverse strand, counting down.
GACGTCAGCATGTCAACCATGGATCGCTGATTGCCAAAGTGGATAGAGTCTATGCCACCAGTTACTCTAAGGATTGCCAAAGTGGACAGAGTCTATGCCACCAGTTACTCTAAGGATTGCCAAAGTGGACAGAGTCTATGCCACCAGTTACTCTAAGGTTTGCCAAAGTGGACAGAGTCTATGCCACCAGTTACTCTAAGGAAACATACGTTATTTTTAGCAGATGTCTTTAATTATCTAACCCTTTGTACAGCTTAACAAGTATTACCTTGCTAATCTGGGTATTTTTTTATTTCGAACAAATCTACCAAGCAAGCAGTTAATCTTATTCTCTTATGCTTTATTTATTTTGTTGATTTAGTTCTTTTTTTCACTTCAGTACTATTATTATAGTACACTTAACAAAATAGCTGAGAAACATACAAATCCTTTGAATGTAAATTCTGCAGAAGAGTTCTTCAAATATTATGGGCACAAAAAAGAACAAATATATCCATACTACAGTCAGTCATTCAGTCAGTCATTTGCATGTTCCTTGCGGAACTTTGCCTCCAAAACAGCTCTCCTGTAGGCCTCTCGGTTGTAAGCAAGATGCCCTGCTGCTGATGCATCCATTTGCAGATTATCAACGTTTCCATACTACAAGAACTTTATATTGAAAAAGGTTGGCTAGTAAAGAGGATTAAACAGAGAAAACGTAAATGTTTTGGACACATTAAACTCACGAGAATTTAGAAAAGACAGTCTTGGAAGGGTACGTAATGGGAAAAAGAAAGAGGAAGACCAAGGCGAAGATGGCTGCAAAACATCGTTGACGATGTGCGAATAGATGCATCAGCTGCAGGGCATCGTGCTTACAACCGAAAGGCCTACAGGAGAGCTGTTAGGGAGGCAAAGTTCCGCAAGGGACATGCTAATGAATGAATGAATGAATGAATATTATTATCATTTCCCTCTTTAAACACCAGATACTGTTGTAAACTGTGCTGGCAACTACATTACTACTGCCATGGGGGGAAGGTTTAAAGGTAATCTTTTATTGTCATAGTTTCGTGATCAAACAGCAAAATCTTTTGTTTCATTATGTTCTTCTTTTAAATTTGTTAAAAATGTAGTCATTAACTAGCGTAAAGTTTCAGAACTATGGTCGTGTAAACATTCTTCACAAAACTGGTTTCATAATTCTTCATATATGTCAGACAGCAATAATTTCGTTAATATTCATACTTAATAAAGTTTCATTCACAGAACTTGAGAAGGTGTGTGAAGGTTTATGCATATTGCTAATACATTTTACATTAAATTATTATGTTGAGAATCATATAAAGTTTATGTCTAGACGTCTCTGGTAGCATGGACAGTAAATATGAAAACGGGAAAGAAAGCTGAGAACCTTGAAGTGTGATATACAGAAGAAAAAAGTGAATTTCACGAACAGAAAATAAAACAAAGAAATACTAAATGTAAACTGAAAGGGGAATTAATAAATAAAAAAGACAACTAGACATTTAAAGTAGTTCTTATATCTTATATCTTATATCCTTCCCGTGCCGTTAGACGTCACATAGGGCTCGCAAAGTAGTTCGCCAATTTTTCCTGTCTTCGGCGAGTCTTTCAACCTCATCAAAGGATTTTATGCCTGTTAACTTGGCCTCTCTTAATAATGTTCTCTTCAGAGTTTCACGCGGTCTGCCCCTTTTTCTTCGGCCTGTTGTGTTCCACTTGATAGCTTGTTTTGGGATTCTCTGCTCATTTCTTCTCATCAAGTGGCCAACATATGTCCATCTCCTTTTCCTGATCACCCGTGAGACTGGTTGTTGTTCAGTCATCTGTCTTATCTCTGCATTGTTCTTGAATTCATTCCACTTGATGCCGAGTATTTTCCTTAGGCATTTGTTTTCAAAAGAGTCTAATTTCTTTTCTATTTCTTTAGTTGTTTTCCAGCTTTCGCATGCATAAATGAGGGTGGATATTACATTTGAATTGAATAGTCTTAACTTGGTTTTTGTGCTTATAACTTTTGAATTCCATATGTTCTCAAGATTCTTGAAGATTGATGCTGCTTTTGCAATTCTGATCCTAACTTCCTTTCTAGTGTCACCATCCTGGTCTATGTAGCTGCCAAGGTATGCAAATTGATTGACTTCTTCAATATCTGTCCCTTCTATGTGTATTTTTCCATTTTGATTGATGGGAATTTTCATTATTTTTGTTTTGTCCTTGTTAATTTCAAGTCCTATTTTGCTAGCCAGTGAAGATAGGCTATCTGTTTTTTCTTGCATGGAATTCACATTATTACTGATAAGAGTTATGTCATCTGCAAAATCAAGATCTTCTAGTTGGGTCCCATGTACCCAGTCAATACCTGTGTTACCTGTGCAGCATTTTGTCATTATGAAGTCTATTGTAATCCCAAAAAGTAAAGGAGACAGTATACATCCTTGTTTCACGCCTGTTTCAATCTGGAACCATTCACTCATCCCTTCTTCTGTCTTGACTGCACAACCATATCCATTGTATAAGTCCTTAATGATGTTGACAATTTTAGATGGTATTCCATATAGACATAAAATTCTCCATAATGAATCTCTGTGTATGCTATCAAATGCCTTCTTAAAATCTATGAAATTCAGTATTAATGGTTTCTGCTTTTCAATATGTTCTTCAAGTATTATTCTGAGAGTAAAGATCTGGTCGAGACAGCTTCTCCCTTTTCGAAATCCTGCTTGTTCTTCTCTCATTGCAGTATCCACTATATCTTTGAGTCTATTCAAAATGACCTTGCAAAATACTTTTGACACAACTGATATTAAGGTTACTCCTCTCCAGTTGTTACAGTCACTAAGGTTGCCCTTTTTTGGTATTTTCACAATGATTCCCTTCTTCCAATTAGAAGGGACCTTTTCTTCTTTCCAAATCTTGTTAAACATTCTCTGTAGTTGTCTCATGTTGTCACTATTGATAGCTTTTAGCATCTCGGCTGTTATTTCATCTTCACCTGCAGCTAAAGTGAATTTCACGAACAGAAAATAAAACAAAGAAATACTAAATGTAAACTGAAAGGGGAATTAATAAATAAAAAAGACAACTAGACATTTAAAGTAGTTCGGCCATATCAAAATGACATAACACAATATTTAAAGCCATACTAGAGGGAAAAAAACTAAAAGGAAACAGAAAAGCAAGAGGACGACATAAAGATAACATAAAGAAACGGTGCACTGTGAAAACAAGAGAAAACTGGAGGGTTGTTACTATCAACATTCCTAGTGAAATTTTACGGAACAATAATGTCGTCAATATGTACACTCTGTACATGTACAGTCTGGCATTCTGAATGTAAAGACCCGAGTGAAATGCCGGAGAATAGTCTTAGAAAAGAAGGTCAAACAGAATACAATACACATTTTCAGTGACAAATTTTTCACATGAGAAAGAACGAAGCCTTTGTGCAGTAAAGTGATTTAGCAGTTTTGTTTGGTTAGCATAGGAAAATAGTACACAAAGCACTTTTCCGGTGTCGCAGTTATATCCAAAGCCATCTCTCTCTCCCTCTCTCTTTCTCTCCTCCCTCCCCGCCCCCCTCTCTCTCTCATTGAATACGAACGGCAGAATATAAGACGGGCCTGCAAGCCCAGTTCTTCACCCGTTAAAAATAAAGATAATTAATTCTCTCTCTCTCTCTCTCTCTCTCTTACAACATAAATACACTATAAATGTGACAGAGATGTACAGAAGAAAGTACTTATAATTTCAGATACTACTACTATGAACGCGATTTCAATTTTTTAAAAAATGTAACTAAGAAACAGAACTTAAGACTGAAACAAGGGGCACATTATAAGCTGGAATCAAGGGGCACAACTTAAGATCGTATCAAATGACAATTTAAGACCGAATCAAAGGTCACAACTGAAGACTTGAATCAGGGACGCGACTTAAGATCAATGCAAGGACACAATTCAGGTTAAATTGTTGAAACCATGTTCAGCACTTGACATAGGGGACTTAAGATCGAAATCGGCGTGTAGTTTGTAGTACTTGCTTCTGCCTTTCTCATGTGCCACCGAACATCACACCTGAGAATGAAAGATTGGTTGATACGAGTATATAAACAAAAATAGACAAAGCACTGTTAGTATACCTGACTATTGTTTATCTACATTCTAGGATAAATCTGTTTCGTTTACTTATGTGTAAAGTCCTGTCTCACTCTTTTGAAATATTATTATGAACATAGTGATACTGACGCATATTCTTCTTGACCTGTCCAAGAACGGTGGGTGGGTGGGTGGGGAGAGAGGGCCAGGGACTGGGTTTGGCCAGCAAAATCTAGCTTCAGATGCAGCCTACCTCCCATATCACAGCCAGGTTGAAGCAAACGTATGAAGATGTAGAGATGTATGAACCCCCATTTGACTGACAGGGCTCAAGTGAAGTATGTGTCTGGGATACGGCAAGCCATATCTACGTCTGTAATGTTGAAGTTCGTCCGTTTTTAAATTGACTGGTAGAAGATAAGAGGCGAACTGTTGGAAATATGAGGCGAACTGTTGGAGATTAAGACGCTTTCTCATTCTCCAGTCTTTGCTCCCCAACAACGGCCTGTGTCACAATAGCCACATGAAAAAAGTAGAGATCGACATATTGTCAGTCAAGGTGGAGCTGTGTGGGAAGCAAAGCTTGGCAATTCGCTTGGAAATCATCGTAGATTAATTATTCACCATGGGGCATATGGAAAACATTGATGGCTTATAGTATCATCATCATCATCATCATCATCATCGTCACCTCGAAGTAGAAAAGCAGAGTATTTGAAACAACAAAGAGTTTATTCATTCATCTGCTGTTTGTCTGATGTTTTTGTCTGATGTTTGTCTAAGATTATAAAGCAGGTGCAGAAATTCAAATACCTTGGAGCAGTAATAACTTCAGATGGGAAATGCAAAACAGAAATTAAGAACAGAATAGGCCAAGCAAAGATTGCACTTCAGAGAATGAGAAACATATTATCCGACATATCCTTATCATCTGTAACAACAGCTAAAGACATGGTTCCAGTAAAGAAAACACAAAAGAATAGATGGATCACAGCAGGTACACTAGAACTGATAAAACAATGTAGAGAAATGAAGACGCAATGGAGAGTGACAAACAACAACAAAGATAAATATAAAACTTTAACAAAAGAAGTACGAAGAAACATAAGAAAAGACAAAAAACAATACATACAAGATTGTTGTGAAAGAATAGAAGAACATCAGAGGTGTGGAAGAGATAGTGAAATGTTTAAAGTAATGAAGACATTGACGAGAAATGTCACACCTAAGCTAAATGTAATTTGTGATGAGATGGGGAATACCCTGACAGAGACAGAGGAAATTCTGGAAAGATGGAAGGAATATTGCAAAAGAATGTATGAAACAACCGACTGTGGAAGCAGAAATCAACAGTGTGAATTATTATTGGAGGAGAAAGAACCCGAGCCGACAATGGAAGAAGTTTTATGGGCAATAAAGAGTCTGAAAAATGGTAAATCACCAGGATGTGATGAGATAACCGCTGAATTTATTAAAGCAGGAGGAAAGGAGTGTGCAACAATCTATCATGCACTATGTAAAAAGATATGGCATTCAGGTATTTGGCCAAAAGAATGGAAAAGAACTGTATTCATACCACTGCCAAAAAAGGGTAACCTGAAATATGCACCAACTACAGAACTGTTGCCCTGATTAGTCATGCCAGTAAAATTCTGTTAAAAATCATAATGGGTAGACTTCGAAAGAAAATAGAAGAAGAAGTCAATATGGTCCAAGCTGGCTTCAGGCAAGGAAGAGGATCAAGAGATCATATATTCAATCTAAGATTAATAATAGAGAAATGCAGGGAGTTTAATGTGAATCTATATTTATCCTTTATAGACTACTCAAAGGCATTTGATTGTGTACAACACCAGAAACTTTGGGAAATAATGGAAAAAATGGGATTTCCAACACATTTGATACAATTAACATCACTGCTGTATCTAGACCAACAAGCAGCAGTAAGAATAAATGGTGAAACAACAAGTTGGTTTGACATAAAACAAGGGGTCCGTCAGGGGTGCATATTGTCACCCTACTTATTTAACTTGTATACTGAAAATATAATGAGGAATGTTAGAGAAGATGTAGACAAAGAATATTACGATGCCATAACAGTTGGAGGTTATGAAATACCAGAGATTAGATATGCTGATGACACAGTATTGCTGTCCACAACACAAGAAGGAATGGAAAAACTAATTATGTCAGTCCGCAAGAACAGCGAAGAGCAGAACCTCTATCTTAATGCAAAGAAAACTAAAGTGATGACAACTGACAAAACAAACAAGGCAACTGAAATATGTATCAATGAGGAAAAACTGGAAGAAGTGGAGAGTTTTGAATATCTTGGATCACTACTAACTAATAATGGAGATACAATGAGGGAAATTAAAAGGAGGACATCTATTGCTCTTCAGAAAGTAAAACAAATAAAGAATCTGTGGAGAGGAGCAGACAGAACCACAAAAATAAGATTTTTAAGGGCATGCATCTTTCCCATCGCAACATATGCCTGTGAGACCTGGACACTTAACAAAACAGCTGAGAAGCACATAAATGCCTTTGAATGTAAATGTTATAGAAGAGTTCTCCAAATATCGTGGACACAAAAAAGAACAAATATATCTATACTACAAGAGCTTAATATTGAAGAAGGCTGGCTAGTAAAGAGGATTAAAGAGAGAAAACTTAAATATTTTGGCCACATTAAACGTCATGATAATTTAGAGAAGACCGTATTGGAAGGATACATAATGGGAAAAAGAAAAAGAGGAAGACCGAAACGAAGATGGCTGCAAGACATCGTTGATGATCTGGAAATGGATGCAGCAGCAGCAGGCCATCTTGCTCACAACCGAGAGGCCTACAGGAGTGCTGTTTGGGAGGCAAAGTTCCGCAAGGGACATGCAAAGGAATGAATGAATCCTTATCATTGAATGTTAGAAAACGAGTCCTAAAATGCTATATTGAAACTAACTTGTTATATGGAAATGAATCATGGAAAATAGCCAAGTGTGCACAAAAATCATTGGAAGCAGCAGAAATGTGGTTTATTAGAAGAATATTGCGAATTCCCTGGACAGCAAAAATAACTAATGAAGAATGTATGAGAAGAGTTAGAGAGACAAAAAACCTTGTCAAAAAGATAAAAGAGAGACAATTTACTTTCATAGGACATGCAATGAGAAGAGGGGGCATTGAAAATATTATAACAACAGGAAAAATAGAAGGAAGAAGATCAAGAGGAAGACCAAGAGAAATGATACTGGAGAGTCTGACGGGATGATGTGAGAGGAGATCACCAACTGAGCTGATGGCCTGCATGAAGGATCGTGTACTCTGGAGAAGCATAATAGCCAACGCCAGTACCTGATGATTGTCTAAGATGCGATTTCACAGTTCTGTCAAAGGATGTGTTTGTGTTACCTGCAACAGCTCCAGTGATGATGTTGGCGAGGTTGCCGGCGATGAACGAACGGATGACCACGCTGACCACGTCCTGCTTGCGTTCTGGAGACATTGGGATGAGGGTACCCATCGTGAAGCCGATGGCAGGGAAGGCTGATATGCCACACAAAGCGTATGTAGCGATGACTTCAGATTTTTCCTGCGGAGGAAGAAGTTGTAGATACGGTCTAGAGACCAGTAGCGGTGGCGAAACTTAAGTACTGAATATTTTAGAAATGTTCCTCACTTTTTATACGTGTTCGAATTGCCGAAAAAGATAGCATTAACCTCAGGTTTAATTTAATATTCTTTACTACTTTTAGCAGTAACTTCAGTAATGTGGCAGTAGTGTAAGGTTACAGTAGTCGCAATGAGTGTAAAGGTTATTGTAGTCATAGAAGCTGTAAAAGGTTACCGCACAGTTTAGAGTTGTCATATTGAGTTGTTCATATGTGTTGTGAAAGTAACCGCGGCCGTATGTCTGTAAAAGGTTATATGATTAAAGTTGTTGTAAAGATTGCAGTTTTAAAGATTAATGTGATCCTAGCGGATATAAGAGTTGGTGTAATCATAGTGAACATAAATTTTACAATAATAATATCGAATATAATCGTTAGTATTGGCTTAGTGACTGTAAAACGTACTGTAATAATATCGAATATAATCGTTAGTGTCAGCTTAGTGACTGTAAAACGTACTGTAATAATATCGAATATAATCGCTAATGTCAGCAATTTGACCGTAAAGGTCACTGTAATAATATGGCAATGGTGGGTCCATTATGGCGGTGACATTTTTGAAAGCTTTGTAGTGACGCTAACTTCTGAAAACTGTTTTCTGAAATGATTCTTAACAAGTCATTTCATACATCATCCAATGAGGAAGCTCCTTTTTTTTTAGCTCTATACATATTCAAGAAATGAATGCTTTTGCTGTGTCATTACCTGTATAACTCCGTGAGGCAAGGTGGTATTAATGGCACTCAGAAAGATGTCGTTCCCCATCCACTGCCATGTGTCGTTTGTAGTAGCTATATACTCTTCCAAGATATGGCGGTTCTGAATACAAAGAAACAATGCCACAAAAAAATGATAGAGTAATGGCTTCGAAAATAATAAATAATAGTAATAATAACAGCACTACAGTAACAGCGACCTGAAGCCATTCGGAAAGGTAAGCCCACCCCTAAATGGAAAAGTTCTAACAAAGTACTGTAAATGTAGGTTGCATAATTTCCGAAAAAAAAACGTCTGGAATAATTGGGAACCAAGGACGTAGTAGTTAATGATATACAGGTCAGCGACCCAAAGTCCTGTTTGCGTTTCTGTTGGTGAGCCAAACAGGCTATTTTAGCTTCTGGTGGTAAAACCCTGCTAACAGATTATAGTTTAGTCAAGTGAATATGGGCCAGACTCGTAGGAAAGTTAAGTTCCTAAAAATAAACCAAACCGAAGACGGACGTGTAGCATGGAAAGGTGTAGATATAATAGTCCAAAACATCAACTGTTCTGTTCTGCGCGAACATAGAAAGAATGAAATAAATGTAAAATTTAAGTTAAGGATTCTTGAATTTTTAATCTTAGAAAAAAAAATAAACAGGTAAAAAGATCTAATTTAGTCTTTAAAAAAGATTTAAAAGTATAAAGATATCAAAGAGTCGATTTTTTTTCAAATTTTTAGTTGCTTCGTAATTTTCTTATAAATAGTTAAACTGAAGTTATTTCTGTAGTATGATTAACTGGAAACGAGGCTCCACATTTTCTCTGCTGGCTGTTTAGGTTTTAAATTATACCTGCATTAGATTTTACTTTTCAACCTAACATTAGAGTAAGGCTTACGACACCGAAAGCATACCTTTAAGCTTTAAAATCTTATTTCTAAGTACATTATCGGATTAAAAAGAAATTTTCAAAACGAAAGTTTGCTGCCCTCAGAGGTACAAACGTGCTATAAACCAAAAATACAGATCTTATATCTTATACCCTACCCGTGCCGTTAAACGTCACATAGGGCTCGGAAAGTAGTTCGCCAATTTGTCCTGTTTTCGGCGAGCTTTTCAACCTCATCAAGGGATTTTATGCCTATTAATTTGGCCTCTCTTATCAATGTCCTCTTTAGTGTTTCACGTAGTTTGCCTCTTTTTCTTCAGTCTATTGTGTTCCACTTGACAGCTTGTTTTGGGATTCTCTGACTATTTCTTCTCATTACGTGACCAACATTTGTCCATCTTCTTTTCCTGATCACCCATAAGACTGATTGTTGTTCGCTCATCTGTCTTATCTCTGCATTGTTCTTGAATTCGTACCACTTGTTGACGAGTATTTTCCTTAGGCATTTGTTTTCAAAAGTGTCTAATTTCTTGTCTATTTCTTTAGTTGTTTTCCAGCTTCCGCATGCATAAATGAGGAAGGATATTACATTTGAATTGAATAGTCTTAACAGTTTTCGTGCTTATAACTTATAAATGCCATATATTCTCAAGATTCTTGAAGATCGATGTTGCCTTTGCAATTTTAACTTCCTTTCTGATGTCACCATCCTGGTCTATCTAGCTGACAAGGTATGCAAATTGATTGACTTCTTCAACATCTGTCCCTTCTATGTGTATTTTTCTATTTTGATTAACGGGAATTTTCATTATTTTTCTTTTGTCCTTGTTAATTTCAAGTCCTATTTTGCTAACCAGTGAAGACAGGATATCTGTTTCTTCTTGAATGGAATTCACATTGTTAGTGATAAGAGTTATGTCGTCAGCAAAACCAAGATCTTCTAGTTGGGCCCCATGTACCCAAATACTTGTGTTACCTGTGCAGAATGTTTTTGTACAGATAGGTCATTTTTAGTTTTTAAACGCTAGTGACTGTGATATACGACTGACAGGTCAAAAACTACACGAGTAGCACATTTTTATGCCCTTATTTTGCTAAAGTTTCCACAGAGCAGGGTTGACTGCACGAAATGTAGGTGACCATCTTACTTCCCACATGTAAACTGTAGTCACCGCAGGCAAAAACGAAGGAAGAAAAAATTAACCATTGGGGAACTGGTCATTGAATTATAAAAGTTTTTTTTTTACGTCCCTATAACACAGGAGTTGTCCTGCTGGGTTGAATCTACCTTGGATATGTAGTATAGCTAAAAATACTGACAACCATGTCTCTGCATTTCGATTCGAATAGCCAGTTTCTTCTTTACAGACATTATCAATGACTAAAATTCTTTAACACAACCTTCTTTCCGTATCCCTTTAATTTAATATTTCGTTATTTCCCTTATCTCTCCGAATTAAAATTCCAATATTTTCACACTATTTTAAAAATTAAAATATCAGTTTCCTTATTCTTTAATTTAAAATCGAATTATTCCTCTACTGTAACATCCCCTTTTCCTTTAACTTAAAATTTACACATTTTTCCATGTCCTTTAGTTTAAAATTTCGTTTTCCTTATTTGTTTATTTTTGTATTTATTTATATATTTTTAAAACTCCCTTTCTTTTATTATTTATTATCTTATTTTCTGTATGTTTTAATCTAAAATTCCCTTACTTCCAGTGCAATAACAGTAAAATAAAAAGCTGTACTCACTCTAATCATCTGTCCAAGATCTGCGTAAGCTACGAATGGAGTGGCCATTAGTTTCACACCAATCAGTGACCCAACTGCTCTGCAGTCATCTGGATGTGTCCCCATCAAGAAGGACAGAGGGTAGAAGAGATACGAGCTCAGCCACTGTGGGAAATAGTTAAAGCTATAGGTAAATAGAGGGTAGGCATGATCTTGGCACAACCAATGTGGGAAATAGTTAAAGCTATAGGTAAATAGAGGGTAGGCATGATCTTGGCACAACCAATGTGGGAAATAGTTAAAGCTTTAGGTAAACAGAGGGTGGGCTTAGTTAGGGCAGAGCCATGTCAGAAACAGTTGCAGCTACAAGTAACCAGACCAGGGGCGTAGTTAGCGAAGAGGCCCAGTCATTCGTGCATTTAGAGAAATGGACAAGAGTATAAAATATTATCAACAAAATACATACTACTAGTGTGCTAAAATGTTCCGCAGTTCTATTGGCATTCAGAAACTGCTCCAAGAAACGTAAAATCTTCTACATAATTTAAAAGGAAACATAGGCGGAAAATTGGAGGAGGAAAAAGAGCATACTCATTAGGACCAACAAATAAAGATGGCTTGTTCGGTTACTGGTTTTCAAGAAAGCTTTATTGCCATAGAGAACAGGTCGATCCATTTATCAGGAGCTGTTGCTGCACTACAGACTGTTATCAGAAGCTAGAAATGAGAAGCTGGTTTCTAACTTTCCTAACTTTCCCCTGTCTCCCACAAGTCTTCATTCCCCTGTGGTTAAAACGCGCATCAACCGCCCACGTTTCAGAACTGCTCAGAGGTAGAGCTGGGTTTTCCCGGTGATTCTAAAAATAGCACAGTCTCTGGAAGCTCTAGGGTAAGTCAGCATTCTTCAGCTGGAAGAAAAAAGGTCGCCTGAATTAGGCAATCATTCAGTCAGGCAGTTATTTGCATGTCCCTTGCAGAACTGTGCCTCCCTAACAGATCTCCTGTAGGCCTCTCGAGTGTAAGCAAGATGCCCTGCTGCTGATGCATCGCCTGAGTACACAATGGACATATTTTACAACTGAAAATGTTGGAAGGACCTTTTAGAAACGATAGATAGGTTACTCTGGAAAGAATGCAGGATAACACCGGATCTTCACTGGAAGGGAAGAGAAAGCCAAAGAGGCTGTTGATAAGATCACAGTAGAATCCTTCGTGTGCAGCCCACTAAGAAAATGATGAACAGCTTTCAATTAAACACTTCAAGCTTCACAATGATAAATGTGAAAAAAGTGATAGTTCAGTCTCTCTAAGACCTGAAAATTGTGTTTAAAAAACAGGATAAAAGGTATTAGAAAAACCAGAAGGAGTAAATGAGAGAAAAATACAAATAGAATAAATTACAGGTCTGTTTTCTGCCCTGAACCTGAAAGCGAAAAGGGGAAGTAATTACATGGTCACAGGAAGCTGGAGTTCTGAGCGAGCCATACAACACAACATGCTATTATACTGTTGAAGATAATAACATCTTCTCTCTCTCTCTCTCTCCCTCTCTCTCTCTCTCAGTCAATCAGTCAATCTCTGTGTGTTTTAAACATATATTTTGTTTTCACTAACTTGGAAGTTCATATCTTGAATGTCCGCTCTCTCGCCCAGCCACACAAGAATAGAGTTGAGCAGGCTCAGCATGGAGACAAAAGCCAGCATGTTGACCATGATGGCGCCCACAAGTTTAATGGAGAAGAGAGCGCCGTCAGAGAAAGCTTGGAGAGCGTTTCGTTGTTTGCTGAAAATATGGACATGGTATATATACAATGATACCATATGCAAAACAAGCTGTAACATTACGCATAATATGGACAAAATTGTATGTACTATTGTCTTTACTTTTTTTTTATATAACCTGCACAGAAAGAACTTAATATTGAAGAAGGCTGGCTAGTAAAGAGGATTAAACAAAGAAAACGTAAATATTTTGGACACATTAAATGTCATGATAATCTAGAGAAGACCGTCTTTGAAGGTACATAATGGGAAAAAGAGAGGAAGACCAATGCGAGGATGGCTGCAAGACATCGTTGATGGTCTGCAAATGGATGCATCAGCAGCAGGCCATCTTGCTCACAACCGAAAGGCCTACAGGAGTGCTGTTAGGGAGGCAAAGTTCCGCAAGGGACATGCAAATGAATGAATGTACAGAAAGATGTAGGCCAGAGATGTACTATAATAATATGGTAGAAAAGATAACGAAGAGCCAGCCAGGTTAAACACCATAGTTACCTCCTGTTAAAAAAAAGAGGACACAGGATATAACTCTGCCTCCACCCCAATTCCACCACCATTCCTTGTTGTTGGATCTGATGGTACAATGAGATGGAATATGGAGGAATAAAGGAGAAAGCCTGAATAAGAACAAGTTAGTAAGGAACCCAGGACTAGGGTAAATAGTCTGAAGTATAGTTTTGGCACCAGTTTGTTGCAGCATAGCTTTGGGACCAGACAGTCTGCAGTATAGTTTTGGCACCAGTTAGCCTGCAGCATAGTTTGGGCACCAGAAAGTCTGCAACATAGTTTGGGCAGCAATCAAAGGCTGGCTGTAGATTATGAGAAACAGACGGAATTTGTTGCTATAAGTAAGACCAAAAAATGACTTACTGGATGCTGCTGTTTTGTAAAAAAAAACAAAAACAAAACAAAAAACAAAAAAAAAAAACACACATGGACACAAATGGATAAACAGTAGTTGAAAATGAATTGTCTACAACTTTACAAAAAGAAGCATTCTTCAATTATCAGCCATATTGCATATTTATTCTGGTAGTCTTAACATTATCAGATACCGTTATCAACATATCGGCGAAAATGTTGGAAATTTGCCGAATTAAGAAATTTGATGTTGCCTTTTAACCACTTAATAGTGATGTGCACAAGGCGTTTAGATTTTAACTTTCTAAACGCTGAATAATAGTCCATAATACAGCAAGTTACATAGAATGACGTCTTATCAGTTTAATGTATGGAACTATTTTCCCGTGGCATTCGGGGGGGGGGGGGGGGGGGGGGGTGCAGTTTCAGCCAGAAATAATCAGCCAATACGGGGACTACATTCAGTCAAGGGAACTAATTCCAACTTTTTTTTTCAAGCAAATTACTCTCCTTTACTTACCGCGCGTTTTAAACAGGTAAATATCTGCTCTTACCTGTCGTCTCTCATTTTAATGTTTCTCTGGGTAACGAGGTTGACACTCTCTACTTCAGGGTATAGGAGTTTAGTGATGGCTAGGGCGGCAGGTGCCGAGATGACAGCTGCAGTAAGGAGGTGGCTTGGTGGAGCCTGCAATTTGAGTTTCAGCGACTGAATCAATACAGTTGAATAACGTTTGTACTGCTGTATGTGTCAGCAATAATAAAATAATAGGTCGAATTAAGCAAGCAGGTGAAACAACTAAATAGATAGACCAACACGTATAATACTGATAGATAGATAGATAGATAGATAGATAGATAGATAGATAGATAGATAGATAGATAGATAGATAGATAGATAGATAGATAGATAGATGTTTCTGTCATTAGTAACCTTTCAGAACACTACTTCTATATTACCTAAAGTTCCTAGTTTACAACGGAAGTATATACACAAAGTGAAACTCTTTTTCTGCGTTTCTTTCATCATTGTTCAAAGATGACAGAATGTTGAACTCTGATGTACAGTACATGCGCACCAGATAAAAGTACCAGAGTTTCTTACACTGGGAAAAAAAAACCAACTTACGCCAACTTTGATGAACATCGCCATGAACGCCCCTGATATGCTGGAGAACCCGCAGGTCATGATTGCGTGCAGTTCCGACTTCGTGACCGTCGGCAGGTAGGGGCGTATGAGCAGGGGCGCTTCCGACTGAGTGAACATGACAGTGGCAGAATTACTGTCACAGTTATGCATTTTACGAGCTACTAATTATTATTACGACACGGAAACCATTATTGATAATGTTTTATAAAATAAAATTAAGATTAGTATACAAAATAATTGATACATTTATATGGGGGGGGGGGGGGGGAGATAAAGGTGATGAGGGAAGAAAGTATGAAAAGTGGTAAGTCAGGGATTCTCAAACAGTGGAAAATTTTCCCCAGGGGTGAAGTTTCGGGGTTTCGGGATGGAAGAGGGGAGTGGTTGGGGGGGGGGGATTGGGACCACAGAATGACAGAATCAGACTATTGGAATATTATATGCATGTTATTTGAAATGCATCATGTGAGTCAAACAATCTTGGAAAGTTGAGAAAAAAGGGTGGGTGGGGGAGAGTGAGGAGGTGGGGGATGATATATCCTCATATATGGTGAAAAGAGTGCATGGGGGTTGGGGGGGGGGAGGGAAGTTGAGAAATGCTGTGTTAAGCAGAACATAATGGCCGAAAGACTCATCTTTATTTTCAGTAATTACTTTACAGTGTTAATCATAAATTACATAATTTAAAGATATGATTAAATGTTACAGCTAGCATAACAACTACTGAAGTTGTAATTGCTACTCTGATCGTAACAAGGGATAGTAACGTCATTTTTGTTTGTATTATGTGAAATACAAAGAGGTATTACAGCATTTGCCGTATAATCTAATATTAATACAGATCAGTCTCAGTATAATACAAGCTGTCACAGGGAAATTATAGTAGAATTCCTATTATATTACAAGGAATAGTGAAAATGGAGGAATGCATTAACGCAGCTTCGTGTCATTTCACTTTTAATGGTCTAAGAAATGATATACTTGGAGTAAGTTTCGCATAATTTTGCATACTGAATATGTTTTTTCAGGAATTTTTCCGCAAAGATTATGAGTAAGAACCACCACCACCATCACCACCGCCACCACCACCACCACCACCACCACCACCATCATCATCATCATCATCATTATCATCATCATGTGCCGAAAGGTTGTGGTGATCATGCTTTTTTTCTATTAACAGATCTCAATCTTTGATATATTCTAGCAGCTTAGTTGGTCACTTTATATAAGGCCATCGAGTTAGATTTTTTTCTGCTGGCCTTCCCTTGCCCCTCGTCCCATTTATGATTGTGAATATTTAGTCTACTATATCTGCAGGAAATAAAGTATCCATTAGTGTAGGAGAAACCCTAGAACTTACCAAACCAATGAAAATATTTGCCGCGGCAACCACTGACTCCACGGGGCCAGTTTCAAGGCACATAGCTAAGCCACGTCCTATTTTCAGGACAATGAATTCTAGGACCCCATAGTATTCCAGAAGAAATATGCAGGAGTTGAAGAAAACCATGACACCTGTACACTTTTGAGAAAGAAAAACATAAAATGTCACTTTCAAAGGCAGTTTTAAACATAAAAGGGAAAATAGTAAAGGAAAAGCAACTATACTATATGAGCCGGTTTAAGAAAGCGTTCTTGAAAGTTTGGAAATAAACAGATGATCTTTCTATCGGAGTGAATGTGTACATGACTGTCGATTTTTCTGTTACAGGAATTTAACTCTTAGACTACCATGAGCCATTTTAAAGGCTTTTGAAAGATTCAACAACAACAACAACAACAACAACAAAAATAAAGACAAACGGTCTTGTTTCATAGTTGGGTGTTCATACCTAGAAATTGCTCTAAACGCAGAAAACAGACGTCGTGTCATTTCCTGGAAAATAATGGCGAACGGGATGAAGGTTAAGAACACATGTTTGTGTCTCCTGGGCCTTTCTTGGGTAGATTAGAAGTTAAACCTAGTTTTTTTTTATGCTACCACAGACTTCTTTTTCAAACATGATGTCATGTGAAAGGATAGGCAGCAAAAGGTCAAGAGAGAGTATCATGGATAAGATTTACAAAAAGAATGATAGAAAACCACCTGCTGAGCTGATTAAAAAGCATAAAAGATCATGATTGTATGGTAAGGCATGGTAAAACCTAAAAGAATCATGAGATTTCATTCATAACATCACTGATCTTCGAAATTCAACAGCTTCCTCTTCGTAAACAACAGTGGCTTTTCACTGAAATGCTTTCCAGCAATAGTTTACATTTAACCTTTGTACAACACTTAGTTGACATTATCTAACCAGAGCCGTCTTAATAGCACTGGGGTCAAACCAATGCACTGGTTTCCTCACACATACATTCACGGGAATGAAAATGTTATACCGATAATATTTTAAATGGGAGTCTCCAGGGCAGCTGGCCAGTGTTTCCATACGTTAAGACGATGCTGTAGGTAACTTGTTAGAAAGATCATTCAAATTATCTGCTCCTGAGTGTGCTCATTTCAGATGTACCAAGGTCACTGTTACTTATTTTCAGTAGTTTTCTAATATAAGGTAAAAGTTCAAGTGTTCAAAATAAAACCTCCTTTTGAGGAGCAAAACTTACTTCAAAGAAAAATCCAGCATTTTCCGCGGAGAAAGTGGCCCCCATGACAAACTCTGACCCGGTGTCAGAGAGCCGGACCAGGCTATAGATCACA
Source organism: Achatina immaculata (assembly GCA_009760885.1). Classification (NCBI taxonomy): domain Eukaryota; kingdom Metazoa; phylum Mollusca; class Gastropoda; order Stylommatophora; family Achatinidae; genus Lissachatina; species Lissachatina immaculata. The sequence continues at coordinate 78,221,475 of CM019717.1, read as the reverse complement.
TCCCCGATCCATTTGAACAAGTTGTAGCCGTAAACCGTTCGAATAGTCAGTGCAGCAAAAGAAAACTGGATAACAAATCCCCAGAAAACTGGATGCCAATTTACCTACAAGAGTGATGAAGAATTAGCACGGGTTAATGAATGGCGACGGGAAATTTAAGATTAAGGTGACCATACGTCCCGCTTTAGGCGGGGAAGTCCCGATTTTTAGACTAGTGTCCCGCCTTTGCCGAATGTCCCGCTTTGAGCCTGCTAAATATACATTTTAATGAAATCTGTAAACGAACAAAAATCCATTAATTTTGAAATGGCGGCTTGTGACCCAGTTTATCAGAAGTATTTATTATTCTATTTTTAACTTAATACACATTTGTGGTACGCATTAACAGGTTGCATAAGAAAATGATCTTCGCTTATTCTAGAAACGCTGAACCAATCAGAGTATAGTTATTTTCCTCGTGACTAAATTAACCAATCAGAGTTAGTGGAAAAGTTTGAGGGCGCTAAATATTTGAGCCAGCGTCAGTTTTATATCGACAGAACGTCTGAAAGGGTGGGTTGGATTTTTTGTCACGTTTATTAGTACTACTGTACTTGTTTAAGTAAGGCGCATTTTACGTGCGTATTGTGTTTAATTTTATTTCTTTTATTGATTTACCAACTGAACATTATGTGGCAGGCTAATGAAATTCTTGCCTCTGTTTTAACCCCTACGATGTCTAAGCGAGCGCGTAAACTGAATCAGCAATTAGAGAGTGATTTTCCCCTCATACGAACCGACAATGACTCCCATGATAGATGTGGCACTTGGAAATTTGAATTTTCAGTTTCGCACGGTGGCAGATCCGATGTCACAGAACATCTCAAGAATGATCGACATAAACAGAACACTAGCTAGCTATAGATGTAAAAATTACTAAAACGAGCATACAATTTTTCAAAACTTTCCGCAGTTTGAGTTTGACATAGACAGTAAAGGCTAAAGAGCAAATTTTGCTTTGGCGGAAAAGATGGGGGCTGTCTTGCTTTGGTTTGGGAAAAAAATATGGTCACTTTAGTTTAGATGATTGTGATCTTCTTCTTCTTCGTACGTTTTTTCTATCTATATCTGCAGTCCTGTCTCTTGGTTAAATTTCACTGGTTTTTTTTTTTTTGTAGTTCATTGTGGAAACTTAGAGCTTATCATCTTTGATGGTTTCACTGGGCCAGTAATTATTTCTCAGTGTCTCGTAGATGGTGCAGTTTTGGAGGATATGTTCCACAGTTTGGGGCACCTGGGCACATGTACATAGATTAGTAGTACCAACCTTAAACTTTGTATACATATGACTTCGGAGTCGGGTGTGTCCTGTTCGGAGAACGAAAATGGTGACTTGTTCCTTCCTGTTTAGCATGTGATAGTCATCATGTGGTGGTGTTTGTGGTTTCCTGTAGGTTTTTATCATGCTTTTATTTTGATTATAGGTGACTGGTATGTCTGGTTGCTCCATTTCAGTGCCCTCTTTGGCCAGACTGTCAGCTTTCTCATTGCCTGGTATCCTACAGTGGGAGGGAATCAACTGCAAGGTTACTCTGTGTTGCGAGCCAATATTTGACAAGGCATCCTTAAGGTCTGGTAGTTTGTTGCACTGAAGAGCTTCCACTACTGATCTTGCATCTGTGAGAAACACTATAGGGCATGTATCAATTCTGGAGTCTGATAGTTTTTCAACTGCAGCAATAATTGCCCTAACTTCTGCATCAAAGTTGTTTGCAGTACTTTCCGGTGGGTATGGAAATCTTGTCAGTGGTGTTGTTTGGATATTCAATATGTGCTCCTGCCCCTCCATTCTTTATGGCATTGTGTGCAGATCCATCTGTATACACACGTATCCAGGTGTCATATGGATATTTGTCATCTAGCACACTAAGTGTGGCTGTTGATCTTACAAGACTGCTTTGCATTCACCATTCTACACACCTTTCACTTAAATTTGAATAGTTATTTGTGTACCTTCTGCTTCTTTCCATGATGTATGCTATAGTATAGATGATAGTGGAGCAACTACAGTTGGAAGGTCAGGTATCAGCTTACGCATACGCTTGGTCTGATGAATGAAGCTGCTTCTTTTAAACCGTCTTAGTGCCAAATTATTGAATCTCTCCTTCAGTGTATGGGTTACAGAGCTGAGGAATTTCTCTCCTAAGGTCATGACCTTTGTGCTTCTACGTTCTTTTAGCGCTTTAACACCAACTATTTCCTGCATGTCTATTGTTGGTGTGGACCTCATGGCACCTGTGATAATCTATAGTGACTGATTTTGTACCTTGTCTAGATCAGCGGTTCTCAGACCCTTTTGCTGCACGGCCTACATTTAAAAGTCAAACATTTTCGCGGCCCACTAATAAAGTGCATTATATCTGCAAGGTATAAATCTAATTTCATAAATTATTATGTAATATTTTCTCTACATGTTTAACTGCATATTTATAGCTACACAAAATTTCTTTTTATTTATCAATGGCAGTGTTTCCGGTTGGATAGCATGTCTATTCTGGCTGGAGTTTGTGACAAACACACTCGAAGATCACCCTCCACGTTCATTCTTGAAAGATATTTGGTTTTCATGGCAGTCAATGCAGAAAATGAAACTTCGCATAAATAAGTTGTTGAAAAAGTTAGAAGAACTTTCATTGCCAGGGCTGACAATAACGGATATTCCAGCGAAACAGTGCACCAAAAGGAAGAGATATCCACAGCGGGGTCGTCAAATTTGATTTGTAATGTGCTATCGCTAGACAGTTCCGATAATTATTCTTGTGCAGGACCGATTAATTCAGAGAATGCACACTGAAAAGGATTGCGAGTCCAATCGTACGCTTTAATGTCTTAGGGTGTGAAATATTTGTCAAAATATTCAGCAAGAGATGTCAGATGCCTTTTTATTACAGCAGTGACCCCGTTCAGAATCTCGGCATTAACTTCATTAAAAAAAGGTAATCCTGTCATGCCTTAGAGGCACATAAGGATATGGTGTTAGTGCCCATATACTCCTTGTCCTTCAGCACACTAGAGGGTGATATGGTCAGTATCACGCCTGGCCGCCTTTCCTTCCCCAACTCCAGAAGAAGTCGGGTACGCTCTACAAATTCACAGAACAAGTGAAACATGTCTTGTGATTTGTTCTCAAGTCCTGTGCGCCAAAGTCGTAGTTTCTTCTTAAAGGCTGCAATATTGTCGTTATGTCTTGAGTATACTGGTATCTTTACACTGCAGTGATATGTTCAAATTGTTCATGTCAGCATGGTATGCTAGCATGGCAAGCCACTCATATCAGCGACCTTACCTGCCAGGCCGAGATTTTGGTCTGTCAAAAACGGAATAATTTTTTTTATTATATCTACTTTTTTTTGGTGCTTTGAGAACTTCAGCGCGGCCCAAAATACTCCCTGTCACGTCCACATTTTGGTCGTGGCCCATGGGTTGAGAACCACTGGCCTAGATTATGTAACGTAGTACTTAATGCTGTGCACCAAATTCCGAGCCATGTTCTAAATGTGGTAGAATGCTTTGCTGATATACAAAACAAATACAGTGGTAAATACATTTTAATACAGTGGTATATTAAAATAAAACAAAGGCCATTTATAATAAAAAAAACCAGCTTTAATAAGTTTTTGAGCATTTGTAAATACTATTGCATATCAGATGTATGATGTACGAGGATTCTTCCACTGGCTTCCTATGTAGTTCAGTCGGTTTTCTTAATATGGCTAGTTTTCTTGTGGCTTTTGCTTCTGCACTGCTGGTATATTGCTTCCAGGTAAGTTTTGAGTCAAGGGTTGAGAGTCACTCCCAAGTAAGTGGGTTAGTTGTCCATCTTCAAGGGTATTTCCTTTACAAAGTTCTTACCTGCTTTCTGTTTAGATGAGAGAGTGAACAGAGTGGTGCTTGATTTCTCTGTGTTGATACTTACACACCATTTGTTTGTCCATAATTGTTTGATTAGTTTCCACAGTTTACTTCCTATGACTGTGGTAACTTTCTACAGGAAATGGTGTCGAAGATGATATATAAAAAGTAATGAATAATATCAAAGTTTTTATACGTTTCTTCTTTGTCTTAATTCATAGCTTATCTTTTTAGCGTCTTCTACTGCACTCTTATAAAAGACTGAAATGACTGCAAGAACCTTTTGTATTTCAAAGAGCTGAAAGCTAGGAGACTAAATGAATAGGATATTTAGTTCTTAGTCAGCTCCAGGGCGGAAAATTATAAGAATAAGAAATAAATTATAGTAAAGAAGAATCTTACAATTTTGTCTATTTTATTAGAACCAGTTTTGAGGCAGCCACATCATCATCATGTGGACGATGCGGAATAGTAAAGTATGTAATTTACAAGACTGTGTCTTTCGGTCAAGTTTGTGGAGGGTTAAAAAGAGGCTGGGAAATACTTGGCTACAGAAACAAGTGAGCTACCTGAATCGTATGGGCAAATGATATTGAGAAATGTCTCTCGACTTTGCCAATCAATTCCAGCTGAGAATACCAGCTCTAACTGTTGGGAATCTTCAAAGAGTGGAGGGGGATGCCAGAAGATGTGCTAAAAAAGAGCCTCGCATCAACATCTAAGGAGAAAAGAAAACAGTAACAGATAATTGTTGGGCACCCCACAGGTTCATGTGCTACTTTTCCGACATGTGCGCAAGTAGCCCAGGTAAGATGGCGAGAGAACATAATCTCTAGGAGTGCTCAACATTCGAGATGCGGAGAAAACAAACATGGCCAGTCAAGAAGAGCTTTATGCAGATGTTACAAAAATCCAGCTGACCACCAATTACTTCACAAGTCCGCGTCTTAGAACGATTGAAGAAGACGACGACGAAGAAGAAGAAGAAAACGAAGGAGAAGAAGAAGAAGAAAAAGAAGGCCTGAGGAATTTTTTCGTTAGTCTCTGTCCGTCTGGAGCCACGCACAATAAAAAAAAATGCTTAATAAAAATATAATAGACAGATAAACAGATTAAAAATGATATTTACCTTGCTTGGCTTGTAAGACCCCACGTAACAGAGCAGGATAAGGACCAAAATACCAAAGATAGCCTGAGCATTTCCGAAGTTAAAATTCATGACCATGTTAATACTCAGGTAAGAAGCAAGGCACGCTGCAGCCACTATGTACAAGCCACTGTAAAAGGTACGTAAATACATTTTAATACAGTGATGTACTGAAATAGAACAAAGACAGTTTACAATTAAAAAAAAAACAGCTTTAATCAGTTTTTGCAACATTTGTAAATAAATACTGCTGCATATTAGAAATTTTAATTACAAATATATACAGATAATACATACTGCCATATGAAATATTATTGTGCTACGATCTTGAAACATACTGGATCAGCTACATACATACATACATACTTACATACATACACACATACATACATACATACATACATACATACATGTACACACATAGTCCCTCTGCATCTGCGCTTCATTTACCTGCACTTTGAAAAAAAATTTTTAAGGTAAAAAACATCACAAAGTCAGCAGTTTGAGTTCATATTTTCTGGGGTGCGCGCCTTCCTGCCTTTCCTAGTTTCCCGCTCACAGAAACTATCCACGATGTAAACCAAATCTACACTCGCGGTTTGGCTGTAACTACTGTACAAAGATTTGTGTAATTTATTTGGCTTTTTATGACCCAATAGGGCAAAAGTAGCGATGCTGACACTCCTGCCAAGCCAAACAAATGCTTTAACGTGTCTCAATGTGTAGAATTTTACAATGAAAATGTATCATGACTATGCATATATGTTACAAAACATACACGTATATCTATATTGTTCGGTATTATCCTATATATATATATTGTCTTTCATGTGACGTATCTTTTCCAGAACGTTGTTCCTCTCACAGGCTCCGTGAACGCAATGCGGTCTTGAGAAAATGTGCCATCCCACAAGGACATATTCAGACATTCTGTCATGCCCTGATTCCATGTGCGGCGAGTTCGTCCCACTTCTCTTTTGCCGGGCATTATGCCCTCTAGTATCAGCCTCTCCAAACCACTGTGTCGCTTGATGTGAATATGTGTGTGTATATATATATATATATATATATATATATAGCGAAGGCTATAACAAACGTACACTGTATATAGCACGACAAACCATCACAGTAGCGTGATGCAGCTACTGAACACCGCACTACTGGCAGGTTTTGACAGCAGACTGCACTTTCTCTCTGCCGCTGTCATCATCAGACGAGGATCAGCTGAAAAAGCTACACCCTCAAAACGTTCGTTGAAATTTTTTGACAGTGACAACGAAATAGCCTGAAGAACAAAGTGTGTGTTTGAAACTGTGCTGAAAACTGCGTTCAACGTATTCAGAGACATATATATGGGCATATACGTAAGCTCTGCTGTCAGAATTCAAGTGTTCGGCATTTACTGACATTTACTGTCTGGCCCCCGAATTAAAGAGGTCGACATTTATTGACGTTTACTGTCTGACCCCGAATTAAAAAGGTCGACATTTATTGACATTTACTGTCTGGCTCCTAATTAAAAATGTCGACATTTATTGACATTTACTATCTGGCCCCCGAATTAAAGAGGTCGATATTTATTGACATTTACTGTCTGACCCCGAATTAAAGAGGTCGACATTTATTGACATTTACTTCTGGCCCCGAATTAAAAAGATCGACATTTATTGACATTTACTGTCTGGCTCCGAATTAAAAAGGTCGACATTTATTGACATTTACTGTCTGGCTCCGAATTAAAGAGGTCGACATTTATTGACATTTACTGTCTGACCTAGAAAAGTTTAGGTCGACATTTATTGACACTTACTATCTGGCGAACTTCCGCAAACGATGAGCTTGTTTTGATGTACAGTACCACTCCTGGAAATTCTTGAGGTTTGCCTCTAGCCACGAACCAAAGAACTGGGAATACAGAATCTTGATGACCAAAATTGCTGTTACCACAGTCAAAATGTATGAACCTTCGTCGAAGTACCTGTCAGAACATAACATACACTTACGATATTAAGAATTTAAACCGAAACTTCAATCGAGGGGAGACAATGCTGAAAAAAATCAGTTTTTTATATTAGTCTCCCTTAATTCTTTGCTTCAAAGCAACGAATGGAATTATCACAAATCCATAAATTACGCAGTTTTTATTTTATGTTGGTCCTACAGATGCGCAACCATATTATACCTGAGGTAACGAGGTAGTGAGAACGATAAGTAAATTATTTGCTGCCTTTACAGGAAGAAAACTAATCTCATAAATGACAAACGAGTACAAGGCAGCTGTTTAGCAAGGTAATAGTACACATGCACTCAGCTGGTGCCGGTACTAGCTTCCACACAAACAATTCTGTAACATATATATTTGAATAGTAAGTCGAGGACACCCATGAGATGTGGGGATGGTACATAAAATACCTTAGCTGAATGCCGAGTACAGTTATTAGTACTAGGAAACCAGAGCTGGTCAAGATCCTGTAAGTGTCATTTCTCAACCGTTGCTAGTCACAGTGCTGATGTACCCGTGTCCAGCCTGGCTCACTAGGCAAAGCTTGACCTAGTCTCTTTTGATGGATCCTGCAGATGAGCTACCATATTCAGATTCAAAGTAGACTTCTATTAATCATTTTTCAACTCCTCATCCGACACTATTCTCGTGTTTAAACGTTATATCAACCTAGGTAGCAGTGACCAGGGAGATAGAGACAAAAGAAAACAGAGAATACGTCGGTCTCGGATAGTCTCTATATAAGAGACTTCAGTCAAGGGAAACTTAATGAACTGCTACGAGAAATAACATTTATCGCCTGAGATGGTTATTATAACAGATGCCATGTTAAAGAATCAATCACGTGCTGTGGTCAGCGACTCATATCCGCGTCAGTATTAACCAAACAAAGCCGACCAGGACCCTGTTACAGTCCTCCGTTAGTATTCTCAGAATACAGCCTCAGCCAGGCTAGTAGAGCAGAGATCGCTGCGGGCACCCATGGTAGTGACCTCTAAAGGAGCATTGCACTTTCCTGTCTCTTGGCTATATGCTGGGTCAGAAGATATAACCGTTGTAGACAATTGCATCATTCAACAGAATGTTTTGCCTCAACATTTCACATCATCGGCCCCAGAGAACGCCCTACTAACAGTTCCAGTGAGATAAAACACCAGCAACATATAATAGATAGAAACACAGTAAAATTTTTAATGTCTACGATAAGTAGCATCTGTGTTCATATACTGTCTTAATAATACATATAAATGAACAACAATTATGTACAAACCTCCTAGAGACACAGTAACCAAAGTAGACAATATACAGAATGAACGCTGTTATCTTCAGACCTACAGATAAATTGGATTTGTATCGCTGGTAGACACCGCCAATGAAATTCTCCACTTTCTCCACCATCTTGCTGCATCTTCCTTTACGGCCTGTATGAACTTCATCTTCGGCCTCAGCTTTCTTTAGAAAAGGCATCTCCATTTCCAGGAGGCTCTGATCCGAACAGATGGTTCCTTCGTCTTCCGTACTGATTTGCCTGCTGCCGCTGAAGTGCCCGGACTGGTCTAGCACAACAACGTATGACTCTCCGTTCATCTTCATTTCCGATCAGCGAATCCTGTTCACACACGAAAATAAAATGAGACAGAAGTTGATGGTAAAACTACAGGGTTAAGTAATATATTGGCAGGTTTCTAAAGCCGTAATGCTGCCAACCGAGAATAGAGAAAATACGCATGTATGGCATCACTTAAGCAATATTTTATCTTGGACTACAGCGGTTAACACGGCCCACCTGGGCTAGTCTTAACTCGTATTATTCTCCTTATTTCCGCCTTTTGTTGTTATTGGTAAATAAATCAGCAACTAGAGACAGGACACAGAAAACAGTGTGAAGTAAATTGACAAGCGTGGAATAACAGCAACCCATAGTTTATTGATGGAAAAATATGAACGGTGATAAGTGAAGGTGAGAGGAAACTGATGACATTCAATACAAATATACAGGCAGCTACACTTCTCGGCAAAAACTAGTTTGCCTTATGGGAAGGGAGTGAGCCCCTCTCAAACCACGTTAACACTGCAAACATATATAATGCAGGCACAACAAAAGAGTTTACTACTTACTGCATCAAAAATATGTACTGAATCTACACAAAACATCACAAATATTCTAGACTGACTGTTCTATCAAAACCTCGAAAATCATTATTTGTACATTCTGCAGTTTAGCTATATTTCACAATAAATAATAACTAGACAATGTGGCACTCACAAACTACACAAATCTTAACTGAAGTCTCACTGTTTTATCTCTGTTTTATCAACTACAATTTCTCCTAGAATCTTCCTGAAGTTTCTATCACGAAAACACAAACACAAAAAAAAAAAAGCTTGAATCTATCTGTTTACTGACATTCTTTAATAAACTGACAAGATTTTCGACTTCAATTTTATGTTACTAAATTTAACCGGCTAGAAAAACATATCACTAAAAAATCTTCCAAATCTCGTGAAGTTGACAAGTGTCTTCCTTAACGTTTCCTTGAACTTCCTACGTCATAAATAATACTTTAAAAAACTTCGCCTTAGTACTAAATTATCTCGAATTGTTTCCACTTGATCGGAAAATAACTACAGTAACCAAATGCAGCAGTGAAATGCTGCTACAGATATTCCCCCCCCCCCCTCGATAAAAGGTAAATAATTTGGCCATCTCAAATCTCTCAAAAATTATCTCACGACATGCGAGCTAAACACACTCATAACTGAAAGTTACATAAGTAGCAATGAAAAATCTGCACCCACAATATGTACAGTCTAGGAAGTTCAACAATTGTGGTGCTAATATATATATATATATATATATATATATATATATATATATATACACACACACAATATTTTAATATTTAACTCTTTGAATTCTACCATTTCTTTCTTTTTATGACATAGAAATAGGACAGAATCAAAGGATGTAATTCTTACTTGAAGAACAGTACCCGACTATTGTCTACTGTGTTTCAATAGAAATCTCTACAGCTTTCCAACTATACAATAAGAGGAAGAGAATTATATTGATCACCACGCGCTCTATGAACTATTTCCTCATATCCAACTCCAGCAAAGGGAACTTTTGCATTAGCGCCGTGTGAAGGTTTTCCACCGTGAACGTTTCTAAATTCACGGTATCGATTATCTGTCCTATTGCCACTACGAGCTTACGATCGGAGACATACATCTGATCAATCTCGGTATCGCAATCGGCATTAGTTGAAGTCTCATCACGGAAATAGTCTTCACTGTGAGGACAGCGTTCCTTCTGAAACTGATGAGAGATATCGACTCTCTTCTGTTTCTTCCGTCTATGCCGGGGTCGCAAATCATCCACGACAAGGGAACTGCTGACGCGGAAGCATCCACCTCCATATAGTGATCTAAGGGTTGAGCCCCAGGAAACACCCTTTGCTGGGTTTCCTTCAGATACATGTGGGAGCCCTGGAACAAAGCGAGGAGGCGGCGGAAGAATAAAACTCTGTCTAATTGGACGTGGCAAGTAAGATCTACAACGATCCTTAACATACTGCCCCTGGAAGGTCCCACTAGGCAATGATACATTGATGGCGGCGTCATGAACTATGGGATACGAGGTATTTGTCGCCCTCTCTACCTTCTCTTTTAACAGACAGGGGCACGGCAGATCAGTCTGAAGTGAGCGGATCACCATATACGGGATGTCTGCCTGTGAACAGGTATCTACAACGCTCAGTGACCTGCCGTTAATCGTCACTGACCCCTGTGGCTGAGATATGTCCCTGTTAACCTGTGGTAACACTGGAAGAGAGGTGTACCATTGAAGCGTGCTAAGGCTTCCTTCCTTGCTCCCGGATGAAACAACATTTGAAAGTCCACAATGCGGAGGTTATTAAACCACCTCTGTAACTTCACGTCTGACATCTCCTGCCGACTGAGGAATGACCACGGGTCGATGGCCAGACTTTACTACGAAATGTCTATTCGCCAAAAAATATCTCAATTTCTGCCTGGCGTAATAGACAGCATAGGTTCTCTCTCGAAAGTAGACCACTTAGTTTGAGAGCGCGACAGCTTCTGCGAAAGAACGTATAATGGCTCTTCGACAGAGAGCCACACAAAAATGGAAGCTGTCTGATCAAACAGGCTCCAACCGCAACACTGGGGGCATCTGTGTACATGGTAAGTGGTTTCTGCAAATCAGGATGCGAGAGAAGTGTATTTTTGCAAAGCGATCCGTGAGAAACTCGAACGCTATTTAACAGTCTACAGACCATTTGAATCTACGACTCTTCTTAGTTAGATCACCTATAGGAGCCAAGATCTAAAAATATGGAGAATGAAACGTCGGCATTAGCTACACGTACCTATAAAAGAGCGCACCTCCTTCATTTTCAAAGGAGACAGCATTTCGGCGATGGCTTGACCTTCTCAGGATCAGGAGATATGCCTGACTGACTGATGACATAACCGAGATACTTTGTCTCAGACGCCGCAAAGTGGCATTTCGATGGTTTGAGTTTGACCTTGTGTTCGCGCAACCGGTTGAATACCGTCTGAAGATCGCGAACATGATTTTCTATCGTTCCATCAGTGAACACCAGTATATCGTCGATACAGACTTGAGCAAACTCTCCTAAGCCTTGTAAAACTGTGTCCATGAGTATGACAAAGGTAGAAGGTGACCTTTTTAGACCAAAGCTCATAAACTTCCAACGGAAACAGCTACGATGGCAGCTAAAAGCTGACTTCTGCTGTGCATCACCGGACAAGGCAAGGCACCAAAAGCCACATCGACCGTCCAATGTGTTGAAAAATGCGACTTTTCCTTCGTGCTGAGAATATCCTCAATTGTGGCAAAATATACGACAATGAACGCGTAACAGCACTGAGTGCACGGTAGTCGCAACAGAAATGATGCGTACCGTCTTTCTTAGTCACCAACACAACTGAGATTGTGCGGGAAATGATTCCGTACGCAACACTTTCTCCACGGCTTTCTCAATCACCTCCACTCTCTCTAAAGGAGTGCGATAAGGTAGGTTTCCTTGAGTTTGGCAGATTATCGCCAGTATCAGTCTCCATCTGTAGTGTCGAGGTGTGAGAAATCTCGGAATCAGTCAGAACAAAGACATCCATGTTCTGTGTCAACAAACAGGATATAAAATCTTGTGCTCATCAGGGCACTGGACCTGTCGACCCCAGAACGACTTCAGTTGTTGACTGCTCAGTACCGTAATTCTGCTCAACAGAATCCACTGACTTTGTGAGTGGTGTCAATTTGTCTAAAACGCAACCTTGTGTTAGTTTCATGTGTTTACTCGAATGATATATGACTGTCATCACAGGACAATTGGAAGTGTGGAGCTCAGAGACTGAATGTTACTAACACTCGGATTGTGAGAGCAAGAAAGGTATATCTAGACCCTGAACCATATAAGAACTTCCAGAGGGGAAATATGGTTGAGCCTTCACCTTGAGAGAAATAATATTGGCAGAACGATGTAAAGTAGCGTAGAGCGTTGGACACGAAGAATAAAAGCAATGTGTGCGATGTTTAACACTAATGGGATCTTCTTGTTATGAATGTTTAGTGTATTAGAATTGTAATCTATAGCAGCACCAGCACGAGAAAGAAAATCACGCCCAAGAATGGCGGAAAGGTTCACGTTGCGAACCACATAAAAGCAATGAGAAACAGTAACTCCAGCTGCCACCTACTCTCATGGAAGCTGCAGTGACAATCTGCAGAGTAATTCTAGCGGGCAAGAGCTTAGGCGCAGAATGTAAGGATCTGTATACAAAATCCTTGATAAGACAGGCACTATATGGGAGAAAACCTTACATATTGTCTTGTACAAAAAAAAGAGGCATAGTTACAACGTTTCCAACCAGAAAAAAACTCCTGTACAACAACTTTAGGTATCTCAAAAACTAGTCCTACATGTACATTTTCACTTAAACTGACTCTACCAAAAACAGCTACTACTGAAAATTTTGTCTAACCAAAACAAAACGAGACTCTCTCACTAACACACAGTAAGGCTCTGTCTGCTTCAAAACTAGTAAGGCTTTCTTCTCTAACCTAATCTTGCATGGTATTTATACCATAACTGTACACAAGCTATCCCGAGATCCCCTTTTTTTCCAGCGCTGTTTTCCCGAGCTGTAAACAATTTGAATACATTCCACTACTCATTTTCATCCTGCTCTATATTTCAGTACAAAATCTCATGAAGCACTAAGTTTCTCTAATAAACTAAGTTTCCGGAAACTTTAAGATTATTTATCACGAGCTATTTCTTCTTTTTTCTTTTTTTAATTCACGTGAGATGTAAACAAAACACTCAGGGGGAAAGTACTGCAGGTATTCGTACTTTATCTGGTTATGACCCTTACACTAATAACTATTCTGCCAAACTACGAGCACCACTTAAAAGCGTATTGCTGCCAATCGCGAATAGAGAAAATGTGCATTTATGGCATCACTTAAGCAGATTTTATCTTGGACTACAGCGGTTAACACGGCCCACTGGGGTAGTCTTAACTCGTATTATTCTCCTTATTTCCGCCTTTTGTTACTTGGTAAATAAATCATCAACTAGAGACAGCACACAGAAAACAGTGTGAAGTAACTTGTCAAGTGTAGAATAACAGCAACCCACAGTTTATTGATGGAAAAATATGAATGGTGATAAGTGAAGGTGAGAGGAAACTGATGACATTCAGTACAAATATACAGGCAGCTACACTTCTCGGCAAAAACTAGTTTGCCTTATGGGAAGGGAGTGAGCCCCTCTCACACCACATTAACACTGCAAACATATATAATGCAGGCATAACAAAAGAGTTTACTACTTACTGCATCAAAAATATGTACTGAATCTACACAAAATATAATAAATATTCTAGACTGACTGTTCTGTCAAAATCTTGCAAAAGCATTATTTGTACATTCTGCAATTTAGCTATGTTGTCGTTGTCACAGTAAACAACAACTAGTCAATGCGACACTCACATACTGCACAAATCTTAACTGAAGTCTCACTGTTTTATCTCTGTTTTATCAATACAATTTCTCTTAGAATCTTCCTGAAGTTTCTATCAAGAAAACACACAAAAAGCTTGAATTTATCTGTTTACTGACCTTCGGTAATAAACTAACAAGACTTTCGAAACTGAACTTTTATGTTACTAAATTTAACCGGCTAGAAAAACATACCACTATAAATTCTTCCAAATCTCGTGAAGTTGACAAGTGTCTTTCTTAACGTTTCCTTGAACTTCCTACGTCATAAATAAGGGCGTTAAAAGTTCGTCTTAGTACTAAATTGTCTTAAATTGTTTCCACTTGATCGGAAAAAAAACTACAGTAACCAAATTCAATAATGAAATCTTATATCTTATATCCTTCCTGTGTCGTAAAACGTCACATAGGGCTAGCAAAGTCTTTTGCCAATTTTTCCTGTCTTCGGCGAGTCTTTCAACCTCATCAAGGGATTTTATGCCTCTCTTAACAATGTCCTCTTCAGAGTTTCACTCAGTCTGCCTCTTTTTCTTTAGCCTGTTGTGTTCCATTTTATTGCTTGTTTTGGGATTCTTTGACTGTTTCTTCTCATCACGTGACCAACATATGTCCATGTTGTGGGTGATTAGGAAAAGGAGAAAGAGAAGGAGTAATGAAATACTCCTACAGATATCCCCCCCACACACACACAAAGGTAGATAATTTGGCCATCTCAAATCTCTCAAAAATTCTCTCACGACATACGAGCTAATTACACTCAAAACTGAAAACTACATAAGCAGCAATGAAAAATCTGCACCCACAATATATACAGTCTAATATGTTTAACAATTGTGGTGTTAATCAAAACACACACACACAGATATATATATATATATATATATATACATAAAACTTTTTAATACTGAACTCTTTGAATTCTACTATTTCTTTCTTTTCATGCCATAGAAACAGGACAGGAGCAAAGGATGTACTCCTTACTTGAAGAACACTACCCGACTAGTGTCTACTGTGTTTCAACAGAAATCTCTACAGCTTTCCAACTGTAGAGGAAGAGAATTATATTGATCACCACGCGCTCTATGAACTACTTCCTCATATCCAACTCCAGCAAAGGGAACTTTCGCATAAGCGCCGTGTGAAGGTTTTCCATTGTGATTGTTTCTAAATCCACGGTTTCGATTATCTGTCTTATTGCCACTACGATCGGAGATGTACAACTGATCAATTTCCGTATCGAATCCGAGGGACCGATTGCCGTTCGATTGTTGGTCTTACTCTGTAGTTAACTGCAATAACTAATACATTTACCGTTTTCGCAGCCATTAATATGTCATCGTAAGAATGTATGGGCAGTAATGATGCTGACGAAAATGTAAGGACAGTAAGAATGCTGGCGAGATTGTAGGGACAGTAAGAATGCTGACGAGAATGTAGGAACAGTAAGAATGCTGGCGAGATTGTTGGGACAGTAAGAATGCTGACGAAAATGGAGGGACAGTAAGAAAATAAACTGCCTGTTTTTTTTCCTGGTTAAGCCTTAGAAGATTTCAAAACAGACAGACCTGTTTCCAGGATCCACGCAATAGAGAATGATATTAAAACATTGATATGAGATATAAAAGTTGCTATACTTACTATTTGGCCATATAGAGGAAAATAGGCAAATAACAGGCGTTTGTGGAAAACCCTTGCGAAAGCTCTTTGTGCCACTTACGGTTCAGAGAGAGAGAGAGAGAGAGAGAGAGAGAGAGAGAGAGAGAGAGAGAGATAAAGTATTACCAAAATGTAAAGTTAATACACTGAGATCAAGAACTAAAAAAAAAGATCCAAATCATCGTCTATGGAAATACTGTGGGATTCATGTAGAAATATTTTCAACACAGCGTGTAAATATATCAAATGCCCATGGAAGTTGTGACATTTCATTTAAGCCTAGTTTTGTCTGGAATCCTTCATACAAACAAGAAGCTTTACAACTCTATAGCTGATGTTTATATATAACACGATAAACGATATGAAGAAAGGTAGACGTTAGTGTTCAACGGACGATGGTAGAGCTGTATAGTTATAGTCAACTAAACACTGCTTTAACTTTCACGGATTATTGCTGTAACAGGCTTATCAGTGTAACAGGTGTATCGCTATAACATACTTATCGCTGTAACAGGCTTATCAGTGTAACAGGTGTATCGCTATAACATACTTATCGCTGTAACAGGCTTATCAGTGTAACAGGTGTATCGCTATAACATACTTATCGTTGTAACAGGCTTATCAGTGTAACAGGTGTATCGCTATAACATACTTATCGCTGTAACAGGCTTATCACTGTAACAGACTTATCACTGTAACAGGCTTATAACTGTAACAGGCTTATCACTGTAACAGGCTTATCGCTGTAACAGGCTTATCGCTGTAACAGACTTATCACTGTAACAGGCTTATCACTGTAACAGGCTTATCGCTGTAACCTACTTATCACTGTAACACATTCAGCTTGGTCAAGCTATAAAATTGTCGAGAAGCCCATTTCTCGAGTTCTTTTCACGAATTTTAAAATAAGAATCAATATGCCCATTTCTAAACAACTTCTCAAGATTTTCATTATCATTTGACAAAATCTCAACTTAAACCTACATGGAAATTAAAAAGTCGATACATGGACTGAAAAAATCTCTCTCTTAATAACAAAACTAATGAAAAGAGTCTTTGTAATTTTAAGCTGTAATACCTCTTTTTTGGTCTATCTCAGTTTGCTGTACGACTCTTTATTATGGTTGCTCCTGCTTTTACCTTATCAGGCACAAAACTGCGTATTAAGTGAAAAAATAATCTTTCTGCGTCCTTCATCCAGCGAGTTGGATGCCTCCTACAGTTGCCATGTGTCAAGAGATGGTCACTTTATACTTTGGTGAAACTATACTATGTCAGTTCATGCATAATTTTTCAATAGATGCAAAATAATTTGCAAAATAAATGCTAAAATTCAGTTGTTTTGTACCAGTGTCTGCTGTCTCGCCCCATTTATATTAAAAACTACAGCATTTCCGCTTCCTTTATCCAGTTCATTTCTACTTTTGTAAAGATGCAGTTCACGTAACATCACACTCGGTTCCACCGACTTTTCATTGATCGGGTTTTTAAAAAAAATGTTACTGGGTTTTGATGTTAGGATAACATACTGTAACACTTTTTTTTTTTTTTTTAGTATTCACGTGTCAGCGATAACACGAACAAAAACGGTCTCTTCTTCCTTTGTACGGTATTCATCTGTACGTTTTTTCCCCATTTCTTTCGCATTTGATCCGCATAAATGGATCTCTTTGACTTACGCCGTTTTATAACTTTGTAAAGAATTTCTTTGGTCTTTCTCCTCTTAAAAAAGGCCTTTTGGTTATAGGGGAGTAATCTTCGGTATAATTTTGAAATAGAAGAAAAGGAGTTTAAGGGAATCAGGTCATGTGCCAACGCAGAATTCCTTTCGCCAGTGTTACATATGTTGATCCATATTACGCTAGTTTGTTGTAACAATAATGATTCGCTTCAGCAGCATAACGTCTTTTTTTGGTTCACATGACGCCCGTAGGATGACGGGAGAACATATCCGGCAGTAGTACCCGATACACGAGCTGCAGATAAAACGGATATATCATCATCATCATCATCATCATCATCATCATCATCATCATCATCATCATCAGGTGCCGTGCCGACTGGCGTTGGCTATTATGCTTCTCCAGAGTACACGATCCTTCATGCAGGCCATCAGCTCAGTTGGTGATCTCCTCTCACACCATTCCGTCAGACTGTCCAGTATCATTTATCTTGGTCTTCCTTTGATCTTCTTCCTACTATTTTTCCTGTTATAATATTTTCAATGCTCCTTCTTCTCATTGCATGTCCTATGAAAGTACATTCTCTCTCTCTCTCTCTCTCTCTCTCTCTATTTTTTTTCACAATATTTTTTGTCTCTCCAGCTCTTCTCATACATTCTTCATTAGTTATTTTTGCTGTCCAGGGATTTCGCAACATTCTTCTAATAAACCACATTTCTGCTGCTTCCAATGATTTTTGTGCAGACTTGCATATTGTCCATGATTCACTTCCATATAACAAGATAGGTTCAATATAACATTTTAGGACTCGTTTTCTAACATTCATTGATAAGGATGTATTGGCTAATATGTTTCTCATTTTCTGAAATGCAGTCTTTGCTTGGCCTATTCTGTTCCTAATTTCTGTTTTGCATTTCCCATCTGAAGTTATTACTGCTCCAAGGTATTTGAATTTCTGCACTTGCTTTAGAATAGTTCCGTTTAATTTTATACTGCATGTTGGTGGATTCTGTTTCTTAGATATAACCATAGTCTTTGTCTTTTTGATGTTCAAAGTAAGGCCTCTCTGTTCACTTTCTTTGGCAACTTTATCCAAGAGATTTTGCAGGTCTTGTTGGTTCTCAGCTATCAGTACTGTGTCGTCAGCATACCGAAGGATATAGCCAACGTCTTTATCAGTTCAAGAGAAAAGTTATATGAGAGATATGCTCCAATACTATCTGGTCATCGAATACTTCAGAAATATATATAATTCGACGTCTCAGAATGAAAGAAGAAGAAGACGACGAATCTCGATCAGTTCTTTCGAGTACTTTAATTTCTCTGTGATGTTCTTGTTATTTGTTGTAGTTGTTGTTGTTTTTGCTGTTTTCATTCTGTCCAGATTCGGAGGATTTCAAGGAAACTGTGTAGTTCTAAATGGGCAGATTAACCAGCTGCAAATGCTACCAGTTACCTCCTTCGTCTTGGATACAATGGTTCTCAACTTCTCTGTCTCTGTCCAAACTATTCAAGTATATACACATTAACCAGAAGCACACCGCCTGTCTTTTAATGCTGCCACGCTATTTCTACTGAAGTCTTTCTTCTTAACCGCTTTTCATTCTCAAAACAGCCCCCATAAAGATTTACCGAATATTCTTTGGAAAACGTTTATTTATTAAATTATTACTGACATTTTTCTCCCTTTCGGTTTAAATTTCTCATTTACGTCAATATCTGTCTTCTCCCCAGTCGATGAACAGCTTTCTTCAAATAAAAGAAATGTAAATGTCGAAACTGTTTTATTCTGTATATTCAGACATTACTGGATCTTATTTTAAGAAACTTTTTTGTTTTAGAAATGTCACATCTGCCTCTGAGAACAAGTGATCGCTCGGTGCTCCTTTTTGTATCTTAACAGTGTTAAAACTGTTAAAAGTGTTAAAACTGTTTTAACTGGACCACTTCAAAAAGAAGCAGCTTCCTAGAATAGAAAATCGAGGAACTTATAACCTGGACATGTAGAGAGAATAACGGGCGTTCTATGGACAGAGAAGAAGACAAGGACTAAAACAGCTGAAATTGAAAAGAAAAATAATGAAAAAAATATTCAAACAAACAGATAAATATATTGATGATGTCAAGGGGCATAATGCAATAATGAAAACCATACTAGAGGGAAAAACTAGAAGGAGAAAGATCAAGAGGTGGATAATGATAAATATTAGTAGACAATATAAACAGACGAGACCAGACTCAATTTGTCACGGTGCACAGTGCAAACGAAAGAGGGCAAAGTGAAGGATCACTGCAGCAAACCTTGTTTAGAAGACACATGATGATGATGATGATGTTGATGAGGAGGAGAGGAGGAGGAGCGGAGGATTAGGAGGAGCATCTTTCTTTCATTAGCGGAAGCATACATTGTAATGTTACAGCTTTCGCTTTTATTCTTACAAAAACAAACAGAACGAAGAAATAGTACAAGAAGAGCAATTTACACAAAAGATGTTTAATAAATAGGACTGGAAGAGAAAAAAAAAGCAAAAGTTTGTTTATATTTATATATTTAATTTTATATTAGCACTTTTCGTCTAAAGAGAGGTTTTTGAATCAGGCAGATATCAGCTGTTGTGGGTATCACCAAACATCATCTTGCCGACCAGTTCTTCTCATGACCGACTATAGCTGTGAGACTTGCATAATCGGTCACATTATCATAGTAGCAGCGAGTAATATTCTCTTCACTTCTTTAATCTGTCCAACAGGCAACAAAACACACTCTCCGACATTATTCTTAATCATAATAGATGTCATTGCTCTAGTTTTTTTTTTTTTTGACGTCCACATGTACTCGTATGTTTTCTTCTTTTTTTAAACTAAAATTATAACTGATTATTTGTATACATAAACTTATGTTTGTGTTATTGGAAGCTTTTATACTGTACTTAATTTCTCTGAAACGTGAACTTTCTGTTATGGTCAAGATATTATTTCCTTTTTCACCTGCCCAGCCTCTTCTTTTGTAAGTTTCAACTTTGTTGTCGTTAGTAAACACCCTTTACATTTTACACCCTTCCCGTGCCATCATGTGCCTTTTAAGGCTCGCCGTGAGTCTCTATTCTTCTCGAGCTTCTCAATCTCATGAAGGGATTTCACGCTAATCATCTTAGCTTCTCGTGTCAGAGAGAAATTAAAGAGAAAACTGACACCATAGCACCCCGGAATAGAAACGTGCAAGCATGGAATAGAAAGCAACAGGGCTTCCCTGGAATCAGGACATTCAAGATCGTGCCGAGTGTTGGCAAAGTAATGGCGACCGTTGTTGTGGGATTGAAAAGATTGGTCGATTTCCTGGAAAGAAGAGCAACATTTAATTCAGCTGTTTACGGTGCAGTACTGACTGAGATTTTACGAGCTACCAGCAGACAACATTGCTCTGAGCTGTTGACAAAAGGTGTGTTCCATTGTAAAAGATTCGTTCTTGAATTCTTGCAGCATTTTCAGAGGGAGAATTTGGACCATCCGTTTTACAGTTCAGATCTAATGCCAAGTGATTTTCACATCTTTCCAGCTCTTTCCAGCTCTTTCCACCTCTTTCCACATCTTTCCACCTCTTTCCACATTTTTCCACCTCTTTCCACATCTTTCCACCTCTTTCCACATCTTTCCACCTCTTTCCACATCTCAAGGAACGTCTTAACGGCCACAGCTTTCAGAACGATGAGGATGTCGAAATAGCGGGGCCACGGTGGCTCTGTATCCAAGAGACCACGTTTTACAAGCTGGGCATCGAAAAGCTTGCCCTACACGTGGACAAATGCCCGAGTCGTCATGGTGACTATGTGGAAAAATAAGGCGTCGATCATGGAACATGGTTTACAGTGTGTTATGTCCAAATGAATGTTGCTCTTGAATTAATAACTATTGTATTTACTTTTGCGACGACCCTAATATTTGGCTTGGATTACTCCGTGAACTAAAACGAATGTTTGGAAGTCGAGTGAAAGTTGTATGATAAAGGGAAGAATATCTGACTGGCCTGCCTGCCCAATTCTTTACCCTTGGAAAAGTGTGTTTCTCCCATCGTCTACGCGTTCTCCATAGGGCTCCTATAAACAGGCTGTTGCGTTACCTCAGTTTTGTTCCCAGGATGGGAATGGGTGGGTTCCCACTGTGATAGAGCCTGCTCAGAATCAAACTTCTTGGTTCGCTGCATGTGCTAAAGAAAATCACAATAATCCATGTCCCATCATGTTCCAAGGTCTTCACTGCGCAGTCACCTGAAAGAACTCAGTTTGGCATATACTAGAAAATTTGTCATCAGCATTTTTCAGGATCAAATAAAGCACAAGAGACTTCACCATTGAATTGTTGGTGGGGAGAGGAAAGGTTATCCTTTTAAAAACGTATCCAACAAGAAATGAAACGTGCTTTTCAACAATCGGTCAGTGTTACTAGTTTTCATCGCAGTAGTTTTTTTTTCCTAGGGTCGGGGGGGGGGGGGGGGGGGGGGGGGAGAGAACTGGTTTTGTGAAATGACGACGTTGGAACTTTTAAAAAAATTCCAAGGTCGGAAGTAGCTTTCAAAATGTCCAGGTGATAATCTCTTGAAGACATTTGATATTTGCGGTCGAAAACTGTAACTTCAGGCTACTTGCTCGTTTCCAGGTCAATTCATGCCCTGCGCCTGAAACAGACATCGCTTAATTCCTACCTGTTATATTCAAATCTGTGGCGAGAGATTTTTCACGTATTTTTTGTGTTATCTGGATCAGGCGTGGGTCTCAGAGTACAGGATGTGAAAAAGAAGAATGAGCTATGGAATTTATGCTTGCTAAATATTGCCCTTGTTAAGAAACTATTGATGAGAGCTATCTACAGATTTATAAAATAGGGCTGTGGTTTCCAGCCTTTTTTACACCAAGAGACCCCTTTTCCAATTACTGTAAACTGCAGGCCGTCACCGCAATACTGTAAATCCTTAATTGTTTCTATGCAATAAATTGCGCTTAATAGCAAACTGGTAACACAGCAGCGGACCACATGATTAAAGGGTCGTAGGTCACAGTCTGAGAATAATTGACTCGTTTCTTGTCTTCAATATCTATTTTGAATTTAATTTGCCCGGAACTGAATTTAATATTAGTTTTGCGCGCCTTTGTTTTTATCCCTATACTTACTCGCATGCCATCTTTTTTGTTCTTTTGTCCAGCAGGCCAATATTACTTATGATCTGCAGCCAAGGAGATCTGAAAATCATACCTTAGGCAGGCTGTGGATAATGAATACAACTTTGGTATTTCCTTTTCAGTTGATCGTCAGTATTCAGGTTCATATAAGTGTAGGAATGGTACGTCAGTATTCTGGCTTTGTAGCAATAGTACTAGCCAGTGCTTTGGTTTATATGAGTCTAGGAATAGTACAAGTCAATATTCTGGCTCATATAAGAGTAAGAACAGTACAAGTCAGTATTCTAGCTCATATAAGAGTAAGAACAGTACAAGTCAGTATTCTAGCTCATATAAAAGTAAGAACAGTACAAGGCAATATTCTGGATCATATAAGAGTAAGAACAGTACAAGTCAGTATTCTGGCTCATATAAGAGTAAGAACAGTACAAGTCTTAGTCTGTGCTTTTAATTTTAGTATCATATTTTTAGCACTAGTTAGTTAACGTTTCATAAGTTTTACAAATTTTATGTTGGATTTATGTTTTGTTTCTTTTTTTTTTTAAATCCAAATTTCCTTCTGGTTTAGTTAATTAATCTAACTTGAATCATTGCATTAATTTTAATCCAGTTAAGCTGTACCATATGATGGTTATATTACCAGACATATAAACACACACACATGTATGTATATATGGACAAAATCTGTTTCTATTATGATATTTGTCACACCATATGATGGTTATATTACAAGACATAAACACACACACACATGTATGTATATATGGACAAAATCTGTTTCTATTATGATATTTGTCACTATGGCCAATGTTCTCATGTGTTAAAACATCACAAATGAAATAAGGGACATGAAAGCAAATAACATCTTTTCGGAAAACAATGAAAGGACATGTGCAAATTTAACTAAATCAGAGTTTTATCTGTTAAATCAGAATATGTTATACTTTTGTCTGATAAATAGATTTGTGTTTATTACAAATTCTGAGATAATAAACATTAGATAAGGTAGGCAGTGTCTGAGATAACAAACATTAGATAAGGTAGGCAGTGACTGAGATAACAAATAGTAGATAAGGTAGGCAGTGTTTGAGATAAAAAACATTAGATAAGGTAGGCAGTGTCTGAGATAACAAACATTAGATATGGAAGGCAGCGACAGAGATAACAAACATTAGATAAGGTAGGCAGTGTCTGAGATAAAAAGCATTAGATAAGGAAGGCAGTGACAGAGATAACAAACATTAGATAAGGTAGGCAGTGTCTGAGATAACAAACATTAGATAAGGTAGGCAGAGTATGAGATAATAAATATTAGATAAGGTAGGCAGTGTCTGAGATAACAAACATTGGATAAGGTAGGCAGTGTCTGAGATAATAAACATTAGATAAGGTAGGCGGTGTCTGAGATAACAAACATTAGATAAGGTAGGCAGTGTCTTAGATAACAAACATTAGATAAGGAAGGCAGTGACAGAGATAACAAACATTAGATAAAGTAGGCAGTGACTCAGATAACAAACATTAGATAAGGTGGGCAGTGTCTGAGATAACAAACATTAGATAAGGTAGGCAGTGTTGAGATAACAAACAGTAGATAAGGTAGGAAGTGACTGAAATAACAAACATTAGATAAGGTAGGCAGTGTCTGAGATAACAAACATTAGATAAGGTAGGCAGTGTCTGAGATAACAAACATTAGATATGGAAGGCAGCGACAGAGATAACAAACATTAGATAAGGTAGGCAGTGTCTTAGATAACAAACATTAGATAAGGTAGGCAGTGTCTGAGATAGCAAACATTAGATAAGGTAGGCAGTGACTGAAATAACAAACATTAGATAAGGCAGGTAGGCAGTGACTGAAGGAACATTCTTCTTTCTTAAAAATATGTTCTGACATAATAAACCTGACGCTAGCCAAGCACCATAGGTCTTTAAACTGTTCAAAGGAACATTAAATCTGATATTATAGAACACTAATCCTGACATTATAGAACATTAAACTGCACAATGTAGAACATTAACCTATCATAGTAGAACATATAATTTAGCATTTTAGAACATTAAAATTGACAACATAGAACATTAAACCTGAAATGACGGAACATTAAACCCGACTTCAAAGAACACTATCATAGAACACTTAACCTGACGTCTAGTAACGTTAAAATTGAAGCAACAGAACATTAATCCTGACACAGAACATTAAACTTGACAACATAGAACACTAAACTTTGAAATCAAAGAACATTATCACAGAACATTAAAGTTGACATCAGAGAACATTAAAACCAAAACATCACAGATTACAATATTTCTTGATTTTCGACTGTTTTTTCGTATTTTCCAAAACATTTAACTTTTATATTTGAATATGAGCAGGCACCAACTGCACTAAACATCATAACAAGTATAACACAAAGTCTTGCATCAGATGTCCTTGTATGGCGTGATATATCAAAACTTCCTCGCAGCTTTGGTAACCCTGGACAACATCGCCCAGAATGAGCACAAGAATGTTATGTATACATTAATCCTAGGAAGGAAGAAGAAGAAAAAATGCAGCAAAAATCATAAAGAGTCACAACACTGTTGGAAATGTGGTGCCCTAATTCTGATTCATATATTACAAAATTTAGATTGTGATATTTGACGGCTGAGTGCTTTTCAAACATCAGTGGTTGCCTTGTCTTGTTTTCTTCCTCAAATATCTTTCAGTGCCGATGTGACAGAAAGATCTTTTGATAGGGCTCGGCATTTACTTCATAAAAAGGGATTATTTTAAGGTTTCCTTCTACTTTTCTGAAACGTTACTGAAACAATGATACTTCAGAGATAGGTGAAAGTTCATCTTTCATATCTTCTTGTGTTTATGTTTAAAAGATGTACACAGTCGTTCTCAGTTATGTCTCATAACGGTATTTTTGAAAGAAAATGTCTCGCTTGCCTTAACCTTACCAAAGCCACCACATAGTCAATTTAATGAACTTACAACAGAGCAGATAAGTTTTCCGCAAAACTAAACAATAAGAAATATTGTGCAGTTTACAAGTTGATCTCCTGTCAATTGTTGTTACCTACGCTAATGCTTATTTTCATCTCCTGCTCTAACACGAACTATTCAGTAAGTCAGACAAGCACCACGTGATGCACAAGTTACTAACATGTTAGTTTTTAATTACATAAACTAATGCTTTTCTTTATGGCTCATTTTTAATGCTTTTCTTCTTTGAGGCCAGAGAACAAGAGGCAGACCGCGCGAAACTATGAAGAGGACATTGTTAAGAGAGGCCAAATTAACAGGCATAAAATCCCTTCATGAGGTTGAAAAACTCGCCGAAGACAGGAAAAATTGGCGAACTACTGTGCGAGCCCTATGTGACGTTTAACGGCATGGGAAGGTTATAAGATATAAGAATGCTTTTCTTACCCTCCCATCCCAACATTAAGTAATTCTGACATAGGTTTGACAGCAAATCTGCACAACACATTTTCCACCGTAGACTAAACCAAGAGCGCTAGTCATCCAGTTACTTCTAATGTACCTGCTGTAGTCCCGGTAACGAAGTTTGCCACGTTCCCAATGAAGAACGAGATCAAAACCACTTGAGCGATATCCCGTTTTCTGCTTGGGCACATGGATGTGAAAGATCCTATGCAGATGCCAATGGCAGAGATGTCAGACAATCCACACATGGCATAGGTGGCTATGACCTCTGCACGTTCCTGAAATTTTACACACAAAAAAATGAAAACGGAAAAAATAGGAAAATAACCTGAGATATCACAACTGTCTTTATTTGAAGAATCTCAATGTTCAATTCCTCTTATTCTTCTTCTTCTTGTTATTCTTCTTGTTATTCTTGTTCTTCTTGTTATTATTTCTTGTTGTTACTGTTGTTCTTCTTCTTGTTATTCTTGCTGTTGTTGTTTTTCTTCTTCTTGTTGTTATTCTTGTTCTTCTTCTTCTTCTTGTTATTCTTGTTGTTGTTATTGTTGTTCTTCTTCTTCTTATTATTCTTCTTGTTGTTGTTCTTCTTCTTGTTATTCTTGTTGTTGTTGTTCTTTTTCTTCTTGTTATTCTTGTTGTTGTTGTTCTTTTTCTTCTTGTTATTCTTGTTGTTGTTGTTCTTTTTCTTCTTGTTATTCTTGTTGTTGTTGTTCTTCTTCTTCTTGTTATTCTTGTTGTTGTTGTTATTCCTCTTCTTGTTATTCTTGGTGTTGTTGTTGTTCTTCTTCTTGTTATTCTTGTTGTTGTTGTTCTTCTTCTTGTTATTCTTGTTGTTGTTGTTGTTCTTCTTCTTGTTATTCTTGGTTGTTGTTCTTCTTCTTGTTATTCTTATTGTTGTTGTTCTTCTTCTTGTTATTCTTGTTGCTGTTGTTGTTGTTCTTCTTCTTGTTATTCTTGTTGTTGTTCTTCTTGTTATTCTTATTGTTGTTGTTGTTGTTTTTCTTCTTGTTATTGTTGTTGTTCTTCTTGTTATTCTTGGTGTTGTTATTGTTATTGTTGTTGTTGTTGTTCTTCTTCTTGTTATTCTTGTTGCTGTTGTTATTGTTCTTCTTCTTGTTATTCTTGTTGTTGTTGTTGGTCTTCTTATTCTTTTTCTTGTTATTCTTTTTGTTGTTCTTCTTCTTGTTATTCACGTTGCTGTTGTTGTTGTTCTTCTTCTTCTTGTTATTCTTGTTGTTGTTGTTGTTCTTCTTCTTCTTCTTCTTCTTGTTATTCTTGTTGTTGTTGTTCTTCGTCTTCTTATTATTCTTGTTGTTGTTGTTCTTCTTCTTCTTGTTATTTTTGTTGTTGTTGTTCTTCTTCTTGTTATTCTTGTTGTTGTTGTTGTTCTTCTTCTTGTTATTCTTGGTGTTGTTGTTGTTTTTCTTCTTGTTATTCCTGTTGTTGTTCTTCCTGTTATTCTTATTGTTGTTGTTGTTCTTCTTGTTATTCTTGTTGTTGTTCTTCTTCTTGTTATTCTTATTGTTGTTGTTCTTCTTCTTGTTATTCTTGTTGCTGTTGTTGTTGTTCTTCTTCTTGTTATTCTTGTTGTTGTTCTTCTTGTTATTCTTATTGTTGTTGTTGTTCTTCTTGTTATTCTTGTTGTTGTTCTTCTTCTTGTTATTGTTATTGTTGTTGTTGTTCTTCTTCTTCTTGTTCTTCTTGTTGCTGTTGTTATTGTTCTTCTTCTTGTTATTCTTGTTGTTGTTGTTGGTCTTCTTATTCTTTTTCTTGTTATTCTTTTTGTTGTTCTTCTTCTTGTTATTCACGTTGCTGTTGTTGTTGTTCTTCTTCTTCTTGTTATTCTTGTTGTTGTTGTTGTTCTTCTTCTTCTTCTTCTTCTTGTTATTCTTGTTGTTGTTGTTCTTCGTCTTCTTATTATTCTTGTTGTTGTTGTTCTTCTTCTTCTTGTTATTTTTGTTGTTGTTGTTCTTCTTCTTCTTGTTATTCTTGTTGTTGTTGTTGTTCTTCTTTTCTTGTTATTCTTGTTGCTGTTGTTCTTCTTCTTCTTGTTATTCTTGTTGTTGTTGTTCTTATTATTCATGTTGTTGTTGTTCTTCTTCTTGTTATTGTTGTTGTTGTTGTTCTTCTTCTTGTTATTCTTGTTTTTGTTCTTCTTCTTCTTGTTCTTGTTATTATTGTTGTTGTTGTTGTTCTCCTTCTTGTTATTTTTGTTGTTGTTGTTGTTCTTCTTCTTCTTCTTGTTATTCTTGTTGTTGTTGTTCTTCTTCTTTTCTTGTTATTCTTGTTGCTGTTGTTCTTCTTCTTCTTGTTATTCTTGTTGTTGTTGTTGTTTTCCTTCTTGTTATTCTTGTTGTTGTTGTTCTTCTTCTTCTTGTTATTCTTGTTGTTGTTGTTCTTCTTCTTCTTCTTGTTATTCTTGTTGTTGTTGTTCTTCTTCTTGTTCTTGTTATACTTGTTCTTGTTGTTGTTCTTCTTCTTTTTCTTGTTATTCTTGTTGTTGTTGTTGTTCTTCTTCTTGTTCTTGTTGCTGTTGTTGTTGTTGTTGTTGTTCTTCTTCTTCTTGTTCTTCGTCTTCTTGTTATTCGTGTTCTTCTTGTTCTTGTTATTCTTGTTGTTGTTGTTCTCCTTCTTGTTATTCTTGCTGTTGTTGTTGTTCTTCCTCTTGTTATTCTTGTTGTTGTTGTTCTTCTTCTTCTTCTTGTTATTCTTGTTGTTGTTGTTGTTGTTCTTCTTCTTATTGTTATTCTTGTTGTTGTTGTTTTTCTTCTTCTTGTTGTTATTCTTGTTCTTGTTCGTCTTGTTATTCTTGCTGTTGTTGTTTTTCTTCTTCTTCTTGTTATTCTTGTTGCTGTTGTTGTTCTTCTTCTTGTTATTCTTGTTGTTGTTCTTCTAAGAAAAAAAAAGCTCTAACCTCTCCTGCTGTTATATGTTCCTTGTATTCTTACTTCTTTCAAAACTCATTTGCATTTAATAGGCCTTAAACGTTACAATAAAACCACTATCTGTGAAAACCCTGTGAAATTATGGGCATTATATTTCAGCTAACAGTAGGGGGGGGGGGGAACAGAGACAGACAGTCATGCAAAACTAAGGTACAATCGCACAGGCGAACTTGGAGTATTAAGTTACAAGGAAATCTTTGGAAAATAGAAGTCTAACAACACACCAAACCTGAAAACTCATAGTCTTATCTACTGATAATATTTATCTATTTCAGGCACGAAATAGGATATCAAAAGATATAATTGTTCTACGTTATAAAAACATTGCTAACTGTGGCTGTTTATTGTTCTATGTATTTTTAAATTCAAACAAAGAGACCTCCAGATAAGATGTTAGACAACCTTTTTGTCCAACCATTTTCACATACACAAGCGCGCGTGCACGCACACACTCACACACTCACACATGCAAATGATGACCTGCCAACAAAAATGGACTTACGGATATAACTCCATTAATGAGTGTCTGGTTGATGGATTCAAGGATAATGTCAGATCCTGACCAGTACCAGTCGGTATTATTATTGGCGATGTAGTTCTGTAGGCTGTGTCTGTTCTGGAAATATTTCAAGAACGAATTCATTTTGTCATACTGGAAGTGTAATCGGCTGCGCTGGTGTCCAACTCTGTATGTGTGTCTAATTGTTTCAGTGTGTCTTTTGTCTTGGTATCTAATGGTCCGAGT
Source organism: Achatina immaculata (assembly GCA_009760885.1). Lineage (NCBI taxonomy): Eukaryota > Metazoa > Mollusca > Gastropoda > Stylommatophora > Achatinidae > Lissachatina > Lissachatina immaculata. Next base: position 78,191,731 of record CM019717.1, on the reverse strand, counting down.
GTCTAAATGTCTGGTGATTTACTGCTAAGTGTCTAATCGTGCTGGATCCAATTTTGGGCACATGCTCATAATTACACTGATGATGTACAGAAGAACGTCGTGATTCTGCCTAATTTGATGATCAAACACGAATGAAATTAGATAGTTTATGTTTCTTAATGCAAAGAAAACTAAACTGATGACAATCGACAAAACAAACAAGGCAGCTGAAATATATATCAATGAGGAAAAATTGGAAGAAGTGAAGAGTTTTGAATATTTTGGACACATTAAACGTCATGATAATTTAGAGAAGACCGTATTGGAAGGATACATAATGGGAAAAAGAAAAAGAGGAAGACGAAAACGAAGATGGCTGCAAGACATCGTTGACGATCTGCAAATGGACGCAGCAGCAGCAGGCCATCTTGCTCACAACCGAGAGGCCTACAGGAGAGCTGTTTGGGAGGCAAAGTTCCACAAGGGACATGCAAATGAATGAATGAATCTCATCTATCATATATAATATATAATATAGATAGATGAGAACTGCTGTTAAATTAGTTCCAGTAGAGCAGAGATAGTCAGAGGCGAGAAATAACTGCAAAAGAGGCAGTTAAATGAGCGCATAGAAATGTTAAACAAACAGTAACAAACCAATATTTCGGCTTTTTGTTTTTTGCTAAATGTTTATCAAGGACGACTAAGACGAGGGAAGCAACAAAAAATAAATAGTTTCTAGCTAGCAGGTAGAATAACCAAGAAAGTAAAGCAATAAATGTCAAAGATCTCATACCCGAAAGAGTTGAGAGAATACCAGAGTTAGCGAACAGCAGAAGAATAACATAGAATATTGTGAGCACGAATGCAGGAAACGCTACTACAGAAAGCGTAACAAGTATACAAATCTCATTAGAGGAAGCACCCCCACCCCACACCACCCACCTGCACTCGGGCAACTGTTTCGGCCGTTTAAACTTCTGATGCTCTAAGGATGGTCATGACTTCCGAAAGTCCGTAAGCAGAGTAATAGACACAGTGAACACCAAACGTACAAGAAATTTATTTGACACAAAAAAATGAAGATAAATGCTGGAAATATCCACAGAACGATACCAAAAAAAAATCATCATCGTCATTAAATTGTTAACAACATTGCTTGCTACCTTGATAATCTTGCCGAGCTGTGAGTAGCCCACCATGGGCGTGGCGAAGAGTTTGGTTCCTATTAGTGACCCCACTCTTCCACAGTCTTCAGGAGGCACGCCCATGACATAAGACAGGGGATATAGCACGTAGGAGCAAATTTTCTGAGTAAAATGTAATAGAAAAAGTGTCTCATTATAGAAAATCATGTTAAGGTTGAAATATACAAAAGTTACATTTCTCTGTGTGTAGATATGTTTATGAAACAAGTTATGTCAGTTATAATCTATCAAACGTCTATCATATATGTTTGTAGCCAGAAGTAATAACGCGTCATGGTTAATATTTCTGTATACGCTATTCTTTTACACTAACAACAAACATGATGGCTTCAAAAGAAATATTCTAGAATCTTGAATCTAAGAATTAGCACCATCACACTCGGGGCACACCTGTTCCAGTAACCATCGAAGAGTATGAACACTAGTTGTCCCAGTCAGCTGTCGGTTCTGGCAACCTCGAAATCTACCAGCCAGCCGTCGGGCTCTTCCTTCTCTCTCCCCCTCCTACACACACACACACACACACATCTATCCTTCATCCTCTGTAGAGGACAGCCCGCATGGCTTCATCTTGAATTCTGTCCGATCGGGTTTTGGATAAGGTCAGTAGAACGAGCCTATTGACCACTGCTAGCACCAGCGTCTGCATTAACCGTTGATGCAATTCCCACATAGCCTCTGCCTTGATAGCACCTAGTCATTTTTTACCTTCTATATATGGCATCAATGTAATGACAGTAAGACCTCAGTTTCTATAATCGCCACTAAGGTCTGAACTTTGGCTAAAAAAAAAACTTCAATCAACAATCATATTCGGTTTACTCTAAAACTGCTCAGAAGTCGATTCCCTGAGCGATTGTAAACTTCTGTTCCTATTGTATTCCAACTGTTTTCCTAACTTTGTACTCTCGGTTGTATTATACAAAATTGCCTCCCTTATGATGGCTTCTTACAGACATTTTCAACAGAAGGTTTTACAAATACAAAATATCTGCGGGATTTCAGTTTCTCTTGGAAAAATATTTTATAACCTGTTAGTGCTGATGAAGATGTTTTTAGCAATAAGCTACGTGCAGCATCATTTTGCAGATGTAGGTCACAAGAGCCGAAACAACGAAGCAAATGATGATGTTGTTTTGACTTTAAAGATTTAGAAAATTTAAGCGATATTAAAAAAAATAAAATAAAACGAAAACGTCCACATACTGTCAGCAAGAAGAAAAGCCTTCAAACTTTATCGGACAGTATCAGATATATCAAATGGCATGAAAATATCCCACTTAAATTGTTGATATAACTAAAAAAAGATTTTATTTTGGACGAGGAAAAACTGTGAAGCGAATGAAGACGATTATGACAACGTTATAATTAGTTAAAAACATACAGAGTACTAAAGGAGCCAGTATTTACCAGTAGACAGATAGAGTGAGATGTACAGCACAATGCAGCCAAACTTCTGTGCTTAAATGGTAAAAGGTAAAGGTAATCCTGTCATGCCTTAGAGACACATAGGGATATAGTGTTAGTGCCCATATTTTCCTTGACCTGTCAGCACACTAGAGGGTGATAAGGTCAGTATCACGCCTGGCCGCCTTTCCTTTCCCAACTCCAGAAGAAGTCGGGTACCCATTTCTATAGCTGGGTGACTGGGGTGCCTCCGGCCGGATTCGAACCCCCGACCTTCGCCATGAGAGACCAGTGCACTAGCCACTTCGCCACTCAGACACTGTGCTTAAATGGCACTAACGTATAAGGTCGAGTACAAAGAACATTGGGGATAGCGTTCTTACGCCCGTATTTCTGAGACCATCCGCACATGAAAGTGTGATGTGGTCACTGCACAGCCTGGCCGCATTTATCTTACCAGGTTACTCTAGTACCCGTTTTTAGAAGCTGAGTGCACCCCGGGGCCTTTGTGGACAAAAATATCACCACTGCTGGGACTTGAACCTGGTATCACCGGATCAGTAGATCGAAAGTGATGAACGGTACTAGTAGATGAACACTGTTGATGCATGCGCTGTGTTGGCGGTGACTAGGACTTTCATTGCTTACTTCAAACGAGAGACCATCAACGCCGGCCCTCTGTCCGCCCCAGATTAGTATGGCGTTTATCATGCTCAGTAACGATACAAAGGCCATCAGATTAGCCATAATATGTACCACAATCTTCATGGCCATCAGAGCACCATCTGCGCACACTGACAGGGCGTTACGACCCTTCCTAAAGTAAGACATTGAGAAAAAAATAGTATCAGAGCGTGTATAATAAGTCAAATCCTGGGCAATAAATCTATATTAGAGGAGATTTTTAACTATTTTAGTATCTAAGGTAAAGAAATCGCAGATCAAATGGCAAACCGAGCAATAACTCTGGACAATCTACAAATGGACAAAGCAGATACTATAACAGCCACCCCCTCATCAAAATTACAGAGAGGAACAAAACTGCTCTGAATGCAGCAACTATCACCACAAACTATGCGAAATGGGAATAACGAAGGATAGTGGCAGCAGACATTCAGAACTGCGGAAAAGATCGAGCCGCGTTCAGTCAATGTGCCATTGGCACTATCATCCAACACACACTACGAACAACAGTGAGGTTAAAGGTCGAGTATATATGCGGTGTGGGCGGGGGTGTCATGAGTGCATGGAGGCCCATCTCTAAGTCAGCAGCAGAGCATGGCCGTTCAAGTTCAAATACAATACGTCACATACTGATACTGGTATTTTATGCAATAAAACATTTGTTGAAGATAAGATTTTTTTTATATAGCCTAAAATTGTCACTAATTTACAAGTTATAAATCAAAATGCAGTGTTACTGTCCACAACACAAAAAGTAATGGAAAAACTAATTATGTCAGTCCGTAAGAACAGCGAAGAGCAAAACCTCTATCTTAATGCGAAGAAAACTAAATTGATGACAACTGACAAAACAAACAAGGCAGCTGAAACATTTATAAATTATGAAAAATTGGAAGAGGTGGAGAGTTTTGAATATCTTGGATCACTACTAACTAATAATGGAGGGAAATTAAAATTCAAAAAGTAAAACAACCACAAGAAGCTGTGGAGAGGAATAGATAGAACTACAAATATATTTTTAAGGGCATACATGTTTCCCATCGCAACATATGCCTTTGAATGTAAATGTTACAGAAGAGTCCTTCAGATATCATGGATACAAAAAAGAATAAATATATCCATACTACAAGAACGTATTATTGAAGAAGGTTGGCTACTAAGGAAGGTTAAATAGAGAAAACTTAAATATTTTGAACATATTAAACGTCATGATAATTTAGAGAAGACATTCTTGGAAGGGTACATAATTGGAAAAAGAGGAAGACTAGGGCGCAGATGGCTGCAAGACATCCTTGATTATCTTCAAATGGACGCATCAGCAGCAGGGCATCTTGCTTAGAATCGAGGTCCACAGGAGAGTTGTTAGGGAGGCAAAGTTCCGCAAGGAACATGCAAATGATTGACTGACTGAAATTAAAATGTCCACAATTCTTAATTTAACACTGGGAGGAGGGATAAGAGATATATGAAACTGTGCACAAATCCACAATCATTTTCATATTTCTTTATAATCCTTTAAATTTTCAAATATTTTTTTTATAGTTTTTATTTTCTAAAAATATATTTAAAAAAACGGGACTTGCTCTGCATCATTCCTAAGCTTCAAGTCAGACTGAAGGATGGTCGGCGCTCGGTCTGTCTCCGGATAAACAATTTTGCTCAGAGCAAGCGCTGCTGGCGCGGAGATGATGGCGGCTGTGAGAAGATGGTTAGCTGGAGCCTGGGGGGGGAGGGACATGGCGAACTTAACTAAATAAAATAGTCTAGTAATGTTTCTCTATGACTGCGTGTATGTGACAGTGAGAATGAGTATGTGTGAGACAGTCTTACATACAGGCAGGCAGATAGACAGTTAGGTAGATAGATAGACAGACAAACAGACAGGCAGATAGTCAGGTAGATAGGTAATTAGGTAGATAGATAGACAGACAGACATCCAGGCAGATAGACAGTAAGGTAGGTAGGAAGTTAGGCAGGTAGATAGACAGACAGACAGGCAGGTAGATAGACAGACAAACAGGCAGGCAGATAGACAGCTAGGTAGTTAGGTAGACAGACAGGCAGACAGTCAATTAAACAATTAGGTAGTAAGTAGTTAGATAAGTAGACAGACAGACATCCACACAGATAGACAGTTAGGTAGGTAGCAAGTTAGGCAGGTAGATAGACAGACAGGCAGGCAGATAGACAGGTAGGTAGGTACTTAGGTAGGTAGATAGATAGACTGATTGATTGATTGATATTTATTTCAAAAGGGTTAAGAATTGGGCATGCAGGCCCGTCTGACATTCTGCCCTTTATCATACATCTTTCATTCTATTCCACACATTCTACAAATATGCTGTTCATGTAACAAACGTAATTAACATTGAAGTTGAGAGACATAAAATATAACATTTACGTTTCGTTCTTATCTATTCACTCAGTACAGAAGTAACTACATATATATATATATATATATATGACTATCCACTAAACAAAAATGTCTGGACTATTCAGAATAAACAATTACAGTAACTGTATTCGTTGTCTGTAAGAACAGTCTAAAATAACTTTTAAGTTTTATGATTCGTGGAGGCATGTAGACAGACAGGCAGGCAGATAGACAATTAGGTAGGTAGGTAGTTAGATAGGTAGATAGACAGGCAGGCAGATAAACTGTTCGGTAGATAGATAGTTAAGCAAGTAGAGACAGGCAGGCAGGCAGGCAGATAGACGGGAAGGTAGTAGTTAGGTAGACAGACATATAGACAAATAGATAGGCAGATAGATAGATAGATAGATAGACAGACAGACAGACAGACAGATAGATAGATAGATAGATAGATAGATAGATAGATAGATAGATAGATAGATAGATAGATAGATAGATAGATAGATAGATAGATAGATAGATAGGCAGTTAATACGAGGAAAGAGAAAGAGGATTACAGATTTACTACACGAAATGAAGTCAGCCATAAATGTTAAGCCTTAACATCAAAATAACGCTACAGAATTTAATTTCACATTCGAACTAGATTTTTCAACGATCAAAATTCTAATTAAAATATTGATAACATAGAATAAGAACTGGCAGTGTATTTAGATTTTACAGACAGTCTAGAGGCTGTTTGTGTTTGTGTTTAATGTCTGATCACTTACTCCAAGTAAAATGAAGATTCCTAGAACTGAACCAGATATACTGGCAAAACCGCCCGCCATGACAGCACACAGTTCCGATTTGCTTAGAGTTGCCAGGTACGGTCGAATGAGCAGTCCCACCTCGGCCTAATGATCAAGAAGAAATCATTGAAGGAGAAGAGAACATTACAGTCCATCTTTGCATGTAGTTATTATATACTTGAGGCAGCAGATGATGGAGATGCATGCAGTGCCACGGTCAGAGACCTCAAAGCTAAGAAGGCAGTGCAACGGCCAGAAACCCATAGCTAAGAAGGCAGTGCCACAGTCAGAGACCCACAGCTAAGAAGGCAGTGCCACGGTCAGAGACCCATAGCTAAGAAGGCAGTGCCACAGTCAGAGACCCATAGCTAAGAAGGCAGTGCCACAGTCAGAGACCCATAGCTAAGAAGGCAGTGCCACAGTCAGAGACTCATAGCTAAGAAGGCAGTGCCACAGTCATAGACCCATAGCTAAGAAGGCAGTGCCACAGTCAGAGACCCACAGCTAAGAAGGCAGTGCCACAGTCATAGACCCACAGCTAAGAAGGCAGTGCCACAGTCAGAGACCCATAGCTAAGAAGGCAGGAATTACTGCTTCCCCAAGGCGGTGGAATGTACTAAAAACCATTACAGCTTTTCGTGTTTTTTGTTTTTCAACTCCACTCAAGTTTTGTAAAAACAGCTGCTGCAACCCTCTCCCCATCCAACACCATGCTTGCGCTTCAAAACCTTCACCACATCGAGAGGAACGGACAACCTACTCGTAGCTCCAGGCAACACAGAACATGAACAATAAAGCTGAGAACAGAACATAAACAATAAAGCTGAGAACACATAATATGAACAATAAAGCTGAGAGCACACAACGTGAACAATAAAGCTGAGGACACAGAACATGAACAGTAAAGCTAAGAACATAGAACATGAACAATAAAGCTGAGAACAGTTAACATTCTGAAGTAAGTTTTAGCGAACGTGTGTAGGGAACAGAGCAAGAGTTATATCAAAAACTTCTTCTTATTCTTCTTTAGCTTTCCCAGCTATTAAGGCTCACTGCTGCAGATAAAGTTCGCCTCTATTCTTTTCTATTCCTAATCTTCTTTCTGCAGTTGGTGACACCAATGTTATATCCTCTTCTATGTCATCTTTCCATCTCTGTCTTGGTCTACCCTTTGGTCTTGTTTCCCTCATCTCTTGTGCGTAAATAATTTTCGTATGTCTGCTCTCTTCTATTCTTTCTACATGCCCCAGTCAGCGTAGTCTGTTCAGTTTCAAGACATTTGTATTTAAATAAGCTCCCCAAAACTCACAAACAGAGAAGTCCCAAAAACTTAGGATTTGCAACAACAACAACAACAAAATCTGCAAATAGATCATTGAAATGGTAAAGAACTGGCTAAAGATGGATGAGCGTGCCCAGTTCTTCATCCTTCAGAAGTAAAACTGGATCGTTTATTCGTGTCTTTTCACATTTCATGTAATATTTCATGTAATATTTCATTTGTAATAGTGACTGTCCTCAGTAATAGTGTCCATGGGATAATGTCCTATCAGACCAAGGCAGTGCCCAGGTTCTGAATGAGAATATATGATGATATCATAATCATCCGGTCATAGAAAAGCAGTAAACATACGTTAGTTACTGTGAAACTCGCAGTTTGTTATTTTACTAAACAGTTCTCATGAACCTCTTCTACAAATACTAGGTTTGCATGATCAGCTACTGCAACAAGCAAGCAATGTTTTCATTGCAAGACTGAGAAGAAAGACATCTAAAAACTAAGATGATTTAGTTCCGCCATGGCTGGTATTTAGACAGCGTGTAGAGAAAGGAAAAGCGAACATAACTTTTGTACACACTGCATCTAGTGGTGTTGCTAATGAAGCTCTGCTTCGGCTCACACATGGAGTTATTTCCCCTGTCATGCTAAGACACTCCTGGCTGAATACATGTAATCCACCCAACAGATTACAATGAGTAACTGAGAGAAATCCAAAAGGACTTGAACAATCTTGAGAGCTCTTTCAAACGCATCAGATACACTAGGTAAGATAAGGAGCAACCGCGTAAGTACCTACACTGTCAATAATGACTGATAAGCCTTTATATTAAACGACGTGTTAAGAATGTAACCATTTTTTTCAGATTATAAAATACTTCTGACATCTTACATCCTCTCCGTGCCGCTAAACGTCATATAGGGCCCCCATGGTAGTTCGCCATGATTTTCTGTATTCGGCGAGTTTTTCAATCTCATCAAACGATGTTATGCCCACTGAACTGGCCAATGTCCTCTTTAGAGTTTCACGTGGTCGTCCTCTTTTTCTTCGGCCTGTTGTGTTCCACTTGATAGCTTGTTTTGGTATTCTATGATTGTTTCTTCTCTTAACCCTTTTGAAACAAAAATCAATCAGTTCTCATCACATGACTGACATATATCCATCTTCTTTCTCGGGTCACCCATGAAGACAGGTTGTTGTTTGCTCATCTGTTTTACATCTGCGTTGTTCTTGAATTCATCCCACTTTATACCGTGTATTTAAATACTAGCATATGAAATAGTGACAAATGAAACAAAATAGAGCCATGAACAGAAAAAAAGAGTTCACACTCGGTTAAGAAATTCAGGATGAAAATCCATGAACAGAAAACGAGTTCAGGAAGTAGAGAAGTTCAGAAAGCAGTGGCATGAACAGAATAAGGGTTCACACTCGGTTAAGGAATTCAGGAAGCAAAGTGGCAAACGGAAAAAAACGACATTATCTCAGCTTTATAATAGTTGTCATCACACTTGATTGGCCACGGAGCTGCGTTCTCGTAATTTGACAAATAATTTTACCAGTCTCTCCCCCCCCCCCCTTTTTTTTTTAAAATTTATATTCAGGCATAATATTATTCACTTTTTGTAATATTAAATTTTCTGTTGCCACGTGACTGTATTATTTCAAGTATTCTTCTGTTAAAATATATCATTATTATACATCCTGAGATAATGGAGAGGAACATACAGAACTACAAAAATAAGATTTTTAAGGGCATGCGTCTTTCCCATCGCAACATATGCCTGTGAGAACTGGACACTCAACAAAACAGCTGAGAAAGGCATAAATGCTTTTGAATGTAAATGTTACAGAAGAGTCCTTCAAATATCATGGACACAAAAAAGAACAAATATATCCATGCTATAAGAACAAAATATTGAAGAAGTCTGGCTAGGAAAGAGAATTAAAGAGAGAAAACTTTTGGACACATTAAAATTCATGATAATTTAGAGAAGACAGTATCGGAAGGATACATAATGGGAAAAAGAAAGAGAGGAAAACCAAAGCGAAGATGGCTACAAGACATCGTTGATGACCTGTGAAAGGACGCATCAGCAGCAAGGCATCTTGCTTACAACCAAAAGGCTTACAGGAGAGCTGTTAGAAAGGCAAAGTTCCGCAAGGGACACACAAATGACTGACTGATACATCCTGACTTATTTGTACTTACAAGGCCTATGAATATGTTAGCCACGGCGTTAACTGACTCCACTGGCCTCGTCTGGAGGCAGAATCCAAGGAAGGCGCCCATTTTTATTATAATCACCTCCATTACTCCCCAGTGTGTGAGAAGAAAGATGATGGAGTTGAAGAAAACTATAACCCCTATAGTCTGTGGGCGAGAATAAAATAATAATAGATCATTGTGCTGTGTGGTTAGAAATGTGAAAAATCGTAGACCAAGCATTTTAGACGTGAGAAGAAAAATGTACCCCCCCCCCAAACAGAATATTAGATTTGTAGCTCACGTTAACACGAACACAGTCTAACAAATAGTCAATCCCAGTCTAACAAATGATCAGTCACAGTCTAACAAATGATCAATCACAGTCCAATAAATGATCAATCAAAGTCTAACTGATGATCAGTCTCAGTCTAACAAATGACAACATCACAATCTAACAAATGATCAATCACAAGCTAACAAATGATCAGTCTCAGTCTAACAAATGATCAATCACAGTCTAACATATGATCAATCAAGTCTAAGAAATGATCAGTCACAGTCTAACATATGATTAATCCCAGTCTAACAATGATCAGTCTCTGTCTAACATATGATTAATCCCAGTCTAACAATGATCAGTCTCTGTCTAACAAATGATTAGTCCCAGTCTAACAGATGGTCAATCACAGTCTAAAATATGATCAGTCCCAATGTAACAAATGATTAATCCCATTCTAACAAATGATAAATCTGTGCTTAATTTAAAATTCAGGAATTAACTGTTAACTGAATCACAGTCGAAAATTTTAAAAAGCACATGGTGCAGATATTAGCAACAATCTTCGTTAAGAAAAACAACAGAAAAGAATAGTTTTTAAAAAAAAGACAAGAAAAAGGAACGACATACTGTGAAGGCCAAGCCCATGGTCTTGAACTGTTCTCCAAGCACAAACTTGGAGCCGGCATTGGAGAAGTTCACCACGGTCTGGGCGAGGTCTCCAATCCATTTGAAAGTTTTGTAGCCAAACTCGGTTCGCAAAGTCAAAGTGGCAAACAGAAACTGAATAACAAATCCCCAGAAAACTGGATGCCAGTTGATCTGAAAAGAAAGACATAATGTGACCGACTGTTGTTTGACTACTTGTCAGTTTGTGCGATATGGTTTACTTATTTATTTTTTAAAAATTAATTTTCTCAACTTTGTAATGTGTAGGAACAAAGATGGAGACCATTCCTAGTTAAAACGGATAAATTCTTCGTAATTTTCATAATGCAGCGAAAGTACACAAACTGGTTTTCATGAGCACAACTATTAGCATAAGTTTAAACAACGAGGCTTGTACAGAAAAGTGATAGAACAAAGTAGGTAGGATAATCATGGAACATTTATAGACCTCGCTCTGAAGTCGTGACAGAATAAAAAACAGGAGCAATAGAATGATTGTGAGTCGAAGCTTCTGCTCTAACAGAACATGCAACCGACTTGTCAGGAGAGGGCAGAGCACTACCATGACAGAAGAGAGACAGAGTGAGAGAAAGAGCTAAACTACCACGACAGAAGAGAGACAGAGTGAGAAAAAGAGCTAAACTACCACGACAGAAGAAAGACAGAGTGAAAGAAAGAGCTAAACTACCACGACAGAAGAGAGACAGAGTGAGAGAAAGAGCTAAACTACCACGACAGAAGAGAGACAGAGTGAGAGAAAGAGCTAAACTACCACGACAGAAGAGAGACAGAGTGAGAGAAAGAGCTAAACTACCACGACAGAAGAGAGACAGAGTGAGCGAAAGAGCTAAATATTTCAAAGGGTAGACTAAGTGCCACAAAACAGGCAGCTGAAAGAGAAAAAATACATTGCATGGACGAAATAGCAAAACCTGGTGACCAACACATCAGCAAGACGTCTGACAGTGAGAATGTGATACTGGGAGCATCAATGTGATGAATGTTTACAATGAGTTACAGTTCAAGCATTAATCAGCAACAACAGAATGAATGATTTTTTTTAATGCCCGCATGGGCTTGCTAGATAATTTTACCACGTGTGTGGTGAGGGTTTGTTGATTAAAATAGCCAAATGGCCGAGAATGAATGATCTTTATTTTCAATGGGCAAAGAATTGGGCGCGCAGGCCCGTCTTATATTCTGCCCTTCATCATTCCATCTTTCATCCTTCCCACACACTTGATTTAATATAAGTATGCAAATTGCATGAAAAGTTATACAAATAATGCAAAATGAAAGTATTACACTCAAAAATACAAGAAATCAACATTTACAAATATAAAATAATGAAATACATGAGAGGTAACTAATCTAACAGAAGAAAGAAGACCTAAGCTCACTATGATAGATATTTCTAATACACAAATTGATCTCCCTTGTCTCCCTCGTTAGATACCTTACAGTATCATATGTGCAAGCAGGCCTTTCAATATGGCTTAGAGATACGATTCATACGTGGAGATATTCAAAGTTTCTCTAGTGAATTCACCTATCTCTTGCCTGGTTGGCCTCTTCATCAGATATCATTACCTACGAGGGTGAGTGTTTTCTGTAGTATTTTACCTGGTGATAACTGCCTAACCTGGCCAAACTAATTCAGTGTTTTCTGCAGTATTTTACCTGGTGATAACTGCCTAACCTGGCCAAACTAATTCAGTGTTTTTCTGAGTAGTTTATTGATCTAATAAGAATATTTAGAAACTTGTAGCACCAAGATGAGAGGGGAGGAGATTATTTGAAAAAAAACTTAACATTTTAGAAAACAAAATAATAGACGTTTGCAGTCGCTTAAAAATATAACAGACTAAATAAACGTGAAAGAAAAACGATGATAATTTGAACAACATAACTTATCTTTCGCTCGTTTTATACTTAGATTAAGTTCGTGCATGCATTAGGGTATATTTTTTTAAAATTGAAAATACAGGTTAATAGTTTTATATTTATCACAAACTTTAGCGTTCTGTGTTGTAGTTTTGCCTCTCCCTACTGCTTTCTTTGTTAGCTGTATCAAAATATTCGTCGGCAGCTCATTTTCTATGCTTCTATTTCATTTTAAAATGAAAAATCAGCTCGCTACGAGGAACAAATGAATAAATCTTACTACAAAACCACGAATGCTATGTATATATCGACAACTGTCAAATAAAACAGTATTTGAATATATATATATATAAAAATAATTATTACTTATATATAACTTAATACTTATATATATATATATATAAGTTCATAAAACAGAGGTGAGATGCGTCTATAGCATACCCTGCTTGGCTTCCGGGAAATGATGAAGCAGACAAGAATGAGAGAAGCGATGCCGAGAAGAGACTGAGAGTTGTGTGGATTTTTCTTGAACACGTCAAATCCCAGAAAGAAGCAAATCCCTGCTGTGGCAGCCAAGTATAAGCCACTGAAAACAAAGGAAAATATATCTTCATGCTTTATTTTAACTACAAAGATTGTTTTCTTGAAATGAAGAATGAATGTAATAACATTAGCATATCGTTATGTACTTTGCTACTGACTAAAACAAGTATTACATTGCATGAAATTGAAACAGCAGTGAATTTAATGGCTAACAACAAAGCTGCAGGTGAAGATGAAATAACTGCCGAGATGCTAAAAGCTATCAGTAGTGACAACATGAGACAACTACAGAGAATATTTAACAAGATTTGGAAAGAAGAAAAGGTCCCTTCTAAGTGGAAGAAAGGAATCATTGTTAAAATACCAAAAAAGGGCAACCTTAGTGACTGTAACAACTGGAGAGGAGTAACCTTACTATCAGTTGTGTCAAAAGTATTTTGCAAGGTCATTTTGAATAGACTCAAAGATATAGTGGATGTTGCAATGAGAGAAGAACAAGCAGGATTTCGAAAAGGGAGAAGCTGTCTCGACCAGATCTTTACTCTCAGAATAATACTTGAAGAACATATTGAAAAGCAGAAACCATTAATACTGAATTTCATAGATTTTAAGAAGGCATTTGATAGCATACACAGAGATTCATTATGGAGAATTCTATGTCTATATGGAATACCATCTAAAATTGTCAACATCATTAAGGACTTATACAATGGATATGGTTGTGCAGTCAAGACAGAAGAAGGGATGAGTGAATGGTTTCAGATTGAAACAGGCGTGAAACAAGGATGTATACTGTCTCCTTTACTTTTTGGGATTACAATAGACTTCATAATGAAAAAATGCTGCTCAGGTAACACAGGTATTGACTGGGTACATGGGACCCAACTGGAAGATCTTGATTTTGCTGATGACATAACACTTATCAGTAACAATGTGAATTCCATGCAAGAAAAAACAGATAGCCTGTCTTCATTGGCTAGCAAAATAGGACTTGAAATTAACAAGGACAAAACAAAATAATGAAAATTCCCATCAATCAAAATGGAAAAATACACATAGAAGGGACAGATATTGAAGAAGTCAATCAATTTGCATACCTTGGCAGCTACATGGACCAGGGTGGTGACACTAGACAGGAAGTTAGGATCAGAATTGCAAAAGCAGCATCAATCTTCAAGAATCTTGAGAACATATGGAATTCAAAAGTTATAAGCACAAAAACCAAGTTAAGACTATTCAATTCAAATGTAATATCCACCCTCATTTATGCATGCGAAAGCTGGAAAACAACTAAAGAAATAGAAAAGAAATTAGACTCTTTTGAAAACAAATGCCTAAGGAAAATACTCGGCACCAAGTGGAATGAATTCAAGAACAATGCAGAGATAAGACAGATGACTGAACAACAACCAGTCTCACGGGTGATCAGGAAAAGGAGATGGACATATGTTGGCCACTTGATGAGAAGAAATGAGCAGAGAATCCCAAAACAAGCTATCAAGTGGAACATAACAGGCCGAAGAAAAAGGGGCAGACCGCGTGAAACTCTGAAGAGAACATTATTAAGAGAGGCCAAGTTAACAGGCATAAAATCCTTTGTTGAGGTTGAAAGACTCGCCGAAGACAGGAAATATTGGCGAACTACTTTGCGAGCCCTATGTGACGTCTAACGGCACGGGTAGGATATAAGATATAAGATATAAGAAAACAAGTATAGATAATTTCTAACTCGATGACATTTTGTTCTTTTGGAGACTTTCTGTCCAAGAATCCATAACTGCTCTTGTCTCACATTAACTCTCGTGACTAACGATTGAGCCAGGAATCGCAATCATTGTCTCCCTTCCTTTCATATATGAAGCTGAAGTTTTGTGGTCGAATGCTAGCAAAAGGTGATCACAGACAAATATATACACAGCTGCTTCTGGAACAGGGAATATAAAGATTGTCAGTTCATGCTGGTCACAATTAGCTTCTTGTATGCCAGCAAAATCAAGAAAAAACCATGACATTAGCATTAAAGCATTTGTATATCCCAATGGCATTAAACGACTTCAGAGAAATACTGGTATTAACATCGTGTCTCCTCTATACCTTAAAGGCACTACATAGGACTATTTTTTAAACTTACCTTCTTTTATCATATTCTTCAATAAAATGCTTATCATTGCTTCTTTTAACTCCCCTCCCGGTCTTTAAACCCACTCAACACTTAGATTCTTCCAGCCTCTTCTGTACTGACATATATATGCTTTCAAGAGATTGCTTATGTACTTATTAATATAAAAGAAGCAATTGTTCTTCGGAAGTGCTACTCGTCTCTCATAATAAATAGACAAATTTATAACTTTACCACAATGCGTATCTGTAAACAGAACCAAGGTACGTATGTACGGGCTCAAGTCCTTACGTAATATAACCGTCAAAGCGATTAAGCTTACGCATATCAGTGTGATTAGCCGATACTACCATTATGTATAAAATTTATTCACTTACTATCGCAAGACTGTACGAGCTTTTCTTCCCTCCTTGGAGGCCAAAAATGTCGTGATAGTTATGGGCAGTCTGAAAGAATATCCTTTAGACGCGAGGAATCTCTTGGTGAGGTAGAGTAGCAACAGGATCGTCCCAACAAGCAACACAATAGAGCCCTCGTCTCCAAATCTGAGAAAATAGTGGATATCAGATGTATCGAACCGTGGGCAACGGGTTTTAGTATGGGCAAGCTTTCTTCATGTCCCTGTCATATTACTGCAAGGACTGAAGGTCAAAAGACCGCAGACAAAAGGACTCTTTCGGTAAAATATTATCCAGAAAGTTTATTCGCCATCCTGTGCAGTCTCCCCAGGGAGGTTGGCTGCAATGAATTTCCAGCTTGTCCTGCTCTTTGTATTCACAGTGCACCTGGCCATACTGAATCTTGTCTATCTCTTTATGCCATCTAATCGTCTATATCGTTGTTGTCCTCTTTCTGTTTGTCCTTAAAATTTTCCTTCAACTATGGCCTCCATTAATGTGCTGTACTTTTTTGGACACTTAACAAAACAACTGAGAAAAACATAAATGCCTTTGAATGTAAATGCTACAGAAGAGTTCTCCAAATATCGTGGACACAAAAAAGAACAAATATATCTATACTACAAGAGCCTAATATTGAAGAAGGCTGGCTAGTAAAGAGGATTAAAGAGAGAAGACTTAAATATTTTGGAGACATTAAACGTCATGATAATTTAGAGAAGACCATATTGGAAGGATATATAATGGGAAAAAGAAAAGAGGAAGACCAAAACGAAGATGGCTGCAAGAAATCGTTGACGATCTGCAAATGGACGCAGTAGCAGCAGGCCATCTTGCTCACAACCGAGAGCCTACAGAGTGCTGTTAGGGAGGTACACTTCCGCAAGGGACATGCAAATGAATGAATGAATGAACTTTTTGATGCTGCCGAAATATTTTAATCATTCGGTCCGTTTGTTTTTCATTAATTCACATTTCAACTAATTAGTGCTTTTGCGTTTGCTTTGTTCTCTGTCCGTGAAATACGGCCCATTTTCTGTATATCTCTATGTCATGCATATTAATCAATTTTGTGCGGGTCTGTAATGAATTACAGGCGAAGAACTTCTGTATTAATGTCCTGTGTTCCAGTGTGTCTGTCTTGTAGATTAGTGTATACAGCCGGACCATATAACACGATAAAAGCTACAGTAAAACACTGCGCATTGATGGCATATTACATGTTTATTCTCTGCTAAATCTTACCTACCAGGCGGGGTTTTTGCATTTCTGCAAAAATAATAAACAAAAAAAGGATGCAGAGGTCAAATTGGATCTGAAATATTTCAAATACTATTAATGTTTTACATTTATTATGCGAATAATGAAAGGACTTGCAGCGTGTAACACGTGAAGCATTGCAAAATACATACAATAGTAATAGTTAGACATGCTTGAAGACATCAATATAGACGGCAAAGATCTGAGGATTGTAAAACATCTATACTGGCAGCAAGAAGCAGCAATTCGAGTTGAAAATAGAACTGGAAAATATCAACCTATAAAACAAGGGGTGCGACAAGGATGTGTGCTATCTCCAGACCTTTTTTCTCTGCATAGCGAGAATATTCTAAGAACGATCATCACAGAACTAGGCATACAAATTGGAGGATACAATATTAACAACCTTCGATATGCTGACAACTCAGTATCGATAGTTGATAACCAACAAAACCTGCAAAATCTCTTGGATAAAGTGGCCAAAGAAAGTGAACAGAAAGGCCTTACATAAAAAAGACAGAGACCATGGTTATATCTAAGAAACAGAATCCACCAGCATGCAGTATAAAATTAAACGAAACTATTCTAAAGCAGGTGCAGAAATTCAGATACATTGGAGCAGTAATAACTTCGGATGGGAAATGCAGAACATAAATTAGGAACATAATAGGCCAAGCAAAGACTGCATTTCAGAGAATGAGAAAATATTATGCAACACATCCTTATCAATGAATGTTAGAAAACGAGTCCTAAAATACTATATTGAACCTATCTTCTTATATGGAAGTGAATCATGGACAATAGCCAATCCTGCACAAAAATCATTGGAAGCAGCAGAAATGTGGTTTATTGGAAGAATGTTGCGAATCCTCTGGACAGCAAAAATAACTAATGAAGAATGTATGAGAAGAGCTGGAGAGACAAAAAATCTTGTCAAAAAATAAAATAAGACAGATAATATACTTTCATAGGACATGCAATGAGAAGAGGGAGCATTGAAAATATTATAACAACAGGAAAAAATAGAAGGAAGAAAATCCAGAGGAAGACCAAGAGAAATGATACTGGACAGTCTGAGAGGAGATCACCAACTGAGCTGATGGCCTGCATGAAGGATCATGTGCTCTGGAGAAGCATAATAGCCAACGCCAGTCGGCACGGCACCTAATGATGATGATGATGGTGGTGATGATGATGATGATAGACTGTAGCAATATTATTATTAATTAATACATGAATTAGGTACAATGGTTACTGTGATACCAGGGTATTGTCTATACAATGATTACAGCGATACCAGGGTATTATGTCGATTCAATGATTACAGCAGTATCAAGGTATTGTATAGATACATTGATTACAGCGATACCAGGGTACTGTCTATTCATTTATTACATTGATACCAGATTATGTCGATACAATGACTACAGCGATATCAGGATATTGTGTCGATACAATGATTACAGTGATATCGGAGTATTGTGTCGATACAATGATTGCCGCGATACCAGAGAATTGTGTCGATACAATGGTTACAGCGATACGGGGGTACTGTGTCGATACAATGATTACAGCGATACGGGGGTAATGTGTCGATACAATGAGACTTTTATGCACAGAATTGAAAGAACATGTCGTGTAATTTACAGATATTGACAAACATTATCTCTAAGCCTAAAAGGCTTGCAAGTTTTCGAGCCTAATCCAGACATTCCTTTCCTATAACATCACATAGGAAGTAAAATATACATATTTTCGCAGAAAACGTTGGTGTAATATAACAAAATGATATGTGATAACGTGAAGCAATGCTGATTTGCTGTTTATGTGCAATGTAACATCAATGACCTCTCGTATATGTAAAAATGAAGTTCATTTTAAGCGTACACTGCGTATGAGGTATTGGTGAATTCAAAATGTATGGTGAATTTTACCTGTGATGTATGAGGTTATGAAGTGAAGTTTACCTATGATGTATGAGGTTGTGGAGTGAAGTTTACCTGTAGTACATGCAGTAAGCGAAGTAGGCTGCATACAGAAGGAAAACCAGAATTTTAAACCCTCGACTGACTATCGTTTGAGTGCCGTCATAGAACTGACTGATCTTGTTTTCTAAACTCTCCAAACATTTCACACAAGGTCCTCCGACATCGGCCTCGTCCTCTTTATCCTCCTTAACATACAAGGTCTGGTCAGAAGTTATGACCTCCGTCGCGACCTTCTCTAGTTCAAGGGTTATCACATTTTGTTGTTGCGGGTTATCGTCTAGCGAGACTATAGCAGAATTCAAGCTTGACATCTGAAAACAGAAAAGTGAATCTGAAGGCACAGATCTGTGATTGAGAAGATGAAGTATGCATGACCTATTTCCCTAGAAGGAATCAGTAAATTCTGATAGAACACAAAAAACGTAATATAGAATGCAGTTATCGTATATTCAGATTAGACCTCATATCTAATGCTGAACAAATAGCCATGTTGAAAGTGCAGTTTACAAAAAAAAAAACAAATATAGAAAGTAACAAAAGATTTCTATTTTAAATTTAAAGATGTCAGGGCGGCTAAGTGCCGTAAAGGTTACTGCACACGTCTCTCACTCGGAAGTCTGTGTTCAAGTCCAACAGGAATCACCACAGCCACCCGGATGTAGAAATGAGTACTCGGCCACTTCTGGAGTTCAGGAAGGAAAGGCGGCCAGGCCTGGTACTAACCACATCACTCTCTAGCCGCTGTCAGGTCAAGGACAGTGTGGACACCAACATTATATTTCTAAGTGCTTATACGGCAGTGGTTCTTAGCCTTTTTTTACTCTGTACAGCGAGAATATTCTAAGAACGATCTTCACAGAACCAGGCATAAAAATTGGAGGATACAATATTAACAACCTTCGGTATACTGATGACACAGTACTGATAGCTGAGAACCAACAAAACCTGCAAAATCTCTTGGATAAAGTGGCCAAAGAAAGTGAACAGAAAGGACTTACTTTGAATACCAAAAGGACAGAGACTATGGTTATATCTAAGAAACAGAATCCACCAACACGCAGTATAAAATCTAAGGGAACTATTCTAAAGCAGATGCAGAAATTCAAATACCTTGGAGCAGTAATAACTTCAGATGGGAAAGAAGATTAACAGAAATTAGGAACAGAATAGGTCAAGCAAAGACTGCATTTCAGAGAATGAGAAACATATATGCAACACATCTTTATCAATGAATGTTAGAAAACGAGTCCTAAAATGCTATATTGAGCCTATCTTCTTATATGGAAGAGAATCATGGACAATAGACAGGTCTACACAAAAATCATTGAAAGCAGCAGAAATGTGGTTTATTAGAAGAATGTTGCGAATTCCCTGGACAGCAAAAATAACTGATGAAGAATGTATGAGAAGAGCTGGAGAGACAAAAAAATCTTGTCAAAAAAAATAAGAGAGACAATATACTTTCATAGGAAATGCAATGAGAAGAGGAGGCATTGAACAGGAAAAGTAGAGGAAAAAGATCCAGAGGAAGGCCAAGAGAAATGATACTGGAGAGTTTGACGGGATGGTGTGAGAGGAGATCACCAACTGAGCTGATGGACTGCATGAAGGATCGTGTACTCTGGAGAAGCATAATAGCCAATGCCAGTCGGCACGGCATCTGATGATGATGATGATAACAGCTGTGAGCCCCGCTTTAAAAATAAAGCAAAAAAAAAAGGGTAAGAGTCAGATGAAGCTAAGATTTTAAAATCGAAACAAGTGATTTGCTTGCCCGTAGACCCCAAAAAACCCTTTCGCTGACCCTCTGTGGATCCATTAACACCAAGTTAAGAACCAGTGGCATGTAAAGACAAGTCTTTAAGATATTAACATTTGCATACTTTTTTTATTGTAACTGCACTATAGATAGAGAGCATTTATTAGAAAGCAAATGAAAGTCTGACCCAAGATTCCGTCTTTCTTTTCAGATGTGATTATGAAAACATGCTGTTGGTGCTGTTTCACTCTGGCCAGTCACGTAGAGAGCTACGTGATCCTTGTGCTAGGGAAGTCTGCGAAGATGCCTCCTTTGTGGACCTGTTTTTTCTTGTACTCCTACAGATATAGTCCTCAACGTTTCTGTATACTTGTATTTCTCATTCAAAATTGGGGCCCTGTTAATCTTCTTGCCTCCATCTACACAGATGTACACAGATCTTGCTTCAAGATATTTCAGTTTATTTTCTCTGCACATTATCTAACCATGTTTGTAAATGGCATTCCGAATTTAAAGAAATTTACTACGAAAGTTTTGAACCTTTGTAGGAAGACATCGAAAGAGGAGAGTAAAATACTATATATCTTCAGAAGAATTAGTTATATGACAGCCAGCACATAAAGGGCATTTAATATGTTCACATATAGGATAAAGGCATAATCTGCGGTCACTGTGCACCACGACACGTTAAAATTCTACTTTCGTTCAGCGTTTTAAGAAGTGTTTTGTTGAGTTTTTCTCATGTTCTCATTATCTACAGTCTTATTATTTCGTACACAATTTACTTTTTCTTCTCTTATCATTTATCTTCTCAGAAACTGTAGTGATATAAATGCCCCCCTTTACGTCACATGTTTTAAGACTTTCAGACTTGCTGATTATTTTTTAGTCATTACAGTTTCATATTATCCCATATATATAATATCATATTATATGTCGATTCTTTTGTCACAACAGTCTACGGAAAATTTTCTGTCTTCATTTTTTTTTCAGAGAAGCAATTTTCAGGTGTTTTGGGTTGATTTTAATGGCAATTATTTTCATTGAGCAGTTTACTTTCACATGCAAAAAAAAAATTGCCGTTTTAATATTCCTCAAATTTTATTATGCTTACTAAAATATATGTGTTGGATGATAATTTATATTCTTTGGAGTTCACGCAAATTTTAAAATGTGTATTCAACATATTTTTTATTATTATTTATCGTTATTACACGTGGCACATACAATGTTTCCTGCCAGAGAGGGACTTACGAAGATGGTGAAGTAAAAAAAATACATTGCAATTTTCTCTTTTACAAGCACTTTGTATTTGTTGTTGAATAAACAATACAAAGAGTTCATTAACATCCTTACTGAAACACCTGGAAATATAAGAAAAATATCCTTACAGAAACACCTGGAAATATAAGAAAAATATTCGGACTGAAACTCCTAGAAATATAAGAAAAATATTCGGACAGAAACACCTGGAAATACAAGAAAAACATCCGCATAGAAATACTTGAAAATATAAGAAAAATATCCGTACTGAAATACTTGAAAATATAAGAAAAATATCCGTACTGAAATACTTGAAAATATAAGAAAAACATCCGTACAGAAACACTGGAAATATAAGAAAAACTTCCCACCTTGACGCGTCACAGCGCTACCTACTTTTCCCCGCTATCTGATGCGGCGTTCTGAAATCACGAAGTACCTGAGTAAAGAGCAATCCGATTATTTCATTCTCAGGTAAGCGGCTGATATATACATCAGTCATAAAAATGTCACGCTTGAGGACTCCTGTCATCTCAAGCGTTTTTTTTTTCTTTTACAGAGGGCACAGTTTTAGAATGATAAGATCTGAACAAGTTTTAAAGAAGCAATAGCAATTATGTATATGTCCTTCAGGCAGTATATGAAACGTGTATGTGTCGGTATATAAAAAAAACTTCAACATTAGGAATATTTCTGCAATAACCATTTTTACATTATACACATTGGCAATGGTGTATAACCTGGGGTGTTTTTCTCTAAGAGGGATAGTGGAGGATTAGTGTCAGAACAATAAGGCGTTTTAGTAATAAAAAGAATATATCAAGGGCAGCAACTTTTGCGAAAAGAGAACAGGTAGTAGCCAGGAATCATAGCAAGAGCAGCCTTTTTATTCCTGGCTTTTTTCAACCACCAGCTGTGACATTCTTGAAAGGATTCGTAAATTAACACGAACATAACTTAACCGTAACAGTGACTTCCAGAGTTTTGAAAATTGATTAAAGGGGACATTCGTAATAACATACGTAACCAGACAGACAGACTACATTATGATCAGCGGAAGATTCAGGAACTCACTAATATCCGTGAAAACAAGACCAAGCGCAGACTGCAACGGTGACCACGTCCCAGTCGTAGGAAAAGCGAGAATGAGCCTAAATAGGTTAAAGTTTAAGCTGCTACAGCTTAAAACAAAGAAATAGATACAGAGCTGTTTCGTAAAGATAAAGCAATACAAGAACAATATAGGACTATAGTACATAATAGACATAATGCTTATAGAGAAGATTGAAACGACTAATGAACACTGGAATATGCTCAAAGACTATGTTCAGCAAACGAAAATCGTATTCGAAATCCTACCTCCAAATAAAACACACACTAAAGAAGGATGGATAACAGAAAAAATTGTGCACCTAATGGATCGGAGAAGAACTCTTAAAGAAGATAAAGATGAATATGACAAAATAAATAAAGAAATAAGATACAAATGCAACAAAGCTAAAGAGGAGTGGCTAAATAAGAAATGTAGTGAAATATAGACACACCGTCAAGGAAACACAAGAAATATGTACAAAGAAATAAAATAAAGGAGTTAACAAGCACAAAAACACATTACAAGACTGGTTGCCTGAAGTCAAAGGAAAGATATACAATAATGGACAGAGATGTATGTGTTTGTATGATTAAGGCTCACGCCTAAACGTCACAACTTTATATTCGGTAAGTAATAAAGCTGTTCCTATTTTTTTCCTAGTTTATATACTGTTCAAGAAAAGAAACGGAACAAATACGATGTTGCGATTTAAACTGAAGTTTCCTGTTCAGACAAAAGGAAATTGCCTGAAACCTTCACTTGCACATCAACTTCACTTGCTGACCTGAATTGTACTCAGCAGATGATTCATGAGCACAGAAAAGCGACACTAGTCAAAACAACGTTTTTGACAATAACTCATGACAGGTTCACGAGAACCCCGTGAAACTTACTGAACACAAAACTCACTGACCATGTTATTGAATGCCTATAAAAGATTTGAAAATTCAATGCGTAAATATAGCTCATATCACTACAGAACAACGATTCATCATCACTGGATGTTTACAGACTGGACAGTCACAGAGTGTAGTCGCCAGACAATTTATTGTGGTTAGAAGCACCATTAGTCGCCTTTGGAGACGATTTCAAGAAACTGACTCAGTTGCAGACCTGCCGCGCGGTGGAAGACCCATAGTTACAACTCCTGCCGAAGACTGCTTTATACGGCTGCGTCACCTCAGGAATCGATTTGCACCTGCGTCCTCAACAGTCCAGTCAATGACAGCAGCTCGTCGAATTTCAGATCAAACGGCAGGAACCGGCTTCACTACCCTGGTCTTTGGAGTAGAAGACCATACAGAGGTCCTTTTCGTATGGACCGGCACCGCCAGAACCGACTGCAGTGGGCGAACCAGCATCATCAATGGACCGTTGCGAATGATTGGAGAACGGTGTGGTTTAGTGATGAATCATTCTTTCTCCTCCAGCGACATGATTATGTTACGGAGAAGAATTTACACATAGTCCATGAGCGCTACGCCAAGAACTGCGTGGATAAGGCTCCTCCAATTGGTGGTGGAGGTGTACTGGTGTGGGGGACGATCAACATCATTGGAAGAAGTGACCTGGTGCAAATTGAAGGACGCCTGATTGCCCAACGAACCGTCGCTGAAATTCTTCGTCCTCACGTCCTTCCACTTCTGGCTGCACCAGGGTCGATTTTTCAGCAGGATAATGCTCGACCTCATGTGGCACAACTCACTACCCAGTTCCTCGCTGACAACAACGTCCAGACCATTCCGTGGCCATCCATGTCATCAGACATGAAGTCAATAGAACACTTATGGGATGAACTCAACAGACAAGTCCGCCAGCGAGACGTGGCGCCAACCAATCTCCGACAGTTGTCTCTTGCACTGCGGAAAGAGTGGGCAGCCATCCCACAACAACAGATCCAACAGCTAATCGGATCCATGTCAATGAGATGTCGTTCTCTGATACAGGTCAGAGGAGGCCATACATCTTACTGAAACGGAGGTCCCAGTCCAAACCAAATTTAATGAACATCATTCCATTGTGAAAGTCTTAAAATTTCTTCATGCCAAGATTGAAACATTAATTCCGTAAAATAAAATGTTGATACAAGTTTGAAATTTGGTATTCATCACAACGACAGTAGTGTTGCGTTTCTTTTTTTTTTTTGTGAACAGTATACATTGTAGAGATGAAATAATGGCAAGATGGACAATACATTAAAGAAATCAATGAGGACAATATAAGTGAAATAGATATACGAAATAATTATGAAGGGTCTCACATATTAAAAGCAAAAGTGGAAGAAACCATCAAACACATGAAAAACAACAAAGCACCAGGACCAGATATAATCACCAAGGAAGAATTGGAAGCATTAGGACAGATTGGCAAAGAAATAATTACCAGACTGCTGAGTGACATCTATAACAGTAACTATGTCCCATCAGACCTTTTGCAATTAGTTTTCATTGCCCTACCAAAGAAACAAGGTGCAGTTGAATGTGAAGATCATCGAACCATTAGTTTTATGAGCCATGTTACCAAAATCCTGCTTCGTATTGTTATGAGAAGAGTTAGGAGCAAAATAAAACCAGAAATCGCCGAAGAACAGTGCGGCTTTGTCGAAGGAAAAGGCACAAGTAACGCCATATATATAATAATATTGATAGAGAGATCAATAGAAATAAAGACGGACCTATATTTATGCTTCATAGACCACTGTAAAGCATTTGATAAAGTGAAACACACATAAATTTTAAGAATGCTGGAAGACATCAACATAAGTGGGAAAGATCTGAAACTTATCAAAAACATGTACTGGCAGCGATCAGAAACCTGCGTGACACTGTTTTATGGCTGTTACCAGAAAGTTAGATTTTCCTCTGTGGTTGGGGCCACTGAAATGATTCCAGGGTGTATATCGAAGCATGCTGGGTGATATCGTACAGATGTTTTGGCATGCGGTCCCCTAATCTGAGGCCAATTTCACCAATGTATGTTATCCCGCTTCTTTTGCGTACAATAACATATATCACATTGCGGGACTCGGATATGAATCCCTCATGGACAGTGAGGATAGCTTTGGGAAAGGTGATCGTTTTCGTTTCCCAATTACTACTACATTCAGGAATGTGGGACTCTGGAATCACATGGTTTTAACTTGTTATTCAGTTACACTTAACATTCTCCTCTTTCACGATCATAATCCCTCCCTACCAAGTTGGACCTTCTTCTCTCTTGTTACACATAGCGCAGAACCTCTCCACAGCATTACATTGCAACCCTCTACCCCAACCATATTAACATATTTCACTTTTTCCAGCTAGATTACCATTGTATCACTCTCTCTCCCCTCCACGGTTTCTCCACCCACCGCCCTCAGTTACAACCCAACTATCACACATCCCAAGTCTCGGTTTAAATACTCTTTATACTCCACCATGCGCATTTCTGACACACATCATCTGACAAGCAACAGCTTCTTACAAGTTAAAGCTAAGTGCTCCATTCATTTTATTTTATTTATTTTTTAAAACATAACACTCATGTGAATTTATACTTTATCTCCTCTCTCTATTTCTTTATCCTGTGTGTTTTTGTATGATTCAGGCTCACACCGTAAAGTCACAACTGTGTACTCGTTAAGTAATAAAGCTGTTTCTACTTTTTCCCTAGTTTTTATATAACAGCTTCCGGTATGACGTGCAAAATGGGGGACGTTTTTTTTAATTCCGCTTGATCTGTCACATAACCTGTACCGGGAGTTGGGCATAAGGTTAACAACCGTACCCTGGGACCTATCTAGAGGCAACTGTAAATGGTAAAAAAAGATATCGTTACGGAAACTCGCGAAGAAACCAACCGAGCATCAGGGATGCCAACTCCGAAGAGCTCATTCGTCGCCCCAAAAATTTGACAAAAATTGGATTCTGGAATGTAAGAACGATGGCAGCAACAACAAAAACTACTCAGGTCATCAAAGAAACGGAGAGACACCACTTAGACGTACTGAGCATCATTGAAATGCGATGATCAGAAGCAGGTAAAAGATCGGCGGAAAACGGTAAGTTAATAATACATTAAGGCAGAGACGACGGTAAACATAAAGATGGATTAGGTATAATTATGTTAAATGTAGCAGCAAAAGAGCCTTGTAGAATGGGAACCAGTGAACAGTCGTAAAATAAGAGCACGATACAACCCAAGACACGGAAGAATGACAATAATACAGTGTTATGCACTCACGAACGATGCAGAAGATGAGACGAAAGACGATTTCTATCACCAAATACAACAAATCATCAACAAAGTCCCTAAACACGACATTCTAACTATATGGGGGACTTCAACGCTAAGGTATGGAAATATAACACCGACGTTGAAAAAGTAATGGGGAAAAAAGGAATTGACATGGTAAATCAGAACGGAGAAATATTAATTGAAATATGTCTAACAGAGGGCATGGTCATTGGAGGCACAATATTTCCACACAAAGAGATACATAAAACAACGTGGACATCTACAGATGATAGAACTACAAAACAGATAGATCATTTTTGTATTAAAAAGCAATATAGACCATCTCTGATAGATGGTTCTAAGGACTGTTATAGCCGGAGGTGGGGTGGGGATACGCTCTCTACTCCAATTAAATGACTTCAAGGCGGGTGTCTCAACCTCTGACAGTCAAGTCCAGTTTCTGGCCTTCTCGTGGCGGAACTGTTCAAACTGACAGGAGAAGGGGCGAAGGCGAATATCTGGCGCCTGAAAACCAGGCGCTTCAGATAGATGAGAGTCTTGTTGTGTAGCTCATCTGAGAGAGGGCTCATCTGATTAAAACCCGCTGCTGGCGAGATTCTTCAGCTGTCGCGCGTGGGATGGGGCTCCTCCCGGCCAGTGAAGAAAGGTGTGAATGGGGTTGCCGCGCGGCGCCACCGTGGAAAAGGTGAACGAAAGGATTACGTGAAGAAAGGATTAAGTGAAGTAAGCAGTAGTCACGAGGTCAGGACTGCTCAAATCACGGCATATCCACTCTGGAGGCCGGCCACGTCCTATGTGCATCCATATTGGGGCGGATTGGCTGAACCGGCTTAACCCAGGGGTTAAACTAAGACACTGCTGGCGAGATTCTTCGGCTGCCGCGCGTAGGGGTGATAGTCCTCCCGGCCAATGGAGAAAATGCGACTAGGGTTGCCATGCGACGCCACTGTGAAAAGGTGATAAAGTGAAGATTGATCCAGTAATCTCGCGACGAGAGCTACTCATATCACAGCACCTCTGCTCTAGAGGCCGGCCACGTCCGATATACACTCATACTGGTAAAATATGCCTAAACCGGCTTAACCCAGAGGTGAAACTTGATGACTTCATGCATGGGCCGGTAGATGGCAGCACTTGTCGATGTAGAGCTTGGGCGGCGCCACCTAGGTCAGTTTGTGAAACATGTCAGACACGGGACCGTTGACGCTGGAACAGAAGGTGAAAAACGGTTTTGTTTTACGCCAAAAAAAGCGTGTAACCGGAACTCAGGAACGTTTATTATTTCTTTTTTTCGTAGACTGTGGGATTCCTGCATACAGACAGTACAGAATGGCAGGAAAATCTGAAACTGACAGCGGTCTTCTTGTGAGAAAACTGCCACAGTTTGTACTACAGAAAATAATAAAGGTAGATAGAGGTGTATGGTGTAGTTTTAGAAAGTGGCAGAGGGAGTGAGTAAAGTGAGAAAAACGAATAAAAAGTATGAGAATGTATAAATGAAAAATATACAACATCCGATATTTCGACATGAACCTGTTTTCGAGTATTACATGCACAAACGAGACAAAAACATATAACTAAACGAAGAACTTATCTTAATATGGCTTCCTCCAGAAGTAGGAAACAAAGAAATGCGTGTCCACTAGAAGATGCATAGGGACTACAAAGGATAAGCCGATAGAGCCAGTCGTAAAGAAGAGGTGGAGAGAGAGGAGGAAAACAAGTGGTTGAAATGGTGGGGGGGGGGGGAAGGACAATAGTAACATGTTAGCCGTTAGAGGAGAAGATGTCGGGGGGGGGGAGGGAGAAAAGGGAAGCAGAGAGATGTTGAATGAAGAACATAAACACCTGCAGGGAGAAAATGTGAAACTGGTGAATAGGACAAGACCCTATGAACACCAATATGTTGCCAGAGAAGAAAAGAGGGTGGCAATGGGGAATGGTAACTAGGAGAAAGAAAGTAGAGTAAAAAAAATGGCGGGGGTGGAAAACTAAAGAAGTTACAGAAAGTTGAAGACATTGTTAATTCCAGCTGGGTGGAGACAGCCAGCCTGGAAAATAAGGCACTGTTTTAGAATCCTCTGAGATCGTACATCAGCAGAACAAGAGCGGATAGCACTAACAGAAATGTTCTGTTTTCCCCCGAGGGCCTGGACACCTGTGGTTAAACATTTTTGCCTTAGAAAAACTCACTTTTTGGGAGGGGAATATTATGACAGTATTCTCTTAACTATGGGATATAAGCAGTATTGGTACCCAGGAAACAATTAATAGAGTGAGTACCCTTGGTTGGAAGGTATTTTAGTTGTGAGCGTAGGCGAGGATCTTGAGATAAGCATGCAGCATGAAAAAAACTGAGTGGATAGGAATAGTATAAATACTACGCACGATTAGCAAAAACAAAAAAGAGCCTTACGATGTGTTAGAAGAAGCGTACGTGTTTTGATTGTCTTGTTGAAGACATAGTTTGCTCAGTAGTTATAGTTTTTGGCAGATGTAGTTTCTAGATAAGATGAAGTGATTCGGTTGAGACAGTTGAGGCTGATAGAAGAGTTTTTCTGTGGGAATTCTTGGAAGGATGTCTTTTATTGTTCAAGTATATGGTAAGGTTTTTTCTCCCATATGGCGTAGAATACTTCACGCCGGGAACTGAGATTGTAACTGTCATTGTAAACGTCTTACCAGCCAGATGGGCTACGTTTTCATCCTCATAAGTTCATCCCTCATTTTACCCATCAATAAATTTGTGTTATCTGAGAGGAACAGAGAGAACTACAAAAATAAGATTTTTAAGCGCATGCATCTTTCCCATTGCAACATATACCTGTGAGACCTGGACACTTAACAAAACAGCTGAGAAACACATAAATGCTTTTGAATGTAAATGCTATAGAAGAGTTCTTCAAATTTCATGGAGACAAAAAAGAACAAATATATCTATACTACAAAAACTTAATATTGAAGGAGGGTGGCTAGTAAATAGGATTAAACAAAGAAAACTTAAATATTTTGGACACATTAAACGTCATGATAATCTAGAGAAGGCATCGTCTTGGAAGGGTACATAATGGGAAAAATAAAGAGAGGAAGACCAAAGCGAAGGTGGCTGCAAGACGTCGTTGAAGATTTGCAGATAGATGCATCAGCAGCAGGCAATCTTGCTCACCACCGAGAGGCCTACAGGAGTGCTGTTAGGGAGGCAAAGTTCCGCAAGGGACATGCAAATGAATGTCTGAATATAAAAATTACACCATTGGCTTTGTTGAAACTCTCACTGTTTGACAAGTTTTGTTTATGTTGGGAGACCGGCAAGTTAAGTTGTTGTATTAATATTTTTCTTTGGAGCCGAAAATCGAGAGTCTTGTTGGATTTTCTTAGCGTGTAACATAGAAAATTAGGTTGTCTTTTAGCACCAACAACAAGAAGTATTTTCTATAATGAAAAATTGTACTCCACAAGAAGACTAATCATCCAGTATAATACGGGTCTAGCCAGTGCCGTATTGGCACGTCAGTATTCAGTATTCAGGCCAACAAAATACTAATTCAACTGTCCATATTCATATAAATAAACAGTGACAATAAACAGTTGGGGCATTATTTTATTCAGAATTAACAAACGATGTAAAATAAGATCAACAACGTAATCTTCCACGGATGTTTACATCTGTTATTACTGTTAGTCAGAATCCTATCCGTATTCATCTTCCAGTGAATAATATAATATAACATAAATAATATAAAATATTACACAGTCAGTTTCTCCCCTAAGTGTGATGGCGATACTGAACAAAACTGCTTCAACAATAAGCATTTAACATGATCAAAGGCTGTCTAGTCAGCGGTTCTAAAACGGGGAGAAATAATCTAAATAATGTGGGATTATATTGCCTGTTGCCTTCCCAAAGAGAATGTAAGAGAAGCATTGAGATATGGACGTGGTAACATTTATTTTCCTTAAAGTCATCTGTGAATACATGTTAAAGACCGGTTTACTTCGCTCGTCTTTCATGATTGTACAGGGTCCGGCATAAAGCATGGCTGGATTTTAAAAATGGAAAATAAATAAGCGCTATACATGTTTTTGGGAAAACAAAAAGTGAAATGAAACTCAGAAAAGTAGGTATTTTTATTATTACTGACAATCATACTTACGTTTAGAAAATTTCGCCTGTTAAATGACCGCATTCAGCCAGGCGTCTGGAGTATTCTTGAATAACACCATTTAACATGTTCAAAGGAATATTTTGAATGCAGTGTCGGATTCGATTTTTTAGGTCTGCAATTGACTGTGGTCGACTAGCATACACCGTGTTCTTGAGGTGCCCCCACAAAAATAAGTCTGCACTCGATAAATCCGGTGATCTTGCCGGCCAATGAATATCCCTAAATCTGGGAATAAGAGGATGGGGAAATGCTTGTCGCAGCATGGCAATGGACTGACGGGCTTTGTGGGCAGTTGCTCCTTCTTGTTGAAACCATATTAGTCTCTTATTTCTATTGGCCAAGTCTGAAATGAAGTATTCAGTTAGCATCTGCACATAAAGATCGCTATTAACAATAAGAAGATGCCAGGTGCCAAAGCGTTCCTAACAGCTGCTCGCCGAGGGCTACTCAGCAATACGTTGCGGACTTCTTGAACTCGTTCAGGTGTCTGTTGAATTCTTGGAAGACCAGTAGACTTGTTATTACGGCAATTAGCGGTTTCCTTACTTTTTTTTTGGACCCACAACAAACTTGTTTTGTCTTCCGATTGGGAACATTATCACGGGGATGCAACTCAAAATGGCGACGAAACTTTCGTTGCACAGTAATAGACAATTCTCCACTCTTAAAATAAGTTTCAACGGTGAATGCGCGATATTGTGTTTGCCAAGAAGCCAGTGTTAAAAATGACCGTTTGTCTGCTCTTCATGCCTGACGTCATGTTTTTTTCACACGTTTCTGCGCACTAAGTCAGTTAAATCCAGCTATGCTTTATGCTGGACCCTGTAGTAGCCTTTTCTATCATTCTCATTGCAGAATCTTTGGTTACAAAACTTTTCAACAATTCTCGAGTGATAATTTGAGTAGATGTCTCTTTGCACATACACTGTATCTATTTTTATGACTTAATTCGATATTTAGAGTCTAAACATTATAGACAATAGCTTCAGCATTTTATTTGTCAAGAATTTGTATATCTTCCCTTAGAATTAGCATTTTCTTCGCTTCTTATATGATTTTCTCCTCTAATTTTTTTTGTTGCAGTATTTTCTGCTATGATTTTTCTTGCAATACTTCCTACTGCACTTTTTATTGTAGTATTTTCTCTTCTGATCTCCCCCCCCCCCTTATTTTCTAATCTGATTTCTTCGCCGAAGTATTTTCTGCTTTGCTTTTTTTTTCTTGCAGTACTTTCTGCTCTGATTATGCATTCTGAAGTATGCCGTAGCAAAAATACTGATTATCAGTAATAAACTCTTCTAAGTTGATCAACTACTGAAATATTAGCAGAAAAACGGACATTTGCTGGAGAACTAAAGATTGAGAATTGCTTGATCACATATTCAGACTCAGTAATATCTATAGGAAAGAATGTCCTTGCTCCAAATTATGCTGTGTTACTTGTCCAGCTCAGGTAACTGCAAGTAAATTATAAATAGACGGAAAATGAGTTCATTGGCACGTTCGGTTCCCAAAAACTGAAACTTCGATTTTTGTGTGCTGCAAGTACAAATGATGACTACCACTTGAGAGTGCTTTTCATTCTTGTTCTTACTATCTTGTTCTCAGTACTTTGTTCTCGGTACCTTGTTCTCGGTGCCTTGTTCATGGTACCTTGTTCTCGGTACCTTGTTCTCAGTACCTTGTTCTCAGTACCTTGTTCTCAGTACCTTTTTCTCGGAACCTTGTTCTCTGTGCTTGAGTTAGACATTTTGTCACCCACTGCTCAAAAAGGAATATCATTATAATCATCTTTATCATAACTTCAGCAGCGCAATCATTATTACCAAGTATATCATCATCATCATAAACTCAAACCAACCACTACCACAGTCATCGTCATCATCATCATATGCTTGTCATAATCGCGTGATAAATGAGATAAGTCTGACTACTATATAAATAACCTCGACACCGGTTCAGTGGTTTGTTAGTATATTTTAAAATGTATGCTTGTAATAGTGCAACCTTCTTTCTTCATACAGGGTGCAAAACAGGTGGAGAAGACGGTTATTTCTTTGACCCGGCCCTGGTATCTGAATTTGGATGTTTGTATATAGCATGGTGTTACCAGTATTATTTTTTCAGTAATGTTTAACTTTCGCATAGTAGATAATTCAAGTGAGACTAGACTATGCTGTGTGGTGTGTACTCTAGCCGTATGCTGTGTGGTGTGTACTCTAGCCGTGTGCTGTGTGATGTGTACTCTAGCCGTATGCTGTATGGTGTGTACTCTAGCCACATGCTGTGTAGTGTGTACTCTAGCCGTGTGCTGTGTGGTGTGTACTCTAGCCACATGCTGTGTAGTGTGTACTCTAGCCGTGTGCTGTGTGGTGTGTACTCTAGCCGTATGCTGTGTGTTGTGTACTCTAGCCGTATACTGTGTGGTGTGTACTCTAGCCACATGCTGTGTAGTGTGTACTCTAGCTGTGTGCTGTGTGGTGTGTACTCTAGCCGTATGCTGTGTGGTGTGTACTCTAGCCGTATGCTGTGTGGTGTGTACTCTAGCCGTATGCTGTGTGGTGTGTACTCTAGCCGTATGCTGTGTGGTGTGTACTCTAGCCGTATGCTGTGTGGTGTGTACTCTAGCCGTATGCTGTGTGGTGTGTACTCTAGCCGTATGCTGTGTGGTGTGTACTCAAGGCTCATCGATGGTGCAGAAGTGAAGATACTGGCTTAGAGAGAATGGAGGGAAGGGGCAACGAAAGAAGCACTAAAAGAACTGGGGATGAATGAATAAATAACAAAACACTTAAAAACTGTAAATTCAAAAATGTTCTGAAAAATATTATGGTACAGAATAATATAGCAGAGACAGTACTATAGGGAATTGTTAAAAGAGACAAGATAAGGGGAATATAATGATATAGAGCAGGGGGCGTTACTGATATAGAGCAAGAGACATAATGATATAGAGCAGGGGACATATGAATGAATCATTTAACAGGGGACTTATGAATGAATGAATAATCTTTATTTTTAAAGGGTAAAGAAATGGGCATGCAGGCCAGTCTTACATTCTGTCCTTCATCATTCCATCTTTCATTCTTCCCACACACTCGATTTAATACAAATATACAAATTCAATTAGGGAAAAAACATATCAAAAGTGTGTAAGATTTCACTATTACATTCAAAGTAAAAGAGAAGAAGTAATTAACCTAATAAAATAGTTCTCACAAACATACACACAGACATATACATAAACAAAAATACATTGTAAATACAGATCTTCTAACATATGTTTTTTAACAAACATTAAAATAATTTCTGACAATATCTGACAAGTTACTTTTCGAACTATGTCATTTTAGTACTTGATGGTTGGCGAGTCACGAGCTGAGAGAGTACTGGTTATTCTATGGAGGCATATAATTACAAGCAAGTAAATAATGAAACAGGTTTGAGTTAAAGGATGAAGTATTACCAATGGATTTTAAATGGTAGGGGAGGGTGTTCCAGAGCTGTACTGCAGAGTATGCAAGGCTTTTCTTGTACAGATCAATCCTGTGTTTAGGAAGAAGACAGTTTTTTTTTAAACGCTGTGTTATACGTAAGCAGTGACCACAAGTAAGGCGGAGCATTGTGTGACAAAATTCTGTGAACAAACTTAACTTTGTTAAAATGATTGTATTTGAGGGGTAGAATTTTGAGTTGTTTGTGCTGATCTACAGTATGTACTGGATGTTTGTCACAAATCAGATTTAATGCTTGTTTGTGAAGTGAGTGGAGCCTTTTTGTGTTTGAGAATGAGCATCCATCCCAGATTGGGAACAGTAATCTAAGTGTGTTTGTATGTGTGATATGTAGTATATCTTTCTTGTGTCTTTGTCAATAAAGTGTTTAATTTTGGCTAGTTTGTAAACTTTCTGTGTAATCAAGTTTGTTAGGTTATGTATGTGAGAATTCCAAGTTAAATGCTGATCAATGATGAGTCCTAGAGTTTTATATTCATGACAATTTTCTATTGCCTTAGTCCCAGCAAAAATCTGTAGTGAAGTTTTTGTTGCATTCTGCAGTTTCTGTCTTGTAGTGATGAGCATGGATTTTGTTTTGTTGGTTTTTATCAACATACCATTTTTATTACTCCATTTAATCAGACTGTTTATATCATTTTGGAGTGTTGTCTGTAGGTTATTGATGTCGTAATCACTACTGTAAACAGTACAGTCATCAGCAAAAAGATCGCATGGCATGAAGAATGCTTTAAATGTAGTGGTAAGTCGTTAATACAGGTAGCAAAGAGAAGAGGACCAAGAATGGAGCCTTGAGGAATACCAGTATCAACCACAGACGAGTCAGATATTTTGTTTCTAAAGCAAACTATGTGTTTTCCACCTGAGAGAAAAGATGTAATGAATTTCGTTAGGTCAGGGTGTAATCTATAACCTTCCAGCGTTTTTGTACGAATTTCATGATCAATCATATCGAAGGCTTTCTTGAAATGATAATGATATAGAGCAGGGGACATCAATGATATCGAGCAGGAGGTATCACTGATATAGAGAAGGACATCAATGACATAGAGCAGACAGGATCACTGATATATAGAGCAGGGGACATCAATGATATAGAGCAGGCACATCACTGATATAGAGCAAGAAACATAATGATGCAGAGCAGGGAGCATCACTGATATAGAGCAGGGGACATAATGATATATAGCAGGCACACCACTGATATAGAGCAGGGGACATCAATTATATAGAGCAGGAGACATCAGTGATATACAGCAGTGGACACCAATAATATAGAGCACGGGACATCACTGATATAGACCAGGGGATACCATTAATATAGAGCAGAGGACACCAATAATATAGAGCACGGGACATCACTGATATAGACCAGGGGATACCATTAATATAGAGCAGAGGACACCAATAATATATAGCACGGGACATCAAGATATAGAGCCGGGGACGTCACTGATATGGAACAGGAACATAAATGATACAGAGTAGGGGACACGCCACTGACATAGAGCCAGGGTTCTCAACTAGTGGGGAAGTTTAGGGTTACACTGGCGACTGATTGGACTTGGGACCGCAAAATGAGAGATTCAAACTGTTGGATACGAATAATTAGCATATAAGTACATCAAACTAACCATATACTCGTAACTATACGCGAAGTCACTGTAGTAAAGATGTGATACACAAATGTATAAACTAAGAAAAAAAAGTAGTGAAAAAAAAGCACTAATGTGGCATTGTCGGATGAGAACAGCACCAACACTGATACCATTATAAGATTCGCAGAGCTGGTACTCAACATAAATTCCTTTGGATTCAACGGCGAGTACTTTGATCTAATCTGTGATGTCGCCATGGGAACCAAAAATGGGTCCCAGTTGTGCATGCTTATTTATGGGTTTTCTGGAAGTCGAATTATTGGAATCATACAGTGACAGAATCCCAGAATTCTATAAAAGATACATCGATAACGGCATAAGAGTGACCAGCATGAGAAAGGACGAGCTAATTTTTTTTTTTAGTGAATTCGCCAAGTCGTTTAATGAGAACACCAAATTCATATATAAAATTTCTGACAAGTCTATCAACCTTTTAGACATCAAAACATCTATTGTCACAAACAGGCTTGTCACCTCTGTATTCTACACACCCACCGACAGCCACACCTATTTACTTTACACCTCCTTTCATCCTGAAGCATGTAAGAACTCCATCCCAAACTCCCAAATCCTCCATCTTTGCCGCATATGTCAGGATATTTCCGATTTTATGGATCTATCCAACAAATTATTATAATTTTTTAGTCATCGGCACTATCCTGAAAATGTCCTTCGGAATTCATTTAACCGTATCCAAAAAAGTGATCCGCGGAGAGACATTCAGAAAAGAAAACAACCTGTTACCTCATCCGACAGAGTTAAATTAGTGCTTCCCTGTCACTCACATGGTCAGATGATTAAGAACATTCTTTATCGTCATCTTCCGCTAACCCAACTCGACATCGATGCTCGCGATATCTTTTCTGATCTACCGCTATTAGCATACAAACCGGAGCCAAATCATATGTACATCTTCGCCCATAGCCATCTGAAGCGGAATCTTGCATATGTTGACAGCAGAAAATGTAACCGCCCTCGATGTGTCATCTGCACTGTAGTCTGGGAAACGAAAGCGATCACTTTTCCAAAAAAAAATATCCTTACTCTCCATGAGGGATTCACATTCGAGTCCCGTAAAGTGATATGTGCAGTTGTATGCAAAAGATGCAGGATAACTTATATATTAGTGAAACTGGTCTCAGATTAAGTGACCGCAGACAAAAACATCTGTATGATATCACCTAGCGTGCTTTGAAACCAGTCACTAATCAGTTCAGTGGCTCCAGTCACAGAGGCAAATCTGAATTTCTGGTAACAGTCATCAAACAAAGTCATGTCGATGACGGAAGCCGCCTAGCGGCACTACATCCAGAATCTGGAAAGCTAGAACCACATGGTTTGAACTGGCAATTCAGTTACATTTAACATTTCCCTCTTTTACAAGTATATTCGCTCTGCATTAAGTTCTACTCCTTTCTCACTTGCAACATAGAGTTCAGAACCTCACCACTGCATCAGACTACAACACCTCTATCCCAGTTACAATCACCTATTCCACCATTGTACCACTCTCTCCCTTTTCCGCGGTCCCCCCTCCTCCTTTACGAACCACCTATTATAAATCACAAGTCTCCATTTAAACATTCTCTGCACTCTACCATACGCACTTCTAGACATAGCCTCTTACAAGTCACAGCCTCTTACAAGTCACAGCTTCTTACATGTCACAGCTAAGTGCTCCATTTATTCTTTTTGTTTTCTTTCCAGTTTTGATTTTAACGTAGAATTCACATGAATTTATATTTTATCTTCTTTCTCTATTTCTTCGTCTTTCTGTTTTTATATGATTAAGGTGCTAACGGAAACGTCACAATTGTGTGCTCGTTAATTAATAAAACTGTTTCAACGTTTTTCCTAGATTATACATTTTCAAACCGTTGAAATTATTGATCTACGTTGCAGAAAGATCAATATTCCAATAATTTGAGTCTGTAAGCCTCTGGTCTCAATTCTCTCTCCCGCTCTCTCTCTCTGTCTCTCTCTGTCTCTCTCTGTCTCTCTCTCTTTTACCCCCACCCCAATGAAAATCCCTAAAATTCACTCCAGGATAGGAATTCCTCACTGGTTTAGAACCTCTGGTATAGATAGCTGGACAACATAAACAAGAGAGGAATAATAGCCAAACAGATAATCTGAATAATGTGGGATTTATTGTTTATATGTTATGTTGTTTTGCTCATATAAGAGCATATACAGAGCTAGCAGCAGTTCTAAAGGATATCAACTTTTTTAGTTTTAGTTCCCTCCTTATTAGTGTCTGGGTTTGTTTTGTCTTTGTTGAAAACTAGTCCTTGCTCTTGTTGACTTGACTTTCTGATGTTTATTATATTCCGCTATCGTTTTAGCTTGTTTGTGTGCAGCTTCTGCTAAATAAGAGAATTTGAATACCTGGTGACACCTGGATTAAACAGAGTTAACCGGATTTCGTTCCTCATGTGTGCAATTTAATGCTTTAATCTTTGGTGACAATGTTTAATCTGTCATTTAATACGAAAAATGGCTGTGTTAACTACCCCTGTCAAGTGTTTAGCATACAAGATACCCGTATGTGACGTTCTCTTTGTGTGACGTGTGTACTTTAAATCATCTCTCTGGAAGCTGCACGTGGAGACACACTAGTCTTCAAGTATTAGTTAGGCAACTTAACAGTCATAATAGTGGTCTTGCTTTATTGGTCACCATTGGTCGGATGTCATGCGCTGTGTTTATATGATGTAACAAGGACAAAAATATGAAGCAGTAAAATTAATAACATAAACTATTACACAACAGATTGACACACATCAACAGTTTGTATCAAGAACACGTTTATTGCATACCCTTTGGAGATTAAGAAGTAAATGAAGCAGGGCCATTACATTTCCATTATATATAAATTATTCACATACATTTACCATTCACTTTTAGCACCGCATAAAGATGCCTCTATGCATTACTGCTATCCAGGCAATAAGATTTTCCATTAAAAAGTTCATAGATTTCAGCATTCAGTCATTGTTTTCCTGTCTACCCTTTCCGTTTTCCCCATCCCTTCTTTATTACTAACCAATCAGACTGGCATCACACCTCACAAGCCTTCATTTAAGCATTCTCACCAGAGCACTCTCGGACACAGCTCTTGCAAGTCACAGCCAAGTGCCCCCTTTTTCCATTGTGTTTCTTAACTCCTGTTTGTTATATATCGCTCATGTTAATTAACATTTTCTCCTCTTTTCCTGTTTCTTTGTCCTGAATGTTTTGTATGATTAAAGTGTAAACCAAAAAAAAAAAACGTGACAACTGTGTGCTCGTTAAATAATTAAGCTGTTCTTAATTTTGTTTCAAATAGTTTTAACATTTCTTTATCATAAGTTTGCTGCTGTGACTTTGTATATTTAGTTTTATATATAAATATACCAACAACATTTTCGACTATACATTTCACAATATGTTTAATCTGTTACAAAATATATGGTCACACTTTATCGCTTATACCAGTCGTCTCGACCTTGAGGATTTGAACCATTTTCATCTCATATTCTGAGGCGTAGTCTTATACACGTCAGGCTGGTATCACTCGGAATGATCTGTTAGCATTATTCCTATGAATTAGGAACAGGAAGTGTAAGGAATCAATGTTCATAACAAACATTTGTAAAATATTGTATCTACAAGAATGTCTTTTAAAAAACAATGAAATGCAAACCTAGCATTTCACACGTAAATGACTTGTATTTCTGAAAATAACGTGACGAATTAGTGAAATGGGTCGAAATGGTGAGTCAGTGTGCCCATTTTTGTACACAGTTATTCCTCTTTGAACGCTGGATGGGAAACTTCTGGTGCCCGTCATAAAGCTTTCGTATTATTGTTGTTATTTACATGCGACACTAACGTTATTGAAACCGTCACAGAAAAAAGTAAAGAGAATCTGATGAAGTTTTATGCTCATTACGATTTCTTGAGCGAGTTAGTTCTTCCTCGCACGATCCTCAGCCATCTCTTTCATCAGTAACATGCGGTGGGGGGTGAAGATGCTGTCAGTTTTTGCAATCAGTGACCCATAGCTGACCAAGACCCTGTCCCACCCTTTCTTTACCCTAGTCTGACTAAAAGGGCAGGTATCTTCACTGTCACCATGGTGGTTTAGTCTGCTAGGGAAATTTAGGGAATAGATAAGCAAATAGTTACCTTGGTTGGCTGGGAACCCTAAGAGTAAGAATAATGGGTCAGTTACCGGTGAACTTTCAGAGGTGCGCAATTCAGAGAGAAAATCGGCTTACTGGCCAATTATAGAAAGATAACATGGGAGAATTGTAATCTATAGGAATTCGTATGCTGAGCGGATCGGAGGAGGTCATGTTGTCGTTTCGAGCGCGTATGAGAGTGTATTTCGTCTGTGGATAAACATGTAAATGTTAGGTTAATATTGGGGTTTATATTTCTGTCATGTGGACGCGTGCAAGGCTGTGTCGTGCTGTCGTCTCCTCCGATCCACTCCCGACCAGATAACTGAATGGGAACATGAATAATTATGATTATATTGTAACATATTTGTCTATGTAAGATTTAGAGGTTTTTGGTAATATTCAATAATGGCTCATGTGTGCACATAAATACGTATTGCTGAAATGTATGAATATGTATATATGTATGTTATAACAATTATTGCCAGTTAGTCCTTATAAGACATCAGATACTCAGTAATTTAATTGTGAAGATTAGAGATTTTTGTATGATAATGTATGCGGGGTAAAAGTGATTCTTTAGAAATTTCACTGTCGATCAAATAGTCTAGGAATCTGAATATTTAAGGAACACGTTTTGATGGATATGTTCTTAACGATATAACCGAGGAATAACAATATAAACTGATGATTCATTTGCTTGATTTTGCTAACCATGTAACCAGATGATATACGTTAATATAAGTTGTATGATTATTTGAAGAACCATTATTGACTGTGTTTGTTTTCTTTCCTTCATGTAGTTGTGAATGTGTTATGTGTAACCTTCAACCCTTCATTTACTAAATAGATAAAATACCAAGGATAAAAAACAATATGAACAACATATAACTTATAGAAAATTATTTAACCCATTTAAAGTCATTTATTTATTCCCAAAGAAGTATTGCATACTCTCTGATTTTGGCTGTAACTAAAAAACATAAAGACTGTCCTGCTATATGGTTCAGATTCATGGGTTATGACCAAGACAATACAACAGAGGATACAGACATTCATGAACTACTGGAACTAGAAGGATTTTAAACGTTAAATGGCAGGACAAGATCAGGAACGAGGAGGTCTGGGAAAGAACCTATGAACATAAAAATCATGTCTAGAAAATGGATGTGGATTAGCCACACTCTGAAAAACCCGACACCAGCATAGCAAAACAGGCACTGATATGGAATACGCAAGGAAATAGAAAACAGAAAGACCTAGACTTATTTGGAGAAGAGAAACTATGACAGTGCTCAGAGACAAGGGTTACACATGGAAGGAAGCAGAGAATAATTCCAAGAACAAGGATGGTTGGAGAGCCTTTATTCGTGCCCTATGCTCTCAAGGGAGTGAAAGGCAATGATGATGATGATGAGGGACTGGAAAAATAATCACCATAACCCGCTCACAAACAAACCGACACAATAATTTGCCTTAACACCTTCACAGCATCGGCTCGCTGTTCCTGGGACATAGAAGACAAGAGAAGACGAGATCAGAAACATGAAGTTACTGAAACTGAAACCAACTGATACCTACAAAATAAAGCCAGGCAGATAATGGGTCATTCGTTTTAATAGATCAATTAAACACTACATTTTTTAATGAAATGAAATTTCTTATGTTTTAGGCACTCTACAATTGGAGGGGGGGGGGCTCTAAAGAGTTAAGAATAACCAGAAGTGGCTTGATTCGATAACGACGTGGCTTCTCGAACTGAAGAACGCGGATTTTAGACATATCGTTGATGCCTTCAGTCAAAGTAGTATTCTCGCCCTTGCTGTGAACTGCTTGCACATGTCGATCACATTCTCTGTCCAAGAACAGGCCTGCCTAAGTACCTATGGACTTGATAAGAACTTATCGTTGATTATCATAGAAAAGATTAACAAAATGTGGCCATCTAGACATCAAAGTGATCAGTAAAATCTTAATTTCTTTATGATAGGGCTATCAACAAGTCTGTTTTTTTTTTTCTATCAACAAATCATCCGTTCAGTTTCTATCGTAAGATAAAGCAAAAAAATTCAGTCGACCAGTAGTTATAATGTCTACCTGCTACAGCTCCGGTAACGAAACTTGCTACATTCCCAGCGAAAAATGCACGCAGAACCACATCAATGATGTCTTGTTTTCTCTCTGGACATAGGACTAACATAACTCCTAGAGAGATGCCAATGGCAGTAAAGGCCGAGAATCCACACATCGCATAGGCTGCTATGATCTCAGAACGTTCCTTAAGGTATAGTAAAATTTTTAAACTTAACTTCATGAAAAGGCAACAACTCTCTGTTGATGATCCATTATAGAAAAATATTTTTAAAGTGTTTTGTTTGTCCAGTCTGAAATAACTATGAGGCTTCATGTTTGATGAATAACTGCATATTGAAGTATGATGAACTTTCATGTTTGATGAATAATTGTATCATCATCATCATCATCATC
Organism: Achatina immaculata; assembly: GCA_009760885.1. Classification (NCBI taxonomy): domain Eukaryota; kingdom Metazoa; phylum Mollusca; class Gastropoda; order Stylommatophora; family Achatinidae; genus Lissachatina; species Lissachatina immaculata. Next base: position 78,148,315 of record CM019717.1, on the reverse strand, counting down.
ACCACCATCATCATCATCATCATCATCGTCATCTTCTTCTTCTTCTTTTTCTTATTCTTCAAACATTCTCATGTATTAAACTGGATATCCTTGAAGAACACAGAAGTCCGCCTCACGCTGTCGACATGGCCCTAGACCAGCGTTTGTATTGGTATTGTTGGTGTTCAAGCATGTCCTCTTTGCTCTTCAAATGCTGGGAGAACCTGCAGCAGATGCCGGGCTATCATTTTTCCAGTGTCAAATGTACACACATTAGCTATGTTAATCTTCAGTTTCTTACATACGTGATATCTTAGTGTGTTGTGGCCAATACGAGTGACTGAAGTGTGAAGACAACATCATCATGACAGTAAAACAGCATCATGAGTATATTAATAAACTTACAGACATAACTCCGCTAATAAGGGTTTGATTGAGGGAGTCAAGGATGATATCAGACCCCGACCAGTGCCACGTGCCGTTGCTGTTAGCAATATAGTCTTCTAATATTCGTCTGTTCTGAAAATATGTAGAACAATATCCAGTTTAAAAATAGTTTTCATTCTTGACGTAATGCTAAATAATCTTGGTGTATAAATCTTCATAGTTTCATCATCAAACAAGAATATTTACAAGACGCAAGCAGAAAGGTACTCAGATCGGTAAGAGATAGTCTGGTAAACAGTCATGCAGACTTACATACCCGGACATAGAGATAGAAAGACATGTAAACAGAGAGACAGATAAATATACATACATACATACATACATACATACATACATACACACATACATACATACACACATACATAAATGTATTTATAAGGCGAATAAAAAGAACAGGTGAAAGGACTAATAACAAATGTTAATTAGTTACAGTAATTAATGTTACCTTAATGTTCTTGCTGAGTTCGATGTAGCCCCAAAGTGGAGTAGCAAAGAATTTGATTCCTATCAGTGAACCCACTCTTCCACAATCTTCAGGTGCCGCCCCCATTACATAGGCCAAGGGAAACAACAAATAGGAACAGATTTTCTGCAGAAAGTAATGACAATCAGTCTAGGTGCTTGTTACGAACATTTAAATTACATACATTTTATACTGAATTATTAATGTTCGTTCTGCTGTACTTCTGAAAACTTACGATCTAATGGATCTCATTAATCTATAACGCGCGATACTACTTCTCCAAAGTGTGTGAACTTATTCGCAGCTGTTTCCTGTTGTTCCATATACTTCTCTTTATCCATCCCACTTGGTCTGTCCACCGAGATATTTGTCATTGTCCGTATCTTCTTTTTTCTTGAATTTTCCATTCATTCTTGAGTTCTTTAACGTCTGCCTTCTTATGATATGCACACTGCAATTTGACTGTCTGTTTCCTTTAACTGATTTTCATTCTTATGAAACCCTTTTGAGGATCTCTTCATTTTCTATTAATTTATTTATTTTTGCTAGCCCAGGGTAATTGTTGGATCTTGATTCCAAGACCACATCTGTTTCTTTGAATTTGTATATCATCTGTTCATTAATTGCCCAAATGTAACAACAATCCCAGCATAATTTATTTGAACTGTAGTTCAATTGTATCTACTATGACAGTATTTGGTCAAGGGTATCTAACCCTTGATATAACTCTACTATGTTAGAGTTAGGCCCGTGCATGTTTTCTCTGTCAAGAGTTGGTGATTTCTAAGTCGTTTTTTTTTTGCACGTGGAAAGTAAGAAAGATGGGAGAAAGGTTGTGACTTTGAGCAAGAAGGTAGTGTAGTCCGGTCTGTGTTGAGAAATGTAGTCGTGTTTAGTGATAGTTGTTAGCCAGTTTGAATTCTTATGGCGCTATCCTGGTAACTTGGCTGGGTAACAGTCCGGAATTATTTGTGTTGGAGTATGCATGTTTCGCAGAAATCGTTTTCATATATTTTCGTCGTCAACCATCACGTTCACGAAATAAATCGCATGTGAGTGCTAAGGTAATGCAGTCTTGATAGACATACCCAATGTGGCAGTATGTGATCTTCCTGGTTGTCCTGTAAAGAGTATATCATTGCAGGGAGTGTTTCTTCGTCTTCTGTCTGTACAATCGTATTGTAGATAGCACAGTAGACAACCAGCAGCATACAAGCAGAAGCGATATAATGTAAGTCAACCAGAAAAAGTACACTCTTATTGTGTGTCAGCAACAAAACCGTTTCACTACGTACATGCAATATCCAAGACAACGAAAGCAAAGCAGGGAGAAGCAACAATTTCCAGACAGACAGACAGACAGACAGACAGACGGACGAGATAGTCAGAAGCAGTTTAGTATAAAACAGTAGACGGAGCTGATAGTTTCAAATACGCATATGACCCCAGAGATTTTACTTGTCTTCTAAGATCTCTGAAGATTCATATTCGAGTGTAACATGAATGAATGCTAATTTGGATCTATTAGCGTACTTACGTCAAACGTAAGAGCCTCAACGCCAGCTCTTTCCCCCAACCAGTCCAGCATGACGTTAATCATGTGTAACAAAGAAACAAAAGCAAGCATGTTAGCCGCGATAGGTACCATAACCTTCATGCCCATTAGAGCTCCATCTGAGCACACGGTCAGGACATTTCGTCTTTTGCTGAGAACAAGACATTTGAAAATAAATCTCATAAGCATGGATCGGCCAAAAAAACTTCATTTCATAGAAATCAGAAATTCTGTAATAAACCATTTTGCTGGAGATAAATATTAGACCGTAAAACACTTCATAGCGAACAAAAAGAGAAACATCTCAAGACATTCATTCATTCATTCATTTGCATGTCCTAACAGTACTCCTGTAGGCCTCTAGGTTGTGAGCAAGATGGCCCGCTGCTGATGCATCCATTTGCAGATCATAACGATGTCTTGCAGCCATCTTCGCCTTGGTCTTCCTCTCTTTCTTTTTCCCATCATGCACCCTTCCAAGCGGGCCTTCTCTAGATTATCATGACGTTTAATCTGTCCAAAATATTGAAGTTTTCTCTGCTTAATCCTCCTTAAGAGCCAGCTTTTTTCAATATTAAGTTCTTGTAGTATGGATAGATTTGTTCTTTTTGTGTCCATGATATTTGAAGAACTCTTCTATAGCATTTACATTCAAAAGCATTTATGTGTTTCTCAGCTGTTTTGTTAAGTGTCCAGGACTCACAGGCATATGTTGCGATGAGAAAGATTTATGTCCTTAAGACATTACAGTGATATAAAAGTATTTGGTCATCTGAAAAGAGAAACGAATTGCTTTCAGATAAACACTTATTCTAGCAAGCACAAGATGTTTATAAAACGTTATCATACTAAAGTAAGAGTCCAGTATAGCGTAGTGGTTGATCACTAGTCTGTTAGGGCAGTCATCAGTGGTCTAAGTCCTGTCAGCGTAGTGGTTGGTGCAGTAGTCTGTTAGGGCAGTCATCAGTGGTCTAAGTCCTGTTAGAGTAGTGGTTGGTGCACTAGTCTGTTAGAGCAGTCATCAGTGGTCTAAGTCCTGTTAGAGTAGTGGTTGGTCACTAGTCTGTTAGAGCAGTCATCAGTGGTCTAAGTCCTGTTAGAGTAGTGGTTGGTCACTAGTCTGTTAGAGCAGTCATCAGTGGTCTAAGTCCTGTTAGAGTAGTGGTTGGTACACTAGTCTGTTAGTGCAGTCATCAGTGGTCTAAGTTATGTTAGAGCCGCTGCAGTTACCCAGATGTAAAAGTAGGCACCTGGTACCTGACCCCTCTTGTGGTTATGAATGTGAATATGGAAAGAAAAGAATCTGACCACATCACCCTTTGATGTGCTGACTGGGTAAAGTGAATACTGCCACTCACATTACATACACTAAGTGCCTCCATAGCATAACGGGGCCCATCTTTACCTCATACTTACTCTGCGTCATCTCTCAGTTTGAAGTTGGACTGAAGGGCCACCCTTATCCATTCTGTTTCTGGGTACACAATTTTTGTTAATGCTAGAGCTGCTGGCGCTGAGATTACGGAGGCTGTGAGCAAGTGGTTACCTGGGACCTACCCACATAAAGAGGAGGGTTTAACAAACAGCAGTATACTGTTAGCTTGGTGACAGAAACATTTTATTACAAATACGAGAGAAAGTGAAGAAAAAGCTATCGCAAATTTAAAGGACATAACCACTGAAAACTATATGAAAAGACTCGAGGGCGAATATAAGCTTTTCTTATATTTTTCACTGGTTACATCTTTTTTTTTATGTGCGGTTACTTTTTTACTCCAACCCCCCGCCCCCCCCCCCCCCCCAAAAAAAAAACAAACTGTCATCTCAATATCTCTATCTAAACTGTATGCTTTGTTTTTGTTGTTGATTTTAAGGGACTGTTGACCAAATTTCCATCGCAGTGACACTTGTAAGACATCTATGGTAGGCATTTTATATATATACAAGTATATATATATATATATATATATATATATGATAGACGTACACAACAGGGCAATAGATTTTCTATATTTATAAGGAAACCAAGAATATACTTTTTGTTATTTCTTTGGATCAATTAGCAAGTACAGATACAATCAATGTCAATATTATAGCAGCACCCTATTATCTACTTATATAAAAATGGACGTGTGTATGTGTGTGTATGTTCCATCATAACTCTGGAACGCCTGGAGCAATTTCAACCAAACCTGGTACACATATGATTACAGTCTGGAAAAAAATACTACTAGGGTAAGACACCCCTGTATCCCCAAAGGCCGGGGATGACAGGTGCAAATAATCGAAAACGACCGATAGTAAAACTAGACCTGTGAAGGAAGGTATATAATTCCGTTATATTTATGCGCAATGAAGGCATCGGGTTGTGGGATGTGCCTGCCGGATAGCATTGAAATGAATAGACTCTGTAGAACCTTGTAGAAGGTTGTGGATATGAATATAACTCTGCAGAACGCTCTGGAAATTTTTCGAAATCATTATGCCTCGGTTTTGGACTCACGATATTAGAGAAAATTCCAGCACCCACCCGAATCTTAGATGGTCGTATATAAGGTAAGTTAACTCGACAAGTCTTCCAGTTTATCATCTTTCACGGAATGTGCCAGTTTCATTTCGATCTTCTAGTGTTTCCTACTTTATTTGACAGTGATAGTGTGCATTTTAGATTCAAGTTCATTAATACATTTTTTTATTTCTACATGAGTTTTATATTTCTACACGGATGTAAGTACTTCATAATCTTAGATTTTAAATTTGTTTTTTTTCCTTATGTTTATATTAACGTTTTATTGTATTATTTAATAGATTCATTCATTACTACTTTTTTATTTCTGTGAAGAGTTTTATATTTCTACATGGATGTACATACTTCATAATGTTAGATTTTAAATTTCTTTCTTCCGTATGTTTATATTAGCTTTTTATTGTATTCTATAAAAGATTTCATTGCTCAGTAAGAGTGTGCCTTTTGCTTATCTATACATATAAAAAAGGATGTGGGTGTATATCTATTTGTGTATGTATGTTCCAGCATAACTCTGGAACGCCTAGAGCAATTTCGCCCAAACTTGGTAGATATATGACTTACAGTTTGTAAAAAAATATTGTGGGGGGGGGGGTAAGACGCCCCTAGCACCCTTAGGGGGTGACATGTAAAAATAATCGAAAACGATCGATATTAGTGTCGACTACATAGTTTTCGGGGTCGCTGACATGAATAGTGACACTTCTGATGCCGTTTAAGTCCATGTTCAGCCGCCATCGGCATGGGGGGCCTAGGGGTGTGGTGGGATGGGGGTGACATGTAAAAATAATCGAAAGAGACCGATATTAGTGTCGAATCAATAGTTTTCTGGGTCGCAGAGATGCACTGTGAAACTCCTGATGCCGTTAAAAGTCTAAAGTCAATCCCCATCGGCATGGGGAGGGGGGGGGGTGAGAATGAGTGAAAAATAAAATGTCCAAATTTGACCGAGGTTAGTGTCGAATCCATAGTGTTCGGGGAAGCTAAGCAGATTGATGACAGTCCTGATAACATTTAAGCCCAGAGTTTAGTCGAATAGAACGAATAGAACTCTGTAGTGCCGTCTAGTCTCTGTAGAACCTTCTATAAGGTTGTGGAGATGAATATACCTTCGTAGAACCTTCTAGAAAGTTATGGAAATGAACAAAAATTTGTTGATTGGGATAAATAAATAGTATTTACATAAAGATGATTAGGATGATTATGCACAAAAAACATGATTATGTATAAACATAAATCTGAACATCTTTTGCGATGTGAATAAATGAAAAAGAAAATAAAATATCCGAAAGTAAATAACTTCATAACAAGTTAATGGGAGTTTTATCCATGAACAAAAACACAATTTATGTAGATTATGGCTTGCACTTTCATTACTCCCCCCCACCCGTTTTAACTGTGTACATTTCTATTAAAAGAAACAATGTCTCTCTTCAAATCATTTGAGTCGATTACCTCCCTTAAATCGACTTCATTATCACTTACCCCAAGTAAAATGAAGATGCCAAGATATGTTGCGGATATACTGGCAAAGCCGGCTGTCATGATGGCACACAGTTCAGATTTGCTTAGAATTTGCATGAAGGGTCGAATGAAGAAGCCCACTTCATACTGATCGTTGAAAGAAAATAAAAGTTTTAGAAAAGCTAAAGTGAAGTGTTGTTTCTTTGTTTTTCGTGTATCACGCTACTTACAGATATATGGCCCGGGAAAGGTTTTTATAACTGTTTTTCTTGTACTTCTGGCAGTACTACCCTTTGTTATCTAGTGGTGGTATACTGGAATGTGGCGTGACTACCCCATGTGGTATGTCATTTATTTGCAAAAACAGAATTTAATGTGCATTTCGGTTTAGTGAGTGAAAAAACTGATATTTGAGAAAGGTTCTCGTATAGAGACGTGTATTAACAGATACAAAATGCACACAGAAAAACAAAGAAAATAGCACGTGAATGGGAAGAAAGAAATAAAACATCATCATCATCATCATCATCATCATCACTGGCGTTGTGTGTTAGCAATTGGCATTTAGATCTTTTTTTTTCATTCTCTGTGCCTTGAATAACTTTTTAAATGTAGCACTCTTTTCTTCATTATTATCTAAATTTTAAAAATCCTCTTCGCTGGTAAACGTTTTGCGCTGCAGCAGGTTTCTAGTGCAAGGGGGGGGGGCAGGTTTTTAGTGCAGGCGGCAGGTTTCTAGTGCAGGGGGAGGGCAGGTTTTTAGTGGAGGGGAGGGCAGGTTTTTAGAGCAGGGGAGGGCAGGTTTTTAGCGCAGGGGGCACATTTCTAGTGCAAGGGGGGCAGATTTCTAGTGCAAGGGGGGATGTTTCTAGTGCAGGGGGAGGGCAGGTTTTTAGTGCAGGGGGAGGGCATGTTTCTAGTTCAGGGGGAGGGCAGGTTGTTAGTGCAGGGGGAGGGCATGTTTCTAGTTCAGGGGGCAGATTTCTAGTGAAAGGGAGGATGTTTCTAGTGCAGGGGGAGGGCAGGTTTTTAGTGCAGGGGGCAGATTTCTAGTGCAAGGGGGGCAGGTTTCTAGTGCAGGGGAAGGGCAGGTTTTTAGTGCAGGGGGCAGATTTCTAGTGCAGGGGGAGGGCAGGTATTTAGTGCAGGGGACAGATTTCTAGTGCAAGAGGGGGGATGTTTCTAGTGCAGGGGGAGGGCAGGTTTTTAGTGCAGGGGGAGGGCATGTTTCTAGTGCAGGGGGAGGGCAGGTTTTTAGTGCAGGGAAAGGAAATGTTTCTAGTGCAGGGGGAGGGCAGGTTTTTAGTGCAGGGAAAGGAGATGTTTCTAGTGCAGGGGGAGGGCAGGTTTTTAGTGCAGGGGGAGGGCATGTGCAGGGGGAGGGCAGGTTTTTAGTGCAGGGGGGGGCAGGTTTCTAGTGCAGGGGGCAGGTTTCTAGTGCAGGGGAAGGGCATGTTTCTAGTGCAGGGAAGGGCGTGTTTCTCGTGCAGGGGAAGAGCATGTTTTTTGTGCAGGGGGGTAAGTTTTTAGTGCAGGGGGAGGGGCAAGTTTCTGGTGCAAAGGGGGGGGGACAGGTTTCTAGTGCAAGGGGGGCAGGTTTCTAGTGCAGGGGGGTCAGGTTTATAATGCAGGAGGGTAGGCTTCTAGTGCAAAGGGGTGGGGGGCAGGTGTCCAAGACATATTTTGAAAGCTTGTGTACAAATAATTTATAGCTGACCATATCATAAATAATAGACATTCACTTTTCATTCATTACTGGCCCTCTCTTAAAGCAAATCAAACCAGCTAACCACCCCCACCCCCCCACCCTCACTGGAGTTACCAGTGGTACCATGCTTTATTGCCTGGGCTGCAGCTTTTTACATCTTGTCTCCAAAATTAGTGCCTTATACACACTTACAAAGCCCATAAAAATGTTGGCCACAGCGTTCATTGACTCCACTGGGCCGGTATCCAAGCAGAATCCAAGAAAGGAACCCAGCTTGATCACGATCACCTCCAGAACTCCCCAGTGGATGAGAATGGAGATGATGGAGTTGAAGAAAACTAGTAAACCAAGTGTCTAAGGAGAGAAATATGTTGTAAATGTAAGGAAAACAAATTACTAACAATGCTGACAAATCTAAACAGACTTATCCTCTTTAATTTAGAGAACAACTTTTATCTGTGAAATCCTTTTAGTCGATCGTATTAACTCTTAGACCGCCATGAGCTGGCTTGTTGGCTTTTTAAAAATAAAAAAGTGAATACAGCCATACGGTTTTGTTGCATAGTAAAGAAATTGCGGTTTTAAACATCGCTAAACGTTACCAAAAGATTGTAAATCGTGGAAAAATAAACATTTTCAAGTGTTTAAGAGGATACGAAATAAGACTTAAGGTGGTGGTTACAGTGTTTGTTGATGTGACAAATACAGATTGCTACAAATGAAAAAGCTTGATATTACATTGTATATAACTTTATCAGAAAACATAAAATAAAAGATTATAACATACATGTTAGGGAGGCAAAGTTCCGCAAGGGACATGCAAATAAATGAAATGAATGAAACATACACTAATTGCCAAACCCATGGACTTAAAGTTTTCTCCAAGAACAAAGACAGAGCCAGCATAAGAGAACTCCACCAGCTTCTCCACGCAGTCTCCAACCCATGTGAAAACGCCATAACCAACTTCTGTGCGCAAAGTTAAAAAAGCAAACAGAAACTGGAGAATAAAACCCCAGAAAACTGGATGCCAGTTGATCTGAGGAGAAAGAAAAGTTAATAAAATATATTTATTCTTTAATTAGGTGTCATGGTATAAGAAACAACTCAACTCGTTTCTGTTTTCTTTAGCAGTGCATGCTTTCGCGTCACTCTTAGTTGCTGTTTTGAATAATGTTGATGATCATGGTTTTACAGCGTGGTAAAATATGTGGACCGTGATGAATGATAACAAAATATTTTCGCGTGTCATGGGAGTTATTTGCCATTCTTAAACATGTATATGAAAGAACTTCACTGATTAACATTTCAAATAATTTTGTAACAAATATCAATACCAAGATATTTTTTTAAAAAGGTGTGATAGATTTACAAATAACAAAAATGTTAGAAAACCACAACAAATTATTTCATTAGTAACAGGAATATTTGTTTAAACAGAATTTGTGAAACATACTCTGCTTGGTTTCTTGGACAAGATGAGACAAGCGAGAATGAGAACAACGATGCCAAGGATAGACTGGCAGTTCTGTGGGTTGTTTCGCAGGACGTCAAAACCCAGAAACAGGCCAAACCCAGCTGTGGTAGTCACGTATAAACCACTGAAAAGAAATGAAGCATATTTTAATAGCTATTTTATTAACGAAAGTCTTCTGCGAAATGAATCAAACATAAAATATGTAAAAGCGACGTAGAAAATGAAAGACTGGAGATATACTTGAGATCTTTTATAACGATAAAGTCAGGCGGATCAAAGTGTTTTATGAGGAACAGGTTTAACTCCTTCACTCCTGAATCAGTTTCCTTCTACTGCCAGAATAAATTTTGATGAGAAATTTTGATAGAAAGAACCTGGAAGGAAGTTCCCCCCCCCTTTCTCTTAATGTGGATTGTGTTAGAAATGTGCTACTTTTAGTTTTATTTACACTCTGCCAAAATAGCCTTCAGTTTATTGTTTCACATAGGGGTTCAAGATCTATCAACACAGTCAGCGTTGGTTTGAAGTGAAAGAGTTAATATAGCCGCAGTGAGTACATTTTATGTGGCGGACTGGTTAGTGAGTTGTCATCTAGTGGCTAGAAACTTGCTCGTTTCACTGGTGTCAACGAGAACCAACTCCCAGGCATTAAGTTAAGACTAAGACAGAAGTAGGAACAGCCTCAGTGATAAACGAGCACACTTGAGATGGTAAACAGTTGAGATATTAAAAAATATAATGTACCAAATGACACTTACTCTGAGATATTAAAAGATACAGTGTACCAAATGACACTTACTCTGAGATATTAAAAGATACAATGTACCAAATGACACTTACTCTGAGATATTAAAAGATACAGTGTACCAAATGACACTTACTCTGAGATATTAAAATACAGTGCACCAAATGACACTTACTCTGAGATATTAAAAGATACAGTATACCAAATGACCCTCAGAGATTGCGGGAACTGAAGAGGTATTACCCTTCTTCCACTCACCGTAAAATATTTTGCAGAATAATCATCAACAGAATTGTACCAACACTTCAGGAAAAACTTCGGAAAGAGCAGGCAGGATTTAGGAAAGGAAGATCATGCACAGACCACATATTTGTACTTAGACAAATATTAGAACAGGCAAATGAGTGGCATAGCACAACATATGCATTATTCATAGATTTTGAGAAAGCCTTTGACAGTGTCAACAGAGATGCACTGTGGAAAATCCTAAGATGGCATGGCCTCCCCCGTAAAATAGTTAATATAATCAAAGCCCTATATGAGGGTTTTCAGTGCAAAATTATCTGTGGAGAACATAGCTCCAGCAGCTTTAGGGTACAAACAGGAGTGAAACAGGGATGTGTACTATCACCAACATTATTTATCTTGGCAGTAGACTGGTTAATGAAGGAGGCAACATCAGACAAACGCAGAGGATTACAATGGACCCTTGACACATTGCTGGAGGACCTTGACTTTGCGGACGACATTTGTCTATTATCAAGCAGTCACAAAGATATGCAAGATAAAATAAACAAGCTAACTCAGAATGCAAACAACATAGGACTAAAGATCAACGTAGGAAAGACAAAGTTAATGAAGCAAAATGTGAACAACAGAAATGTACTCAGAGTAGATAACAAGTTAGTGGAGGAGGTCAACGAATTTGTATACCTTGGCAGCAGAGTAGTAGAAAATGGAGACAGCACAGAGGACATCAACAGCAGACCTACTAGAGCAAACCAGGCTTTTGCAATGCTGCAGACTATATTGAAATAAAAAAAACTAAGCATAAATATGAAAATCAGGATATTTAAGAGTAATGTTCTAAGTGTACTACTCTATGGAAGTGAATGCTGGAAAATGACCAAAACCATAGAAAACAAATTGAATTCTTTCCAAACTAAATGTTTACGAAGAATTAGACAAATATTTTGGCCAAACACCATAAGAAATAACATCTTATTAGCAGAAATGCAGATGGAAACCACTGACAACAATTATTGAGGAAAGACGCTGGCGATGGTTGGGACATATGCTCCGAATGACTGACAACTCACTACCAAAAATAGCACTAAGATGGACACCACAGAGGAGCAGAAGTAAGGGTAGACCAAAAGAGACATGGAGAAGAACAACAGAAAGGATGTTGAGCAATAGAGGGCTCACCTGGGCAAGAGCAGAAAAAAAGGCGAAGGACAGGCATTCGTGGAAAACCCTTGCGGAAGCCCCATGTGCCCTGGGCACTTAAGGTTCAGAGAGAGAGAGAGAGAGAGAGATACCATATGACACTTACTCTGAGATATTAAAACATACAATGTACCAATTTACACTTACTAGACTCAAGCTGAATTTTTTTTTCTGGTGTTGAAATAAGCAAAATCTTGATTAGCAGCCAATCTTGCCTGATCAACGACATCGGTTGATGAACGTCATTTTCATAAGTACTTTTAGTTTTAGAGAAAGACACAGAAGAAGAAAACATCTGCTTTATGTAAAAAAAAGTACATATTACCCATATGGCATATAAATTTATTTTAAAAATAATAATAAAAACATAGCCACCTACTAACGAATAACCCTGAATGCTTTCTTTCCCTTCTTAGAAGCCGAATATTTTGAAAAGGTTCTGGACAGACCGCATGAGCACCCTTTGGAAGCGAGGAATTTCTTGGTGAGGTACAGAAGTAACAGTATGGTCCCAACAAGCAACACAATGGAACCCTCGTCTCCAAATCTGAAAAGTTGAAAATTGTGATCTTATCTATTGGGCAAAACGGTGTGTCGTACTTTTGTTTCTATTTCTTTAATCTGTGAAAGTGAAAAACAATTACATGTTTTAACTTACTGCATAATGTGAGATAATAAGTTGTTTCTACTTTGTTGCACTGAGTTCTCTGAGTCAACACTTCTGTATGTAATTCTTCCACTCTCTGTTTGCCTGTGTATCCACAGCTTGTCTTTGAATTCATGCATGTATTTTTTTCTGACATGCCGAATCACGCAAAACCAATTATCATCTTGGTAGTTAATCTTTTGTATAAATCAGCGGTTTCCAAGTAATTATATAAATGAGACTCTACAACTAATAATATACTATGTATGGTAAAGTTTACCTGTAATACATGCAATAAACGAAGTAAACTGCGTACAGTAGAAAGATCACAACTTTTAACCCACGAGAGACTGTCGTTTTAAATCTGGTATAGGTTCGACCAATAGCACTTTCCATGCTTTCCATACATTTCACACAGGGCCCTCTGACGTACGCATCGTCTTCGTCGGCCTCTAAACATTGATCAGAAATTTGGATCTCAGTCTTGACTGTTTTTGGATCAACGGTTACCACATTGTGTAGCAGTGGGTTGTTCTCTATCGAGGCTGTAGTAGAGTTCTTTATTGAGGCTGTAGTAGAGTTCTCTATCGAGGCTGTAGTAGAATTTAAGAAGGACATTTCGCTATCCTGAAATAAAAATCTAATGCTGAAAATATGGGTCAAAATTCCAAGGAAGCGGAATAGTTTAATTATGTCTGTGTTTGTCGTCTCTATATATTTTCTTTTCAGAGAGAAATTGTGACAGTGAAGAGAAAGTATGACAGAAGAGAAATTATGACAGTGAAGAGAAATTATGACAGAAGAGAAAGTATGGCAGTGAAAAAAATTATGACAGAGGAGAAATTATGACAGTGAAAATAAATTATGACAGAAGAGAAATTATGACAGAAGAAAAATTATGACAGTGAAGAGAAATTATGACAGAAGAGAAATTATGACAGTGGTCAGAGACAAGGGATACACATAGAAGGAAGCAGAGAATAATTCCCAGAACAAGGATGACTGTAAAGCCTCTATTCGTGGTATATGCTCTCAAGGAGTAAAAGGCGATGATGATGATGATGATGGTGATGATGATGATGATGATGATGATGATGATATGTAAAAGTGAAATTGGATCGTCTTTTTAAATTTTGTGCAGATAAATAATTTATTAAAATTTATTTAACATTTTCAACAATGAAAAAATAAAAAGAGAAAGACTAAGTGAGAAATATCTGAACATAATTATGAAGCACAAAAGATAATGAGAACACAGAGAATCATAACATGATCATCATAGCCTTAATGTACCTCATCAAACAATTAAAAAGATTCACTCAAACTGCATTTTTATACATCTGAAGCTTTTCAATCATTTTTGTTTCTTTAACTGAAACTTTTCTCGTGAGCTGACTATACAGATCTTCTTGGTCATATTCTTTGAACATATCAATGCCCTTTCAACAAAACGGTCCAGTCTGTTTTTATGGTTGTTTATGTAATACTAATAGTTATTTCTTCATTTAGTAATACTAATAGTTATTTCTTCATTTAGTAATACTAATAGTTATTTCTTCATTTATTAATACTAATAGTTATTTCTTCATTTATTAATACTAATAGTTATTTCTTCATTTATTAATACTAATAGTTATTTCTTCATTTAGTAATACTAATAGTTATTTCTTCATTTAGTAGTACTAATAGTTATTTCTTCATTTAGTAATATTAATAGTTATTTCTTCATTTAGTAATACCAATAGTTATTTCTTCATTTAGTAATACTAATAGTTATTTCTTCATTTAGTAGTACTAATAGTTATTTCTTCATTTAGTAATATTAATAGTTATTTCTTCATTTAGTAATACCAATAGTTATTTCTTCATTTAGTAATACTAACAGTTATTTCTTCATTTAGTAATACTAATAGTTATTTCTTCATTTAGTAATACTAATAGTTATTTCTTCATTTAGTAATACTAATAGTTATTTCTTCATTTAGTAATACTAATAGTTATTTCTTCATTTAGTAATACTAAAAGTTATTTCTTCATTTAGAAATACTAATAGTTATTTCTTCATTTAGTAATACTAATAGTTATTTCTTCATTTAGTAATACTAATAGTTATTTCTTCATTTAGTAATACTAATAGTTATTTCTTCATTTAGTAATACTAATAGTTATTTCTTCATTTAGAAATACTAATAGTTATTTCTTCATTTAGAACGTGCTCATGTCTGTCTGGTCAGTAAAACTTTTTCTTGTAGTTACTAAGAAAATTGCTTTTCAATTTTTGTACGAACATTCCTTTTGCTATCTTCAGGAGTCGAGGATTTATAGTGATTCAAATTTTGGATTTTGGCTGAGTAAAACTGAAATCCTAATTCTTTAACGGACTGTTAAAAAGTGAATTACAAATGTGCTACGTGACTTTCACGGTAGTATTGACCTGTTTCGTGACTGTTCTATATTAGAATGTAAGAAACTGCTGTTAGCAGGTATCTGCTTCTTTACAATTTAGTCAGATCTCCCTCCTTCCAAATAGTTCCCTTTCTTGTTGATCCACCGTTCTCAACATATTTTCCAATTGACTACCTCCTGGAACTAGATTTCTGGGATAGCATGCAAGTCTCGTAGTGAATTTTCTTTGACCTCTTCTATGATCTGAAACCGGATTTCAACTTTGGCGGGAAAAAACTGCACAGACCACAGTAGGGTGGCAGCGGGACAAGATTCGTCACGTGCTTTGTCAAAAAAAAAAAACGTCACGAATAAGTTGTGACGTGTGTGCAGTTTCGCTGTCGTGATGCAGTTTCCAGGTTATGTCTGTACATGCTTTCGGTCTCTTTCTTTGTACTGTCTCTTTCAAACGCTTCCTGTCGTCCAAGCAGAACTCTTTACTAACTATTTACTGCTTGTCTGACCGTGTGGAACAAACTTGTGATGAACGAATGAATAAAAAAAGGACAATCAATAGAATCTTCACATTTGAGCGACTCTGGTGTTTTTTTTTTTTGGGTCGAGGTTATTTTATTTCAGCCTATTGTGTTGGTTGCCTTTTTTGTTTTTACACTTATAGCCATAAGTCCATGTTTCGTTAATTGTTACATTTTTCAGAAAGTTTTCGTCAGCATTCACACAACAATCAAACAGCTCCTGACTGATTGTGACTAGGTTCTCTTTTTGTTCATCTGTCAGCAGGCACGGGACACATTTTGCAACAGCACGGAAATATGTTCAGTTTTTCTTTTAAAATAATGTGGTACACACTTTTGCAAATTTCTAATGCATCGGTACAATTCACGGACAGTCATCCGCCGATTTGCACGAAATACAGAATTCCTTTCTCAGTCTGATCGTATTTCATGTACTTGGCAGGTCTTTCTGGTTTGGTATCATCTTCTGTGAAAATTATTCCAGATTTAAAACGTTGATAAAACTTGTGACATAGAGAAACGGCTCAAACAATCGCTTTCATAAGCCTGCTGAAACATGTGAAAAGTTTCAGTAAAAGTTTTGCCTAATCTGAAAAAAAAGAACTTCACGCGAACACGTTGCCTTCAAGATCCTTCATTGCTCAAAGAGCCAAGATTACCAAGTGCACTACATGGACGTTCAGTAAACCGACTGTAGATCCATGGCTAACGATCATGGCGTGATGCTGCTATTGTTAGAACAAAGATCGAAGTTACTGTTGCGCATACATACAGTAGCTAGTTCCATGCCTCATTTTGTTGCTGCACTATTTTAATAACCCTGGGGGGGGGGGTTGCCTTGTGAGTATAATTTTCAGTTCACTTATTGTCCAAATCACACGACAGCCAACGGCTATCGTCCAGTATCTCCAGATGAGCGCAGAAATAAACGTACTTCACCTGCCCGTCAACTGGAACGTCCGTTGTTATCTGGTTAGTAGTTCAACTAAGTCACCATAAAACGCACTTCGGAACAAACAGCTAACATCACAGGCTGTCACCTGTCCATTTCCCCAGTGACTTCTCTGCTGCCTCTCGGGTCTCCTCACACGGAAAATTCTGATTCTCCCTCCAAGACTGTGCCAAACATCCGACACACATAGACTACCTCTAGTGACTCTAAACCTTCCAAAGTCGTTTTCCGGCCTGGTGTTTTTCCATTCATCCTGGATTTCTTTCTCCCTCTTCTTGTTCACTACACCTCTCTTTTTCCTGTTCTCCGCTCCTGATCTCCTAGAGTTTAGCAATTACTGTCGTTGGTTTCCTTACAGTTTGTTTTGATCGCTATAATTCACAGTATTATACTGAGAGATATGTTGTTCTAACGTCTAGTCACCTGTACCTTATTTGGTTCTGTGGACTAGTCTATTTTCTACACTGACGCAACTGAAAAATCTTATTTAAGGTGGACATGTATTTCTTAACTTAGTAGTTCATCGTGAGTTAACTATTTTAATAACATCTGTACAGTAAACTTTCTATTATAAAAACCCCTGATAATCAGAAAAGTACCCCCCCCCCCCCCGATAAATGTTTCAGCTCTTTAAAATGCTGAATTTCTAAAGTAGGATCATCTCTCTTGGTCAAGATACTGTTGACGATACACGCTTAGGTCGAGGGGTGTACGGCCTTGCCGGAAGCGTCATCGTCCATATGATTTTGTAGTTGGTTTCGAAGGTGGGGGGGGGGGGGAGATAATATTTATAGAAACATTGTCTTGGATCAGATTAGATAGAGACAATGGCCGGGTGATGTCTTGTTCCGTTGTACTATGGGTGTGCTATAAAATCCTGTGTATTATGGTGATCGTTAATTATATTCTGCCCGAGCCCACCTCATGTGGTATAGATTATGTGGTTGTGCAGTAGGCTGTGATGTAGGGTTTGTGTCACTCCGCATAAGAAGATAATTTGTGTCTGATTTCGTTGTGATCTTCTCTGTTGATTGGATTTGGTAATATATATTTGTATTGTGCTTTTCTCGTCTAGACTGGCCGTATGTTTGCATCAACATAGATAGTGTTGATGTAGGTGATGGCAGCAATGGCTGCGGAGATGAAAGTGCAATGGCACATACAGTCGTGGTGGGTGCCACAGGCAGGGCCCAATGAGCTGAGGGCCCTAGATACATAGAGTAACAGTGTAAATATTGCAGACCTGAGAAGTTTCATTAGTAACTGATATTATGCTTGACCTAATTTGCATTTTTATTGATTGCTCTGCACATCGTTTTGCCTTTATTTGTCTTAATGTCATGTTGATTGTCAGTGTCAGTTGTTTGTGTGGTTGGGTTCATTGTGAGATTAAAATTGTTGTATTATTGAATATTCAGACTTCGTGATTTGTACTGCATGTCAACATATTGTTGTGTTGATTGAATGCTTGAGGATTTAGGCGCAATTAGCGTATAATCAAGGATGGGAGAATCTGGGTTTTGCAGCCATGACGGGGGAGTTAGATTGGCCTCGGGTAAGGTAGTTTTGGTTGGTCTGTAACCATCCTGAGAAAGTATTCCTCCCACTAATTATAAATGTAAACTTGCACCAAAAAAGTTTTACAATACGTAGAGATTATAAGGTACTTGAAACGTAAGTCTTCTCATCTTTTCTGCAGTCTGTCTCAGATATCCATATTCTGCACTTCATTGTGGGCTAGATCACCATAAATCATGATAATAAATTAGTCTGGATGAAAAATATGATGATGTTAGCATTCGGTAATACTTTTTCTTTTCTTATATATTCTACATTTATTGACAGAAAATCTCTTTTTTTTTTGTTGGTATTTATGTCTTCTATATTATGTCTATCTAAAACTATCAAACTTACTAACTTGTTTCGGGTCTTCTTCAAATGCGATCAGGCATTTTATTTCATTTCTTGCATCCACCATGGTCTGAGGTTTTGAGCTACTGTTGGTCATCCTCTTAGATTCCATCACAGAAACATTAAACAGAACGCAATTCACATGAAAATATTTTTCAACACTCGTACATCAGGTTCCTTAGCAGCAGTTTAACCACCTAGTACTGCCTGGTAAGAAATAACGTAACGATACAGAATCAAATGTTACATTAATGTGTATAAAATTATCTCCCAGTAATTATTAATGCTACTATAAACATAAGCATTTATGTTATTTGTACGTCTGTCTGGAACTTAACAGATTATGTTCCTCGGCAATCATTGGAGTTTTATATATCTATGGATTTGAAACTCCCCGTATTCATACACATAAACAGCTACATTAAACAGCTGCAGCGCTATTTTATCCAGAATTAACGAAGGATAAAAAATAAAATCTACAACTTAATTTTTCTCCAGTCGTATCCTCAGATACTGCTGTAAAAAAGAATACTGCCCGTATTCAACTTCCAGTAGGATATATGTAAAACATTATCTATTCGGGTTCTCTCGCCAATTTGGTGATTACAACAGACAAAACTGGATCAGCAATAGGCATTAAATGTCATCAAAAACTAACTAATCTTTATGCCAGCGGATCTAAAACAGGAGAAATAATGTAAGTAATGTGGGATAATATAGGAAATTTGCTTTTCTAAAGAGGAAGTAAGCGGGACATTGACAAATACACGTGGTAACTTTCTTTATATTCAAAATCTGTGAATTCACGTTAAAGAAATAGATTTAGTTTGCTCGTGTCCTTCATGAATGTCTTCGCCTGTTCCATCAGTCTCATAGTATTAACTTTGGTTCTAAGCTCTTCAACAATTCTCGAATGGTAGTTGGTGTAGAAGAAAGCCTTTCTATATAGACAATGCATCTGTTTTTAAGAACAAATTCGATACTGAGAGTCGAAATAATATAGACGATTGTCTACAGAGGACAATATCTAAGGTCTAAGCTTCAGCATTTTATTTGTCAAGAATTTCTAATTCCTCACGAAAAATTAATATTTGTTTTTCCTGATTTGTTTTGTTTTTGTCATTGTTCTGTGCCCTAATTTTTCTTTGAAGTACATTCTACTTTTTTTTTTGCAGCACTTTCTTCTTTGCATTTTATGCATTATTTTCTGCTCTCCTTTTTTTTCTCTCGTGGTATCTTCTACTCTACATTTTTTGCTAGTTGCCTTTCTGTGTACATATATATATATGTATATACTTTATTGCTTACATGCCATTCATATTCATACTGCAATATATATATATTTTAAGGGCATGCATCTTTCCCATCGCAACATATGCCTGTGAGACCTGGACACTTAACAAAACAGCTGAGAAGCACATAAATGCCTTTGAATGTAAATGCTATAGAAGAGTTCTCCAAATATCGTGGACACAAAAAAGAACAAATATATCTATACTACAAGAGCTTAATATTGAAGAAGGCTGGCTAGTAAAGAGGATTAAAGAGAGAAAACTTAAATATTTTGGCCACATTAAACGTCATGATAATTTAGAGAAGACCGTATTGGAAGGATACATAATGGGAAAAAGAAAAAGAGGAAGACCGAAACGAAGATGGCTGCAAGACATCGTTGATGATCTGGAAATGGATGCAGCAGCAGCAGGCCATCTTGCTCACAACCGAGAGGCCTACAGGAGTGCTGTTTGGGAGGCAAAGTTCCGCAAGGGACATGCAAAGGAATGAATGAATATATTGCTGTACCATTAAACGTCATGATAATCTTGAGAAGACCGTCTTGGAAGGGTACATATGGGAAAAAGAAAGAGAGGAAGACCAAGGCGAAGATGGCTGCAAGACATCGTTGATGATCTTCAATTGGATGCATCAGCAGCAGGCCATCTTGCTTACAACCGAGAAGCCTACAGGAGTGCTGTTAGGGAGGCAAAGTTCCGCAAGGGACATGCAAATGAACGAATGAATGAATGTTGCTGTACTTTCTACTCTACTTTTCTTTTTTAATCTTGGAGTACTTTCTGCTTTGTTTTATTATTTTTTTTTTGCAGTATTTTCCGTTATTATGGTTTTCTTGCAATACTTCCTGCACATTTTTTTATTGCGTCACTGTCGTCTCACGTTTTTTTTCTTCCTTGCCTTACTTTCTAATTTCCTTTCTATAGTGAAATATTTTCTGGGGGTTCTTTTTCCAGTACTTTCCTGTCTGATTATTCATGCTGAATTATGCATTTGCAAAAATATTGATTATTAATATTAAATGCCTCAAGGTGAAGCTAATAATGAACTAGCAAACTAGTGAAGAATCAGCAGAAATATGGATGTTTTTTTTTCCTAGTCTGAGAACTAAGGATTGAGGACTGTTTGATCACATATGGTGGCTCAGTAATATCTACGCGAATGAATATCCATGCTCTAAATTATGCTTTGTTACTGTTCAGCCCAGGTAACTGCCAGAAATATTGTAAATAGATGGAGAGATGAGTTACATTGACATTTTCTGTCCCCAAACCTGAAACTTCGATTGTTGTGTGCTGTAAGTTCAGTTGATACCCGCCACTTGAACATGATGTTCATTGTTCTTCTCAGTATTTGAATTAGACATTTTGTCATTCATTGCTCAGGAAGACTTGTATTATAATCATCTTCGTCATATTTTCAATAGCACTTCTAATTTTCGATCCGCGTTAGCGCACTGGATTAGTGAGCGAAGAAATAACGAAACATATAAAAAATGTAAATTAAAATTTTTGAACACAATAATATAGCAGAAGCTGTCCTATAAGAAATTGTACAGGAGAAAATAGCGGGGGACACCAGTGATATAGAGCACGGGGCACCAATTATACAGAGCAGGGAACACCAATGATATAGAGCAGGGGACACCACCAATGATTTAGAGCCGGGGACACCAATGATATAGAGCAGGGGACAATGTATAGAGCAGGAAACATCAATGACATAGAGTAAGGGACATCAGTAATATAGAACAGGGAATTGTAAACATTAGTGGTTGGTGCAAGTTCTAACTAAGGTAATAATGAAGTCTTAATGAACAGAGACACCAATGATATAGAGCAAGGCACACCAGTGATATAGAGCAGGGGGCATTAATGATATAGAACAGGGACACCAATGATATAGTGCAGAGGACAGTGTATAGACCATAAAGCATCAATGACGTAGAGTAAAGGACATCAATAATATAGAACAGGGAACTGTAAACCTTAGAGGTTGGTGCAAGTTTTAACTAAGGGGGTGCAAGTTTTAACTAAGGGGAAATGAAGTCTTAATGAACAGGGAATAAATGGAAGTTAGAATTCGAGGAATGACCAGATTTGGAGGGAGCGTGTAATCGTAGTGTCTATGGGTTGTAATTGTGAGGTTTTCTATATACACTGTGCTATTTTTTTAAGAGTGTTCTTGTGATGATCTCTACCTGTGCCTCCTCATGTTGAGTAAGTTGTGATGTAAGTTTTACATATAGTTTTGTGCAGTAATGTAACTTCGTTAACTATATTAAGTGTTGAAGTAAGACAAGTGTGAAGTCAGTGTTCTGATACAGTGCTCATTGATGTCATGTAATTTTTCGTACCATTTTGCTTTGTTTGACACATACCATGTATTGTATTGTCCACTGTGATTATCATATGATGCTTTGATATCCCGTTGTTGATAACTTGTGGTCAGCTGTCTGCTGTGTGATTTTATGTGGTGATTGTTTGCCTTCACAAGTATGGATGTGTTTCTGATTTTGCTGGTTAGCACAAGATGATCATGGATGACATATTGAAGAATTTACATTGAACTGCTTCATTAGAAGGTTATTCAGTTCGTGTGGACGAGCACTTGAACATGTTATGTACTATGTAATATATTTTGCTTGAAGAAGTCATGAGATATATGAACCAGAGATTGACATGAATTTTCATGTTGTTGTCATTACTGAGGGCCAGCTTATGTTTAATTCATTCATTAATGAGGCTACTGATATTTTGATGTCACTCAGTCAGTCAGTCACTTGCATGTCCCTTGCTGAACTTTGCCTCCCTAACAGCACTCTTGTAGGCCTCTCGGTTGTAAGCAAGATGGCCTGCTCTGATGCGTCCATTTGTAGATCATCAACGATGTCTTGCAGCCATCTTCGCCTTGGTCTTACTCTCTTTCTTTTTTCCATTGTGTATTCTTCCAAGACTGTCTTCTATAGATTATCATGAAGTTTAATGTGTCCAAAATATTAAAGTTTCCTCTGTTTTTCAATTGTTCATCTTCATCGTCATATCATTTATTTTATTTGCACTGCATATGTTCCTTTAATACTTTATTGCTTACATACCATTCATATCCATACTGCAATATATGGCCTATGTCGTGGACAATGTCTACATGTATATGTGTTGTCTGTCATATGTGAGTTAAACTTCAAGAGGGTTAACTTTAACTCTTGACTGATACTGCATATTGTCATGCTGGATATATATATATATATATATATATATATATATATATATATATATATATAGAGAGAGAGAGAGAGAGAGTTGAAAGAATGAGTTGTTAGCTTTATCACACAGCTTTACGCATGCAAAAAGACGGGCCTTGGGTCATAATAGGTAGAACTTAGGTGAATCTTCTCCAAGTACGGTTGTACATTAAAATGTAGAAAAGTGTGGTTTCTAAATTCTATATATTCCCTGTTCATTAAGACGTCATTTCCACTTACATAACACTTGTACCAACCACCACGTTTTACAGAACACTAGTGACATAGAGCACGAGGTACAAATGATATAGAGCAGGAGAAACCAATATATAGAACAGACGACTTCATTGACATAGTGCAGGAGAAACCAATATATAGAACAAACGACTTCAGTGATATAGAACATGGAACACCAACAATAAAGAGCAGGAACACCAATTATATAAAGCAGCAGACATAAATGATACAGAGTTCGGGATAGCAACGATATAGAGTACGAGACATCAGTGATATAGAGTACGAGACATCAGTGATATAGAGTACGAGACATCAGTGATATAGAGTACGAGACATCAGTGATATAGAGTACGAGACATCAGTGATATAGAGTTGCCTAACTAAGACAACTGAGGCTGTGTCACTAAATGGAATGGCTGGTTGCTCATGGTGTAGTTCATGACGTCAGTTTGACGGATTCACAGAGTATGCTTCGTAAGACTGAGAACAAAAAATACTTCTAAACGAATGGGTTCATTTGATAAGCCACTCAGGGGACACCAATGATATAAAGCAGGGGACACCAATGATATAAAGCAGGGGATATCAATGATATAAAGCAGGGGACACCAATGATATAAAGCAGGGGACACCAATGATATAAAGCAGGGGACACCAATGATATAAAGCAGGGAGGACATCAATGACATAGAACAGGGGATTGCAACATGTGGGGAATTTTAGGGTGACAGAGGTGAACTGGAACCACAAACTGAAACCAAGTTTTGGAATATCGATCTACACTGCAAAAAGATCAATATTCCACTAATCCTTCCGGGACAGGAATTCCTCACTGGTTTAGAACCGCTGATATGGATAGCTGGACAACATAAATAGAAGAGGAAGAATAATAATGGCCACGACAGATAATCTAAATAACGTGGGATTTATTGTTTATATTGTTGTGGCGTTTTGCTCACATAAAAGCACATATAGAGCTAGCAACAGTTCTAAATGATGTCAGCTTTTCCTGGCAGTAAGATAGTACAGTTGTATCACAGTATCAGTGTGATAGTTTAGTCCCCTCCTTAACAGTGTATGGATTTGTCTTGTCTGTGTTGAGTACTGGTCCTTGCTCATACTCACTTGACTTTCTGCGGTTAATGTGTATTATATTCTGCTATCGTTTTAATTTATCTGGGTTCCCCTTCTGCTAAATAAGAGAATTTGAATACTCGGTGATACCTGGATTAAATAGAATTAACTGGATTTCGTTCCTCGTGTATGCAGTTTAATGCTTTAATCTTTAGTGACAATGTTTAATCTGTCGTTTAATACGAGTAATGGCTGTTTTAACGATCCCTGTCAAGTGTTTAGTATACAAGATACCCGTATGCGACGTTCTCTTTGTGTGACGTGTGTACTTTAAATCATCTCTCTGGAAGCTGCACGTGGAGACACACTAGTCTTCAAGTCTTAGTTAGGCAACATAACAGCCATAACAGTGGTCTTGCTTTACTGGTCACCATTGGTCGGATGTCATGCGCTGTGTTTATATGATTTAACAAGGACAAAAGAAAAATATGAAGTAGTAAAATAAATAACATAAATTATAACACAGCAGTGTGAAACATCAACACTTTAATATTAGTATCAACCGCAGGTTTATTTTACATCGTTTGAAGAGAAAGAAGTAAATAAAAGAAGGGCAGTACATCTCTCATATATATATATATATATATATACACCCATACATATATATAAAGCTGGCGATGGTTGAGACATGTGCTCCGAATGACTGACAACTCACTATCAAAAATAACACTCAGATGGACACCACAGGGGAAAAAAAGTAAAAGCAGGCTAAAAGAGACATGGAGAAGAATAACAGAGAGGATGTTGAGCAATAAAGGGCTCACCTAGGCAAGAGCGGAAAAAAAGGCAAAGGACAGGCATTTTTGGAAAACTCTTGCAGAACCACCATGTGCCCTGGGCACGTAAGGTTTATATATATATATATATATACACAGAGTGTTTTTAAAGTCTCACTACACTTTCTATGCAAAAAGAATTGAAAAATGAAGTAAATGACGTCATCACAAAATGTGCTCAAAAAGTCATTTAATTAGTTACAATAGCAACTGCAGTGATACAGCGCTGTTTTGGGTTAGCTGGGATATACCACTGAAATAATCATTTTACCAGATGTTGGAAATGTCCACCACAGGCTTCAAGACATGACTGTACACGTCTCTTCATATTGTCAAATATTTGTGCAACGTGTCTGTTCTTATTTCTTGAATGTTAATTCTGATTGCTTCGTTCAGGTCCTCAGTTGTTTGTACATTATTTTTGTAAACATTTCCTTTCAAGAAACCTCATAAATAATAATCTAATGGATTTAGGTCTGGAGAACGAGCAGGCAAAATTCCACGAGATTTTATGCGATTTGAGAAAATTTCTTAAAAAAAAACTCTTGCTGGAACCACGCTTCTTCAATTTCACGTTCATTCAGCTGTTCTAAAAAAGGTTCCAGAATGTCAATAGTAAGGTATCGATCGGTATTTATAATGTTGTTGAAGAAAATTGGTCCAATTAAACGTTTTCTTCTGACGCCACATCATACCCCAATTTTCGCATCGTGTAGCAGCGCTTCATGAAATGCA
Source organism: Achatina immaculata (assembly GCA_009760885.1). Taxonomy (NCBI): domain Eukaryota; kingdom Metazoa; phylum Mollusca; class Gastropoda; order Stylommatophora; family Achatinidae; genus Lissachatina; species Lissachatina immaculata. The sequence continues at coordinate 78,122,652 of CM019717.1, read as the reverse complement.
TTGGGATTAACACTGCTCCAAATATGATTATTTTGGCTATTAACGTATCCAGATAGATAAAATCATGCCTCATCAGAGAAGAATGTTAAATCGAGAATTGACTCGTCTTCTTCACCTAAAAATGCTTGAAACCACGTGAAGTAGTTGACTCTGGATTGATTGTCACACTCTTTTAGTTCAGAGAACAGAAATCTTTTATGAATGAAAATTTAACCGATGTTTAAGAATTTTGTGCACTGTGCTCAGTGATACGTTCACTCCTTGCGACATTTTCCTTAAGGACTTGCATGGACTTTTCAGGATTCTATCTTGGATATCTAGAAATTTTTCTTCAGACACAGCAGGCCTACCAGATCGCTGAGCATCTTCCACAGTTCCTGTGTCACGAAACTTATTCAACAAATTTTTAACAGTAGTGCGATGAGGAGGTTGTTTATCAGGAAATTTTGCTATAAAACTTTGAACAACCATCCGTGTGTATCGACCGAAATTTCGAAACACTTGTTCAACCAAAAAAATATTTCTTCCCTTGATAACACCATTCTGTTATGAGTGCAAAAAATTACTCCAGTAGATGTCAACCATTCACTGCATTTTTCTTCACGATTAACTGTGCAGCACATTTTTTATGACGTAATTTTCTTCTTTTTTACATAGAAAGTGTAGTGAGACTTTAAAAACACCATATATATATATATATATTTTTTTTTTCTTCACATTAAGATATCCCTACATAATTAGATTTTGTGTTAATAGTTTCAAAGATTACAGCATTCAGTACACTGTATTCCTGTCTCTCTTTTATCTTTTCCGCATCCCTTCTTTATTACCAACCAGTCAGTTTGGCCTCACTCCTCAACATGCCTTCATTTAAGCATACATAGTACTTCTTCCCACGCACTGTCGGACACAGATTCTTGCAATTCACAGACTGGTTCCCTTTTCCCTATTGTTTTTAAATTCCTAATTGTTGTATATCACACATGTTAATTTATATTTTCTCTTCTTTTTTTTTTTCTGTTTCTTTGTCTTGTATATTTTGTATGATTAAAGTGTAAACTGAAACGTTACAACTGTGAGCTCATTAATTAATAAACGTGTTCCTGCTTTTCTTTTATATAGTTTTAACATTTCGTTATCACAAGCTTGCTGCAGTGGTTTTGTATAATTTTATATATATATATATATATATATATATATATATATATATATATATATATATATATATAATTATACCCAAAAACTATTCGTCTATACATTTCACAGGCTGTTTAATCTGTTACAAAATTGTAATACGCATTGCACTATAGTTTATACCAAATGTTTCCAGCCGGAGGATTTAAATCATCTTCATCTCATGTTCTGAGGCAGAGTCTTATAGATGCCAGGATAGTCTCAACCGAAATGATCTGTTAACATTATTTCTACAAAGAACGGGTAGTATAAGGATTCAGTGCATGATAGGAAACATTATTTAATATTGTATCTACAAGAATGATATTTAAATGTAAACCTATCATTTCAGAGGTAAATTCTTTCTATATTTCACAAATAACGTGACAAATTAGTGAAATAGACCAAACCGGTGAGCCAGTGTGCCCATTGTGGCAGACTGTACACAGTTACGCTGGATGGGAACCTACTGCCGCCCCGTCATAAAGCTTGCATATTATTGTTGCTGCACTAGATGCGACTCTAATGTTATTGAAACTCTCACTGAAAAAAAATAAAGAGAACCTGAACACGTCTGATGCTCATTAAGATTTCTTGATCGAGTTAGTTTCTTCTTTGCACGATCCTCATGCTGTTTAATCCAGGCTTCGTATATGAAACTGAAAGCTAGACAAATAGATTTTCCATGAAAAAAATTCATAGATTTTAGCATTCAGTCATTGTTTTCCTTTCTCTCCTTTCTCATCCCTTCTTTATTCCTAACCTCACAAGCCTTCATTTAAACATTCTGACCAGACGCACTCTCGGACACAGCTTCTTGCAAGTCACAGCCAAGTGCCCCCTTTTTCCATTGTGTTTCTTAACTCCTATTTGTTATATATCATTCATGTTAATTTACATTTTCCGTTCTTTTCCTGTTTCGTTGTCCTGAATGTTGTGTATGATTAAGTTGTAAACGGAAAACGTTACAACTGTGTGCTCGTTAAGTAATAAATCTGTTCTTAATTTTGTTTCAAATAGTTTTAACATTTCGTTATCACAAGTTTGCTGCTGTGACTTTATATATATTTAGTTTTATATAATCTGTATATCTTTATACATTTATTTTTATATAGTTCCGTTATGTTTATATATTTAGTTTTATATACAATTATACCCAAAAACATTTCGACTATACATTTCATAAGACGCTTAATCTGTTGCAAAAATATAATATGACTGCACTTTATAGCTTATACCAAACTTCTTCACCTTGAAGATTTGAACCATCTTCATCTCATATTCTGAGGTGTAGTTTTATACACGTCAGGCTGGTATCAGCCGGATCAATCTGTTAGCATTATTCCTATAAAAAAAGAACACGAAGTATAAGGAATCAATGTTCATGACAAACTTTTTTCTTTAAAATATTGTATCTACAAGAATGTCTTTTTTTAATTTAAATGTAAAACCTAGCATTTCAGACGTAAATTCTTCATACATTTCACAAATAACGGAAGAAATTATTAGTGAAATGGGAAGAAGTGGTAAGTCATTGTGCCCATTTTGACATACACTATTGTGTGTACGTTATACTTCTCTGATCGCTGGATGGGAACCTTCTGCTGCCCGTCATAAAGATTTATTATTATTGTTGCTGCACTAGATGCGACACTAATGTTATTGAAACCGTCACTGAAAGAAAAATAAGAGAATCTGATCATGTTTCAATCTCATTACAATCTCTTGATCGATTTAGTTCTTTTTCTCAAGATCTGCAGACTGTTTATCCCAGGCTTCGTATACGAGACAGGAACGTATCTCTTGCTGGAAGAAAGTAAATATCTTATCTTTCGTCAGTAACATGTGAAGATATTGTCCATTTTTGCAATCATTGACCCGTAGCTGACATGCTAGCGTCAAGATTAGCTGACCAAGACTCTTCATAGATCTTTATAGTCATCTTGGCGGTGGAGTTTGTGAAGGAAGTGTTGCATCCCCCCCCCCCCCCCCGTGTTATTTAGCTTTACGAAGGGACTGAAAAATAGTGGTCATAACCTGCTCCCACGGCGTCATGATGCTGTGCCTCAACAACTTCACAGCATCGGCTACAAAGAGAACTAGCTCGCTGTTCATGAGACACAGAAGCCAAGAGAAGACGAGATCAGAAACATGCAGTTACTGAAACTGAAAGTAGCTGATATGTACAGAAGAAAGGCAGGCAGATAATGGGTCATTTGTTTTAATAGATGATTTAAACAGCACGTTTTTTTTAATGCAAAGTTCTTTTGTTTTAGGTAGTCTACAAGTGGGGGAAAACTCTAAAGAGTTAGGAGTAACAGAAAGTGGTTGGAATGATAAAGACGTGGCTTCTAGGACTGAATGAGGTAGATTTTAGCTAGATCGGTGCTACCCTCCAGTCGAAGTAGGGTTCTCGCCCTTGCCTAGAACCACTTGCACTGGTCATGAGATTCTCTTTCCAAGGCTAGGCCTGTCTCTACACCCACGGACCTGACAAAAGTTTGACGCTGATGATCATAGACGAGATTAGCAAAATTCTGGCCACCTAACCGTTCATTTAATAATTAATATTAGCCTGTTACTTTAGACTTCCAAGTAAGCAATAACATTAACTAGTCACCTACATGTCCATTAAGAACGATACCTGACGTTCTATAGATCAAAGTAATCCTTAAGATTTTAATCATATCTTAATCTTAATAATGCTGTCAGCAGGTCTTTACTTATTAGCAAATCATCCGATATATTTTATGCTAAGCTAAAGCAACAAAAAATGTTTAAAATGTAGTCGAAGAGTAGTTATAATGTCTACCTGCTACAGCTCCGGTAACGAAACTTGCTACATTTCCAGCGAAAAATGCACGCAGAATCACATCAATGATGTCTTGTTTTCTCTCTGGACATAGGGCTGTCATAATTCCTAAAGCGACGCCAATGCCAGTAAAGGCCGAGAATCCACACATCGCATACGCTGCTATGATCTCAGAACGTTCCTTAGGTACAGTAAATTTTGATAGTTAACTTCCTGAAAAGGCAACAACTCTCTGTTGATGATCCATTATTATTCTATTCTGGAAATATATTTTAAAAGTGTTTTGTGTGTTCGACCTGAAATAGCTACGAGGCTTCATGTTTGAGGAATATCAATACAATGAAACAGCTATGAGACTTCATGTTTGATGAATGTCTGTATAATGAAACAGATGTGATGCTTCATTTGATGAATATCTATATAAAGAAACAGCTATGTTAGATGAAGATCTGTATACTGAAATAGATATGATGCTTCAAGTTTGATGAATAATTGTGTATTCTTCTTCTTCTGCTTACATTTTCATTCCTTACGTTGAAGATCCTTGAAGAAGACAGTAGTCCAATCCAGGATGGCAGCATCGCCTTAAGGCTTGGCTTGGACTGGGATTGTTGATGGTCATTCTTTGCTTTTCATGATCTGAGCAGTCATGCAGTGGATGCTGGGATATCTTTTTTTCCCAGTGTCACAGGTACACATATTAGCTATACTGATCTTATTATTTAAGTGATATCTTAGGATGTTGTGGCCAATACGGGTGACTGAAGTGTGAAGACAACACCATCATGACAGTAAAACAGCATCATGAGTATATTAATAAACTTACAGACATAACTCCGCTAATAAGGGTTTGATTGAGGGAGTCAAGGATGATATCAGACCCCGACCAGTGCCACGTGCCGTTGCTGCTAGCAATATAGTCCTCTAATATTCGTCTGTTCTGAAAATATTTCGAAAAATAGACAGCACGTTATAAGTTAGTTTTCATTCTTGAACTGACGTTAAATAATCTTGGTGCATAGATCTTCACACAGACATATGGACAGACAGACATACAGCCTGACAGATAGACAGACAGACAGACAGATCAAATTATAAAGTCATTCAACTGTTTATAATGAAATGTTTTATATTTGCATTTTTCATATTCAAAGGCAACAACCTTTGGCAATCTATGTATGGACAAAGCAGATATTATAACCGCGGTTTTTCCTCAACACTACGCGCTGAGTATCTCTGCATTTTTTAACTGTTAGGCTGACTGGAGGGGACACAGAAGCCACCACCTTTAGTTCAAGGACTGTAACTGTAACTATAAAAATAGGGTCTAGCTAGTTTGCCGGTCCTGGGGAGTGTCCTCATTATATTCAGGGCATGCCCATGTGTTCGGCCTTTGACAACATGTTGTGCTTCATTGTCTTTAGAGAAATGACTCCATAATGTGTTATCTCCCCTCTTTTATTTGAACTAAATATGTACACTTAAGTTCAAGGAATAGAGTAGCTATCAGTTCGGCCACCTTATCTTTGTAACTCTCGTGGATGGTCCAATCTCAGAAAGATGAATTCCTTCTTCTTCTCCATCCAGTCTATTTAACTCTTTGTTTAGATGCTGTTCCAGAGTCCATCTCAGCGCAAGAACTTCGTTTGCAACAGTGACGGTTCTGTAGATTAAAAGAGAAATCCATGGCAAAATTGCGCCAGAGGAATGGAACTAAAAGGTCACTCTGACAGCGCCTTCACGCCAGAGAAGAGGCTAACTAGTCGCCTGATGCCGCCCCACTCGCATCAGAGCGCCCTGACGTTAGGAGATACACTCCTTGCAGCCATTCGGTCCCTCAGGACGCCGAGGATATTGCGGGCTTAGGATTCAGATACATTCTTCCTTGCACATATGTCGACATGATTGCTCAACCTTCTCTACGTCGACATGGCTACTCAACCTTCTCTGCGTCGACATGGCTACTCAACCTTCTCTGCGTCGACATGGCTACTCAACCTTCTCTGCGTCGACATGGGTACTCAACCTTCTCTGAGTCGGTAACAGGTATTTTGTCACTACTTGCCCTTCATTGAAAAACAATACTAAAGTAATATTGTAGATGTTGTGGCCTAATCTTGGCATTTGTTCGAAGAAACTAAAAAAGAAAAAGGAAAATATACTCGTAATAATAATGAGAGGGAAAAAATATAATAATAATAAAAAAAGAAGATAGACAAAGCAACTCTTGTACAGAAATTCAAAGAGATGGCTTTGCTTCAGTATTATGCCCATATTCGACACGTCCTGGACCACGAAGACTTTTTTCATTGTATACCCATATATATATATATATATATATATATATATCATACATACATATTGCAAAGACTGGTACTGAAAGAGCAGAAGACGAAGGATATTTTGGGGAAATTTAGTATAGGACATATAAATGAGGCAGGTGACAATCTAATGGCGTTTTGGATGGAAAATGAGCTAAAGATCACTAACACACTTTTTTGACAACATACAAGACTTTACACATGGACATCACCTGATGGGAAAAACAAGAATCAAATAGATTACATTTTAGTACAAAGAAGATGGAGATCAAGTATAACATTAGAAAAAAACTTTACCAGGTGCTAATTGTGACAGGGCATATAAGTTATTAGTAGCAGACATGAATATAATGATAAAAAAGACAGTTACGGGATCAAGACCACTCCGCTTTGATCTTACAAAAATACCAGAAAAATACTGTATAGAATTGAAGAACCGTTTCGAAATCATGATGGGTGTACAGGAGGAGATGACACTAGATAAACTGGCTATGCAGGCCGGAGATATCTTAGTAACAACAGCTTAAGACATTGTTCCAGTAAAGAAAACTCAAAAGACTGGACGGATTACAGCAGGTACAATAGAACTGATAAAACGATGAAGAGAAATAAAGACGCAATTGAAAGTGACAAGCAACAATAAAGAGGAATATAAATCTTTAATAAAAGAAACAGGAAGAAACATAAAAAAAGACAAAAAAAAACAATACATCATACAAGAGTGTTGTGAAAGAATAGAAGGACATCAGAAGTGTGGAAGAGATAGTGAAACGTTTAAAGAAATGAAGACATTGACGAGAAATGTCACACATAAGCTAAATGTAATTTGTGATGAGATAGGGAATACCTTGACAGAGACAGACGAAATTCTAGAAAGGTGGAAAGAATATTGCAGAGGAATGTATGAAACACCCGACTGTGAAAGCAGAAATCAACAGTGTGAATTATTATTGGAGGAGAAAGAACCCGTACCGACAATAGAAGAAGTTTTATGGGTAATAAAGAATCTGAAAAATGGTAAATCACCAGGATGTGATGAGATAACAGCTGAATTTATTAAAGCAGGAGGAAATGAATGTGTAACAATCTATCACGCACTATGTAAAAAGATATGGCATTCAGGTATTTGGCCAAAAGAATGGAAAAGAATTGTATTCATCTACTGCCAAAAAAGGGTAATTTGAAATTATACACAAACTGCAGAATTGTTGCCCTGATTAGACATGCCAGGAAAATTCTGTTAAAAATCATAATGGGTAGACATCGTAAGAAAATAGAAGAAGAAGTCAATATGCTCCAAGCTGGTTTCAGGCACGGAAGAGGATCCAGAGATCATATATTCAATATAAGATTAATAATAAAAAAATGCAGAGAGTTTAATGTGAATCTATATTTAGCCTTTATAGACAATTCAAAGGCATTTGATTGTGTACATCACAAGAAACTTTGGGACATATTGCAAAAAATGGGATTTCCAATACATTTGATACAATTAACATCACTGCTGTATCTAGACCAACAAGCAGCAGTAAGAATAAATGGTGAAACAGCAACTTGGTTTGACATGAACAAGGGTTCCGTCCGGGTTGCATGTTGTCGCCTTAATTATTTAACTTGTATACTGAAAATATAATGAAGAATGTTAGAGAAGATGTAGACAAAGAATATTACAATACCATAACAATTGGAGGTTATGAAATACCAGTGATTATATGCGCTGATGACGCAGTATTTCTGTCCACAAAACAAAAAGGAATGGAAAAACTAATTATGTCAATCCGTAAGAACAGCGAAGAGCAAAAAAAAAAAAAAAATAGGAAGAAAACTAAATTGATGACAACTGACAAAACAAACAAGACAGCTGATATATGTATCGACGTGGAAAAACTGGAAGAAGTGGAGAGTTTTGAATATCTTGGATCATTACTATCTAATAATGGAGATACAATGCGGGAAATTAAAAGGAGGACATCTATCGCTCTTCAGAAAGTAACACAAGTAAAGAATCTGTGGAGAAGAACAGACAGAACCACAAAAATAAGATTTTTAACGGCATGCATCTTTCCCATCGCAGCATGTCTATGAGACCTGGACACTTAACAAAACAGCTGAGAAATACATAAATGCCTTTGAATGCAAATGCTACAGAAGAGTTATTCAAATATCATGGGCACAAAAAAGAACATATATATCCATACTATAAGAACTTAATAGTGAAGAAGACTTGGTAGTAAAGAGGATTAAAGAGAGAAAACTTAAAATTTTGGACATATTAAACGTCAAGATAATGTAGAGAAGACCGTCTTGGAAGGGTACATAATGGGAAAAAAAAAGAGGAAGACCAAGGCGAAGATGGCTGCAAGACATCGTTGATGATCTGCAAATGAATGCATCAGCAGCAGGCCATCTTGCTCACAACCTAGAAGCCTACAGGAGTGCTGTTAGGGAGGCAAAGTTTCGCAAGAGACATGCAAATGAATGAATGAATGAACTGAAAATAGAATAGGGAATGTTAGAGAAGATGTAGACAAAGAATATTACTATGCCACAACAATTGGAGGTTATGAAGTAGCACAGATTAGATATGCTGATGACGCAGTATTACTGTAACAACACAAAAATGAATGGAAATGCTACTTATGTCAGTCCCTAATAACAGAGAAGACATTCTTGGAATGGTACATAATGGAAAAAAGAAAGAGAGAAAGACCAAGCGAAGATGGCTGCAGGATATCGTTGATGATCTTCGAATGAACGCATCAGCAGCAGAGCATCTTGCTTACAACAGAGAGGCCTACAGGAGAGCTGTTAGGGAGGCAAATATCCGCAAGGGACAAGAAAATGTCTGACTGACTAACTGACTTGCTGTGAGGATCTATCAGACACATTCTCCCCAGTTGCATTAGTAAAGTTGATGAGTTTTGGCAAGTCTAACAAACGCAGTAATGAAGATAGAAGGACAGAAAGAGAAGAAGAGAGTTACATAAAAAGGCATATGTTCACGTATGTATACAGACAGACGAAACAATGAAAACATATGTATACAGACAGACGAAACAATGCAAACTAAACAGACGTATAGAAAAATATGCATAGCAATATAAATATAGAAAATAATGTATAGACTACCATGCACACAGACAGATAGACAGAGAGACTGACAGAGAGGCAGGCAGGCAGGCAGCGAACTGACAAGCAGACAGATAGACAGACAGACATACGGACAAACAGACAGATAGCAAAATGTAATTTTTACTTCTAAGATGAAAAACATGAACGGCTGAATAGACTAATCGGAAATATTAATTAGTTACAGTAATTAATGTTACCTTAATGTTCTTGCTGAGTTCGATGTAGCCAAAAAGTGGAGCGGCAAAGAGTTTGATTCCTATCAGTGAACCCACTCTTCCACAATCTTCAGGTGCCGCACCCATTACATACGCCAGGGGAAACAACAAATAGGAACAGATTTTCTGCAGAAAGTAATGAAAATCAGTGTAGGTATATGCTGTGATAAATATAGAAATTATATTTAATTATATATACTAGTTCTGGCGACTCTACTAAAAACTTAGGTCATTAATCAATAGATTAATTAATTTTCATTATAATATAAATATAAATATAAATATAAAAATAATTAATCAATAATAATTGGCAGATCATACCCAGAAAATGGTGTTTCCAAGTGTTTCAGGTGCATTTTTCGGTTAGTGCAATTTTGTCTGTCTGCCAATATATTTGTTTTCATGCTTCCCATCTCCTTTCTAAGAAGTGAGGAAGACTATGGCGAAGATGGCTGCAAGACATCGTTGATTATCTGTGAGTGGATTCATCAGCAGCAGGGCTTCTTGCTTACAACAGAGATGCCTACAGGAGAGCTGTTAGGGAGGCAAAGTTCCGCAAGGGACATGCAAATCATTGACGTCTCCTTTTTCCCTTCAATTTTCCTTTCATTCTTGAGTTCTCTAACGTCTAACTTCTCATGACATGTCCAGTACATTTTGACCGTCTATTTCTTTAAAATTTAACTAATTTTCGTTGTTCTGAAACTTTGTTTTAGGACACCTTCATTTGTTTTATGACTGCTCAAGGCACTTGTTGGATCTTGCTCCAGACCAATTCTGTTCCTTCAAATTTCCTTATCATCTATTTGGTAACTGTCCAAATGTAACAACCCTCCAGCAACATCTAGTTGCTTTGTAGTTTAAATGCACTTAAATACAAACAATACCCACGACACCGAAAGCAAGGCAGAGAGAAGAAGTAATTTCAAAAATGGACAGACAAGATTATTAGGAGCGTTTTATTGTAAAACGATGAACGGCTGAATAGACTAATCGGAAATATTAATTAGTTACAGTAATTAATGTTACCTTAATGTTCTTGCTGAGTTCGATGTAGCCAAAAAGTGGAGCGGCAAAGAGTTTGATTCCTATCAGTGAACCCACTCTTCCACAATCTTCAGGTGCCGCACCCATTACATACGCCAGGGGAAACAACAAATAGGAACAGATTTTCTGCAGAAAGTAATGAAAATCAGTGTAGGTATATGCTGTGATAAATATAGAAAATAATGTATAGACTACCATGCACACAGACAGATAGACAGAGAGACTGACAGAGAGGCAGGCAGGCAGGCAGCGAACAGACAAGCAGACAGACAGACAGACAGACAGACATACGGACAGATAGCAAAATGTACTTCTTACTTGTAAGATGAAAAACATGAACGGCTGAATAGACTAATCGGAAATATTAATTAGTTACAGTAATTAATGCTACCTTAATGTTCTTGCTGAGTTCGATGTAGCCAAAAAGTGGAGTGGCAAAGAGTTTGATTCCTATCAGTGAACCCACTCTTCCACAATCTTCAGGTGCCGCACCCATTACATACGCCAGGGGAAACAACAAATAGGAACAGATTTTCTGCAGAAAGTAATGAAAATCAGTCTAGGTATATGCTGTGATAAATATAGTAATTATATTTAATTATTTATATTAGTTCTGGCGACTGTACTAAAAACGTAGGTAATCAATCAATAGATTAATTAATTTTCATTATAAATATAAATATAATTAATCAATAATAATTGGCAGATCATACCCAGAAAATGGTGTTTCCAACTGTTTCAGGTGCCTTTTTCTGTCAGTGCAACTTGGTCTGTCTGCCAATATATTTGTTTTCATGCTTCCCATCTCCTTTCTAAGAAGTGAGGAAGACTATGGCGAAGATGGCTGCAAGACATCGTTGATTATCTGTGAGTGGATTCATCAGCAGCAGGGCTTCTTGCTTACAACAGAGATGCCTACAGGAGAGCTGTTAGGGAGGCAAAGTTCCGCAAGGGACATGCAAATCATTGACATCTCCTTTTTCCCTTCAATTTTCCTTTCATTCTTGAGTTCTCTAACGTCTGACTTCTCATGACATGTCCAGTACATTTTGACCGTCTATTTCTTTAAAATTTAACTAATTTTCGTTGTTCTGAAACTTTGTTTTAGGACACCTTCATTTGTTTTATGACTGCTCAAGGCACTTGTTGGATCTTGCTCCAGACCAATTCTGTTCCTTCAAATTTCCTTATCATCTATTTGGTAACTGTCCAAATGTAACAACCCTCCAGCAACATCTAGTTGCTTTGTAGTTTAAATGCACTTAAATACAAACAATACCCACGACACCGAAAGCAAGGCAGAGAGAAGAAGTAATTTCAAAAATGGACAGACAAGATTATTAGGAGCGTTTTATTGTAAAACGATGAACGGATATTTCCAAAAAACGTTTATGACACCAGAGATTTTACTTTTCTTTCAAGATCTCCGAAAAATCTTATTCAAGTGTAACATGAACGAATGTGGCTCTACTTACATCAAACGTAAGAGCCTCAATGCCAGCCCTTTCCCCCAACCAGTCCAGCATGACGTTAATCATGTGTAGCAGGGAAACAAAAGCAATCATGTTAACCACGATGGGTACCAAAGCCTTCATGCCCATTTGAGCTCCATCTGCGCACACGGACAGGACATTTCGTCTTTTTCTGAGAATAAGACATTTGAAAATAAATCTCATCAGCATGGATCGGCCAAAAAAAAATTCATTTCATAGAAATCAGAAATTCTGTAACAAGCCACTTTGTTGGAGATAAAAATTGTATAATAAATCACTTCAAAGTGAAAAATAAACTATGAAACATCACAAAACATTATAAACGATATAAAACTATTCGGTCTTCTGAAAGGAGAAAAGAACTGCTTTCAAAAAAACACTTATTCTAGAAATCACACGATGTTTATAAAACGTTATCATACTAAAGCAAGAGGCTCAGATTAAGTGGTTGGTCACTAGTCTGTTAGTGCAGTCATCAGTGGTCTAAGTCCTGTTAGAGTAGTGGTTGGTCACTAGTCTGTTAGTGCAGTCATCAGTGGCCTAAGTCCTGTTAGAGTAGTGGTTGGTGCACTAGTCTGTTAGTGCAGTCATCAGTGGTCTAAGTCCTGTTAGAGTAGTGGTTGGTCACTAGTCTGTTAGTGCAGTCATCAGTGGTCTAAGTCCTGTTAGAGTAGTGGTTGGTCACTAGTCTGTTAGTGCAGTCATCAGTGGCCTAAGTCCTGTTAGAGTACTGCTTGATCACTAGTTTGTTAGTGCAGTCATCAGTGGTCTAAGTCCTGTTAGAGTACTGCTTGATCACTAGTTTGTTAATGCAGTCATCAGTGGTCTAAGTCCTGTTAGAGTAGTGGTTGGTCACTAGTCTGTTAGTGCAGTCATCAGTGGCCTAAGTCCTGTTAGAGTACTGCTTGATCACTAGTTTGTTAGTGCAGTCATCAGTGGTCTAAGTCCTGTTAGAGTACTGCTTGATCACTAGTTTGTTAGGGCAGTCATCAGTGGTCTAAGTCCTGTTAGCGTTGTGGTTGATCACTAGTCTGATAGTGCAGTCATCAGTGGCCTAAGTCCTGTTAGCGTTGTGGTTGATCACTAGTCTGTTAGGGCAGTCATCAGTGGCCTAAGTTATGTTAAAGCCGCTGCAGCTACCCAGATGTAATAGTAGGTATCTGGTACCTACCCCTCTTATGGTTGTGAATGTGAATATGGAAAGAAAAGAATCTGACCACATCACCCTTTGATGTGCTGACTGGTTAAGGTAAATACTGCCACTCACATTACATACACTAAGTGCCTCCATAGCATAACGGGGCCCATCTTTACCTCATACTTACTCTGCGTCATCTCTCAGTTTGAAGTTGGACTGATGGGCCAGGCTTGTCCGTTCTGTTTCTGGGTATACAATTTTTGTTAATGCTAGAGCTGCTGGAGCTGAGATTATCGAGGCTGTGAGCAAGTGGTTACCTGGGACCTACCGACATAAAGAGGAGGGTTTAACAAACAGCAGTATACTGTTAGCTTGGTGACAGAAATGGCATTTTCTTATAAATATAAAGGAAAGTAAAAAAGTAGCCCAACAAATCAAGGGATATAACCAATGAAAAATGTATGAAAAACTCAAGGGCGAATATCTTTTTCTTTTATTTTTTCATTTGTTATGTCTTTTTTTGATATGCCGTAATTTTTTGCCATGCCTTCAAAATATAAACTACCACATCAATAAATCTAACTAAACTGTAAGCTATTTTATGTGAAGAATCTAGTTGGAGTAAAAAATAAATAATACGAAACTGTAGACCAAATAGACATATTGACAGCGCCCTAAATTAATGTGCAATCCAAATGAGATATATTTAATTTTAATTGATGTTCTACTTATAGATTGTAGCCAGTAAAATACCGAAAAAAATAAGATTTTTAAGGGCATGCATCTTTCCCATCGCAACATATGCCTGTGAGACCTGGACACTTAACAAAACAGCTGCGAAGCACATAAATGCCTTTGAATGTAAATGCTATAGAAGAGTTCTCCAAATATCGTGGACACAAAAAAGAACAAATATATCTATACTACAAGAGCTTAATATTGAAGAAGGCTGGCTAGTAAAGAGGATTAAAGAGAGAAAACTTAAATATTTTGGCCACATTAAACGTCATGATACTTTAGAGAAGACCGTATTGGAAGGATACATAATGGGAAAAAGAAAAAGAGGAAGACCGAAACGAAGATGGCTGCAAGACATCGTTGATGATCTGGAAATGGATGCAGCAGCAGCAGGCCATCTTGCTCACAACCGAGAGGCCTACAGGAGTGCTGTTTGGGAGGCAAAGTTCCGCAAGGGACAAGCAAAGGAATGAATGAATGAAAATACCGAAAAAAATCGTTAATTGTTTTCTTGTTGTTTTTATGGAAAAGTTGCCCAAATTTCAAGCGCAGTGTCATTTGTAAGACACCCAAAGAAGATGCCTAATTGTATATATTTATTATATATATTTATAATATGTATATATTATATATAAATTTATATAATTCGGCATCTTCTTTGGGTGTATTACAAATGTCACTGAGCTTGAAATTTGGCCAACTTTTCCATAAAAACAAGAAAACAATTAACGATTTTTTAAAAGCCAAAATAACCATCTACGAAACCATAACAACACCAGCCGTCATGTATGGATCAGAAACATGGAGTACGACAAAGAAAGATGAACGATAATTGCAGATCTTTGAGAACAAGATCCTACGAAGAATCTTTGGGCCGATAAAGGATACCAACAGTGGAGAATGGATCGCTAGAAAGAACACTGAGCTGAACAGTTTATTTAAATCCACACGAATTATAAATGTCCTGAAACTGAACAGACTACGCTGGTTGGGCCTTATAGAAAGAATGGAAGAGAACAGATAAACGAAAATGATGTATGCACAAGAGATGAGGAAAACAAGACCAAGGGGTAGACCAAGACAGAAATAGAAAGACAACATAGAAGAGGATATAAAAGAAATTGGTGTCACCAACTGGAGAGAGAAGATTAGGAATAGAGAGGAATGGAAGCGAACTTTATCTGCAGCAATGAGCCTTAATAGCTTGGAATGCTGAAGAAAACGTATATATATATATATACATATATGAAGTTAATAAAAGTACACAAACAAAGCAATATATTTTCTACATTTTTATGAAAATCAACAATATACTTTTTGGTTATTTCATTAGATCAAATAGCAAGTACAGATGCAATCAATATCAATATTATAGCAACACCCTGTTATATTTACATGATGATGATTAGGATGATTATGCGGCATAAAAAGAAATCTGAAAATGTTTTGTGATGTGAATAAATGAAATAAATTATAAATTCAGAAAGTAAACAACTTTATAAACAAGTTAATGAGAGTTTTATACACGAAGAAAATCCAGTTTATGTAGATTATGGTTTCACTTTCATTATCTCCCCTATTTTAACTGTGTACATTCCATTAAAAATACTGCTTCACATCAAATGCCTTTGAATGTAAATGCTATAGAAGAGTTCTCCAAATATCGTGGACACAAAAAGAACAAATATATCTATACTACAAGAGCTTAATATTGAAGAAGGCTGGCTAGTAAAGAGGATTAAAGAGAGAAAACTTAAATATTTTGGCCACATTAAACGTCATGATACTTTAGAGAAGACCGTATTGGAAGGATACATAATGGGAAAAAGAAAAAGAGGAAGACCGAAACGAAGATGGCTGCAAGACATCGTTGATGATCTGGAAATGGATGCAGCAGCAGCAGGCCATCTTGCTCACAACCGAGAGGCCTACAGGAGTGCTGTTTGGGAGGCAAAGTTCCGCAAGGGACAAGCAAAGGAATGAATGAATGAAAATACCGAAAAAATCGTTAATTGTTTTCTTGTTGTTTTTATGGAAAAGTTGCCCAAATTTCAAGCGCAGTGTCATTTGTAAGACACCCAAAGAAGATGCCTAATTGTATATATTTATTATATATATTTATAATATGTATATATATTATATAAATTTATATAATTCGGCATCTTCTTTGGGTTTCTTACAAATGTCACTGAGCTTGAAATTTGGTCAACTTTTCCATAAAAACAAGAAAACAATTAACGATTTTTTAAAAGCCAAAATAACCATCTACGAAACCATAACAACACCAGCCGTCATGTATGGATCAGAAACATGGAGTACGACAAAGAAAGATGAACGATAATTACAGATCTTTGAGAACAAGATCCTATGAAGAATCTTTGGGCCGATAAAGGATACCAACAGTGGAGTGGATCGCTAGAAAGAACACTGAGCTGAACAGTTTATTTAAATCCACACGAATTATAAATGTCCTGAAACTGAACAGACTACGCTGGTTGGGCCTTATAGAAAGAATGGAAGAGAACAGACAAACGAAAATGATGTATGCACAAGAGATGAGGAAAACAAGACCAAGGGGTAGACCAAGTTAGAAATAGAAAGACAACATAGAAGAGGATATAAAAGAAATTGGTGTCACCAACTGGAGAGGGAAGATTAGGAATAGAGAGGAATGGAAGCGAACTTTATCTGCAGCAATGAGCCTTAATAGCTCGGAATGCTGATGAAGACGTATATATATATATATATGAAAATAATAAAAGTACACAAACAAAGCAATATATTTTCTACATTTTTAAGAAAATCAACAATATACTTTTTGTTATTTCATTAGATCAAATAGCAAGTACAGATGCAATCAAAATCAATATTATAGCAACACCCTGTTATATTTACATGATGATGATTAGGATGATTATGCGGCATAAAGAGAAATCTGAAAGTGTTTTGTGATGTGAATAAATGAAATTCAGAAAGTAAACAACTTTATAAACAAGTTAATGAGAGTTTTATACACGAAGAAAATCCAATTTATGTAGATTATGGTTTCACTTTCATTATCTCCCCTGTTTTAACTGTGTACATTCCATTAAAAATACTGCTTCACATCAAATGATTTTCTGAATCAAAGATCTCCATTAAACATCACTTACCCCAAGTAAAATGAAGATGCCAAGAAATGTTGCGGATATACTGGCAAAACCGGCTGTTATGATGGAACACAGTTCAGATTTGCTTAAAATTTGCATGAAGGGTCGAATGAATAAGCCCACTTCATGCTGGTTGTTGAAAGAAAATAAAAGTTTAGGAAAAGCTGAAGTGAGGTGCTGTTTCTTTGTTTTTGGTGTAATACGCTACTTACAGATATATATGGCCTGGGAAAGGGTTTATATGATTGTGTTTCTTGAACGTTTGGCAGTACTGTCCTTTGTTATTTGACACTAGTTAATTGTGGTCTATTGGACTGTGACCTTACTACCCCATGCGGTTGACACTAGTTAATTGTGGTCTATTGGACTGTGACCTTACTACCCCATGCGGTTGACACTAGTTAATTGTGGTCTATTGGACTGTGACCTTACTACCCCATGCGGTTGACACTAGTTAATTGTGGTCTATTGGACTGTGACCTTACTACCCCGTACTGCAATAGCAGAATTTAACGTGAATTTGGCTTGAGTGAGTGATTAATTGATAATTCAGCTATTGAGCTACTGCAGATTTCATTTGTAGTGACAAAGACTTCGAGAAGAAATTTAGAAGCTTGTGTAAAAATTAATTTATAGCTGACCTTGCCATAGAAATTAGTCATTCAGTTTTCATTCATTATTGGCACTCTCTTAACAAGAGAGGAAACACTGCACCGACCACACTTCCCTCTCTCACTGGACTTAACAATAGGACCATACTTTATCGTACATAATCTTCCTTTTACATCTTGTCTGGAAACGTTAATGCCTTATACACACTTACAAGACCCATAAAAATGTTGACCACAGCGTTCATTGACTCAACTGGGCCCGTATCCAAGCAGAACCCAAGTAAGGAACCCAGCTTGATCACGATCACCTCCAGAACTCCCCAGTGGATGAGAAGGTAGATGATGGAGTTGAAGAAAATTAATACACCAAGTGCCTAAGGAGAGATAATACACAAGCGAAATAAATTGTATATTTGAAAAATAATGTTATTAATAATGTTAATTAGTCTAAACAGACTTAACATCTTTAATTGAGAGACGCACACAAAACAAATATTGTCTGTGAAATGCTTTTAGTTGATTTATATTAACTCTTAGACAGCCATGTGATGGCTAGTTGACAGTTAAAAATAATTTTAATTAAAGGGAATACAATCAGATGGCCTCGATCCATACATAGCTTAAACAGCGCTAAACGTTAACAAAAGAGTGCGTTAATTCCTTGCGAAGGATTGTAAATAATGGCAAAATACAAACGAAGCCTTAGAGTTAAAATGTGTTTAGTTGTTGTGTTTAGAAATAAAGTAAGCGAAATGAAACAGCACTTTTCTTTTCATTGATTTTCACACAGATTGACTGAGAGCTTACGAAATGTGTTCTCTCACATTGTGACAGTATTTGGTTTACATGTTTTAACTTACTGCATAATGTGAGATAAAAAGTTGTTTCTACTTTGTTCCACTGATTTCTCTTAGTTAACACTTCTGTATGTAATTCTTCCACTCTCTGTTTGCCTTTGTATCTACAGCTTGTCTTTAATTTTCATGTCTGTCTGGGTGTCTGAGCAGCGATGTGGTTAGTGCACTGGTCTCTCAGGGCGAAGGTCGGGGGTTCGAATCCGGCCGGAGGCACCCCAGTCACCCAGCTGTACAAATGGGTACCCGACTTCTTCTGGAGTTGGGGAAGGAAAGTTAGCCAGGCGTGATACTGACCATATCACCCTCTAGTGTGCTGACAGGTCAAGGAAAATATGGGCACTAACACCGTATCCTTATGTGCCTCTAAGGCATGACAGGATTACCTTTACCTTTTTTTACCTTTGATATAACTCTGAATTAGTATCTCAGAGTTAGGTTCATGATGGTTGTATGTTTTGTAGAATCTTCTAGATTGTCTTGTCCATGACTTCAAGTTCATTCTTTGCTCGTGAAAAGAATGATTTTGTGGTTTGGATGTGAGACGAAAGTTTCAACTCAGACAATTCGGAGTTTGACTGTAAAACGTGGATGATGTGTTAGTGTCGTCCTGCTTGAACTGTTGTGCGAGTTAGTGGAAGTTTGAAGTGTGAGGATAGATGAAGGTTACTTGACTCTCATGGCGCTAACTTAGTATTAGCTAGCAGCCCAAAATCTTATTCGTGATTGAATTTTGCATTGTTGACGTCACTTGATATATTTTGTCTGCTTGTTTCAGCTTTATCATCATCATCGTGTTCCATGTAATAAACGGTTGCGAGTGTCAAGATAATCCGGTCTTGATTTTCCAGTGAGTGAACATCCCGTGATTGTCCTGTGAGGAGCACATCATCACAGGGAATGCTCGTCATGTTGTTACAGCACATCTGCAACTTAGTCATACTACAATGTGGCATAGTCAGCATATGTGTTTAGCAACTCAATACAACACATAATGTTTCAACATCTGGTGTTGGTGATGACGTGAAGTATGTCAGTCAGTCAGTCATTTGCATGTCCGTTGCGGAACTTTGCCTCCCTTATAGTTCTTCTGTAGGCCTCTCGTTTGTAAACAAGATGCTCTGATGCTGATGCATCCATCTGCAGATATCAACGATGTCTTGCAGCCATCTTCACCTTAGTCTTCCTCTCTTTCTTTTCCCCAATACGCACCCTTCCAAGACGGTCTTCTATACATTCTCATGACGTTTAATGTGTCCAAAATATTTAAGTATTCTCTCTTTAATCCTCTTTACTAGCCAGCTTCTTCAATATTAAGTTCTTATAGTATGGATATATTTGTTCTTTTCTGTGTCCATTTTATTTGAAGAACTCTTATGTAGCATTTACATTCAAAGGCATTGATGTGTTTCTTAGCTGTTTTGTTAAGTGTCCAGGTATCACAGGCACGATGGGAAAGATGCATGCCCTTAAAAATCTTATTTTTGTGGTTCTGTCTGTTCCTCTTCACAGATTCTTTTGTTGTTTTACTCTTTGAAGAAAGATAGATGTCCTCCTTTTAATTTCCCTCATTGTATCTCCATTATTAATTAGTAGTGATCCAAGATATTCAAAACTCTCCACTTCCTCCACGTTTTCCTCATCGATACATATATCAGCTAACTTGTTTGTTTTGTCAGTTGTCATCAGTTTAGTTTACTTCCTATTTTTTTTTTTTTGCTCTTCGCTGTTCTTACGGATTGACATAATTAGTTTTTCCATTCCTTTTTGTGTTGTTGACAATAATATTGCGTCATCAACGTATCTAATCTCTGGTATTTCATAACCTCCAATTGTTGTGGCATCGTAATATTCTTTGTCTACATCTTCTCTAACATTCCTCATTATATTTTCAGTATACAAGTTAAATATGTAAGGGGACATATGCACCCTTGACGGACCCCTTGTTTTATGTCAAACCAAGTTCTTGTTTCACCATTTATTCTTACTGCTGCTTGTTGGTCTAGATACATCAGTGATGTTAATTGTATCAAATGTATTGGAAATCCCACTTTTTGCAATATTTCCCAAAGTTTCTCCCGTTGTACACAATCAGATGGCCTTGAATAGTCTATAAAGGGTAAATATAGACTCACATTAAATTCTCTGCATTTCTCTATTATTAATCGTATATTGAATATATGATCTACTGATACTCTTCCTTGTCTAATATCAGCTTGGATCACATTTATTTCTTCTTCTATTTTCGTACGAAGTCCACCCATTATGATAAATATAATTTTACTGGCGTGACTAATCAAGGCAACGGTTCTCGTGAAGTATGACATGCAGATAATAGTGTTTGTTGAGGTCACAAATACACATTGCTACAAATGACAAAGCGCGATATTACAATTTGTATACATTTATAACAAAAAGTGTACAATAAAAGAATATAGCGTACAGTAAATACCAAACCCATGGACTTAAAGTTTTCTCCAAAACCAAAGGCAATGCCAACATACGAGAACTCCACTAGCTTCACCACACAATCTCCAACCCATTTAAAAGCGCCGTAGCCAAATTCGGTGCGCAAAGTTAAAAATGCAAACAGAAACTGGAGAATAAAACCCCAGAAAACTGGATGCCAGTTGATCTGGGGAGAAAAAAAAGTAGATCTAATTTATTTATTATTTAATTAGGTATCACGATATAAGAAAATTCCAACTCGTTTTTTTCTATCAGAAATGTATGGTTTGGTGTCACTATCGCTTGCTTGCTGAATAATGGTGGTGTTTATGCCTCTTCGACCTGGTAAAACATGTTGACTGTGATGTATGATAACAAATTGTTTTCGTGTACCAGGGCAGCTGTTTCACATTCTTAAAAATTATATGAAAGAAATTCACCGTTTAACAGTTTCAATAGTTTTATAATAAATATCAGTAGCAAGATGAAAAGGACATAATAAATGTGGAAACAATGAAACAAAATATTGGGAAAACCACAACAAATTATTTCATTAGTAACAGGAATATTTGTTTAAACAGAATTTGTGAAACATACTCTGCTTGGTTTCTTGGACAAGATGAGACAAGCGAGAATGAGAACAACGATGCCAAGGATAGACTGGCAGTTCTGTGGGTTGTTTCTCAGGACGTCAAAACCCAGAAACAGGCCAAACCCAGCTGTGGTAGTCACGTATAAACCACTGAAAAGAAATGAAGCATATTTTAATAGCTATTTTATTAACGAAAGTCTTCTGCGAAATGAATCAAACATAAAATATACAAAAGCGACGTAGAAAATGAAAGACCGGAGACTTACTTGAAATCAACAATGAAACCAGACAGGTCAAAGTGTTTTATGAGTAAAAGGTTTAACTCTTTCACTCCTGAATCAGTTTCCTTCTACTGCCAGAATAAATTTTGATGAGAAATTTTGGTAGAAAGAACCTGGAAGGAAGGCCCCCCCCCCCCCCCCCGTATGGATTGTGTTAGAAATGTGCTACTTTTAGTTTTATTAAGACCTTGCCTAAATGTCATTCTAATCAATGATTTGCCTACTTGTGCAAGATCTACCAACACAGCCAGTGCTGTTTTGCCACAGGTGTTAGTTTAGTAAGCAAATTTTATACGGCTGACTGATTAATGAGTTGTTATCTGGTGGCTAGAAACTTGCTCGTTTCACTGGTGTCAACGAGAACCAACTCTCAGGCATTAAGTTAAGACTAAGACAGAAGTAGGAACAGCCTCAGTGATCAACGAGCACACTTGAGATGGTAAACAGCTGAGATATTACAAGATACAGTATACTAAATGTCTAGTATGACTCATGCTGAAATACAACATTCTTGATTCATATAAGCCAAACCTTGCTGAAATACATTTTTTATTCCAATAAGCCAAACCGTGATTAAAACCTCATCCTGTCTGATTAACAACAACGATGACATTTGTTATCAAATTCACAACTACTCTGAACTTTAGAGAAAGACTTCATGTCAAGAAAATTACATATTACTCATACAGCATTATACATTTCTCTCAAAAATAAAACTAAAACTAAAAGCATATAGCTATAAAAATACAATTTAAAGCATAGCCACCTACTAACGAATAACTCTGCGTGCTTTATTTCCCTTCTTAGAAGCCGAATATTTTGAAAAGATTCTGGACAGACCGCATGAGCACCCTTTGGACGCGAGGAATTTCTTGATGAGGTACAGAAGTAACAGGATGGTCCCAACAAGCAACACAATGGAACCCTCATCTCCAAATCTGAAAAGTTGAAAATTGTGATCTTATCTATTGGGCAAAACGGTGTGTCGTACTTTTGTTTCTATTTCTTTAATCTGTGAAAGTGAAAAACAATTACATGTCTAAACTTACTGCATAATGTGAGATAAAAAGTTGTTTCTACTTTGTTGCACTGAGTTCTCTGAGTCAACATTTCTGTATGTAATTCTTCCACTCTCTGTTTGCCTTTCTATCTTCAGCTTGTCTTTGAATTCATGTCTGTCTTTTTTATGACTTGCCGACCCACACATATTTTTGCTTTATTATTTTGTACTTTGGTTAAAACCCAAATTAAACCTGACAGTTAATCATCTCTTTAGAGCAAGGTTGTTTCTTTTTTCTTTTTTTAGCGTGATCCTAAGATTCTGTCACGTGGTGCGGGTGCCTTGTCGTGGCCTGACCACCCCCAGAGCTATACCAGCGGGAGTTTTACTCCTGGCAGGTCCAGCCAAGCTAGGAAGGTCTGCGCGAACAGGGGTCAGACGAAACTTGCACCCTGGTTCTCCAGGTTGGGGGTTGGAGCATGGGGCCAACGACCCCATCGCCGTAAAAAAAGATTAGTGTTATAGAACAGACAGAGAAGCCTCGAAACTGGACGGAAGAAGAAGAAGACCCCAAGATTGTAATTTTACGTAAGCCGCGGTCAGCGAAAAAGATTTTTGAAACTCTTGAAATGTTACAAAGTTTAAATAATATTTGAATATCTTTAACAAGATCTAACTTTGTCCACACAACGTTAATTAGATATTAATCCTCCCCCGCCCCTCTTCTCCCGGGGAATTGTATCATCATCATCACGTTCCATGCCGGGCATCTTGGGCAGCCATACTCTTCCACAAATCCCGGTCATGGATATGTTTTCTTCTGAGTAACTGTTGCTGGTTTCTCTCCATGACCTTCTAACATCTGTTTCCTCGGTCGCGCTCTGCATATCCTGCCTTCAGTGCTGCCCATTGTTATTAGGTTTTCCAAGTTCTTTCTTCTCATTACATCCCTCATAATTGATGATTGCCTTTTTCTTATATTTGTTACTATACTATGCTTTTCATTAGCTTGACTTTGACACTGATCGTTAGTTATCTTGGCTGTCCTTGAAATCCTCAACATTCCATTCAGGAATCACATGTCTACTGACTCCAGTGGTTTACTCATTTCCTGCCAATAGTCCATGTTGCGCGATGTATAAGAAAATTCAGTGGTATTTAACTGCCACACGTTATCTGATGAGTACAATATTACAGTGAATGGCAGCGAGTATGGTTCTTGTTGTTTTTAATATTTAGGTTTTAAATACTGCCTTCTACGTATTTCATAACATCTTCTCACGACCCTACCTCAGACTCCCAGTCAGTGATCATAGTTTAACTCGTGAACTGGGTCCGAGCTTTTTCTCAGATGTATGTGTCTGTATATAGAGAACAAGCCAGGAATATCATTTGGCGGGTACAAACTTAACAGCTTAAGATATGTAGACGACACAGTCCTGATTGCTAAAAGTGTAGGGGAGCTACAGGCTCTTATAGACGTTGTGGTTCGTGAAAGTAAAAATAAAGGTCTCAGCCTGAACAGAAGAAGACTGAAGTGATGGTCATCTCAAAGAAAAGAATACCACCAAAATGTAGCATTAGGTACCATCGATGGCACAGAACTGAAACAAGTTGATAGATTCAAGTACTTAGGAACAATTATAACAGCTGATGGGAAATGTCACAACGAAATAAAAAGAAGACGTGCTCAGGCTAAGTCAGCATTCCAGAAAATGAGAAACATCTTGTGCAACAGATCCATATCAATGGAAACAAGATTCCGAGTACTTAAATGTTACATCGAGCCAATTCTGTTTTATGGGTGTGAAGCATGGTCTGTGAATAAGAGAGTACAGCGAGAAATGGAGGCCATGGAGATGTGGTTTATAATAAGGATGTTGGAGGTACCATGGACAGCCAAGGAAACCAATGAAGAAGTCTTAGGAGAGGCTGGAGTTTAAAAAAGCAAATTACAACAAAGATCAGAGGCAGACAAGAGAGATTTATAGGACATTTCCAGAGAAGAGGAAAATTGGAACACACTGTGGCAACTGGAAAAATTGAAGGAAGAAGAGACAGAGGAAGACAGAGAGAGAGAGAGAGAAGTTACTGGATGGGCTGTCAGTGTGGCTAAGAAGAAAGTCACAGGCGGATCTCATAATCAAGTCTAAAGACAAGGAATTGTGGAGAGAAATGATCGCCTACGCCACGCGGCGCGGCACTTGAACTGAATGTATCTGTTATGTGGGCTGGGCATTACTGGAAAATAAAGTAACTAAAAGAGTCAAGTTTTTTATTCTGGAACACAATTCTGTTGTGTAATATTTGGAATAGATGAGGTTATTATTACTTTTAAAATACCTCTGATTTATTTAATGTGTAAAGTAATATTTACTTCTAAAACGTGTAACACTTGAGTCATATTTTACATTAGTCAAATGCTTTTGTGGAAAAAAAACAACGAGCAATACAAAATAAATATATATATATATATATTACATTTAATTATATAAATGAGACTCTACAACTAATAATATACTATGTATGGTAAAGTTTACCTGTAATACATGCAATAAACGAAGTAAGCTGCGTACAGGAGACAGATCACAACTTTTAACCCTCGAGAGACTGTCGTTTTAAATCTGGTATAGGCTCGACCAATACCACTTTCCATGCTTTCCATACATTTCACACAGGGCCCTCTGATGTACGCATCGTCTTCGTCGGCCTCTAAACATTGATCAGAAATTTGGATCTCAGTCTTGACTGTTTCTGTATCAGCGGTTACCACATTGTGTAGCAGTGGGTTGTTCTCTATCGAGGCTGTAGTAGAGTTCTTTATTGAGGCTGTAGTAGAGTTCTCTATCGAGGCTGTAGTAGAGTTTAAGAAGGACATTTCGCTATCCTGAAATAAAAATATAATGCTGAAAATATGGGTCAAAATTCCAAGGAAGCAGAATAGTTTATTATGTCTGTGTTTGTCGTCTCTAAATATTTTTTTTTATCAAAGTGACTTTGCATCGTATTTTCTAATTTCTTACAGATAATTTTCTTTGTTCTCTATTGTTTAACATTTTTAACAAGGAAACAAACAGAAAAAAGGCTAAGAGAGAATTATGTAAACATGCTTATAGAGTAGAAATAAAATTAGAAACACACCGTTTATAACAGAAAACAGAATCATAACATGATCATCATACCCTAAATGTACTTCATCAAACAATTTCAAAAGATTCACTCAAACTGCATTCACGCATACTTCTTCTTCTTCGTTCGCTTCTACCACCAAGACCGCCCCGTGATCCTACTGAATTTACACCTGTGGTCCTCGATAGGTCCCGTGGTCCCCAAAAGGACCACACGAGATCCCCGAGAACACCACAAGAGATTCAGAGTATCGCACGGATGAGCCTGTATTCTTGGTCGGTCTCAGAAGCGGGATTGCGTGACACCGTGGTTTTCGTTGCACCAGTTTAATCTAGAGTTTAACTTTCTCACCGGAAAACCTCGACGTGTTTTGCAAACAGTATATCCCTGCCGGGTGAGAGATGGTTGCCTATCTAGACTGCCCTGGTCTAGTGTCTCCGACTTCAGCATTTTGTGGTCGTGGCCGCTACCCTTCCTAGTTGTGACCAGGACGGAGGTTTTGTCCAGGTGGATGAAGCCTCACCGCAAGTGACTTCCACCCCTGGGTTGAGCCGGTTTAGGCATATTATCCTAGTATGGGTGTGTTTATGACATGACTGACCTCTAGAGTAGATACCGTAACATGCGTAGCCATCAAGTTTCACTGCTGGTGTAAGCCAGTTTAGGCATATTTCAGTATGGGTGTATATCGGACGTGACCGACCTCAAGAGCAGAGGTACTGTGACATGCGTAGCCATCAAGTTTCACCCCTGGTGTAAGCCGGTTTAGGTATATTTTACCAGTATGTGTGTATTTCGGACCTGGCCGGCCTCTAGAGCAGAGACGCCGTGGTATGAGTAACTCTCGCCGCGATACTACTGGACACACCGATTAAGCTTCGCTTTATCCTTTCCATCACTTTTTCACATCGGCGCCACACAGCAACCCTGATTGCTTTTCTGCATTTTCTTCCTTGGCCAGGAGGAGGCTTTCTCCGTGCTCGGCATCCTAAGAATTTCGCCAGCAGTGTCTTAACCTCTGGGTTAAGCCGGTTCAGGCATTTCGCCCCATATGAGTGCACTTAGGACTTGGCCAACCCCCAGACCAGAGGTGCCGTGATTTGACCACTATTTACTTCGCTTATTCCTTCCTTTCATCTTTTCCACAGTGGTGCCGCACGGCATCCTCATTTGCACATTTCGTCACTGGCCGGGAGGAGCCCCACTCCACGCACGGCTTCTGAAGAATCTCGACAGCAGCGGTAGATGAGCTGCCAAACATGACTCTCATCTACCCGAAGCGTCTGGTTTTCAGGATCCAGATATTCGCCTTCGCCCCTTCTTCTGTCAGTTTAAACAGTTCTGCCACGAGAAGGCCAGGAGCTGGACTTGACTGTCAGAGGCTATTTGAGACGCACGCCATTGTAGTGGAGGGCGTATCCTCCACCCCACCTCCGGCAAGAACAGTCCTTAGAACCTTTCACGCATAACTGATCCTTTCAATAATTCTTTTTGTTTAATTGAAACTTCCCCCCTTCACAAATCTTATTGGTCATCTTCTCTTACTGTCCACGTAATGTCCATGCATGAAAACGTCCTAGGTCGTTGTTTATGGTTCAGTTTATGTAATACAAATGGTTATTTCATCCTTTAGAACGTACTCATTTCAGCTTGTTTTGTAAAGCCTTTTCTTGTTGTTAATGAGAATATTGCTTACTAACTTTTGCAGCGAGCGTTCCTTTTGCTATATTCGGAAGTCGAGGATTTATGGAAGGCTCTCATTGTGGTTCAGATTTTGGTTTCTGACTTATTTAAACTGAAAATCCTAATTCTTTAACGGACTGATTTACAAAACAAGTTCCCTGACTGTCAATATAGTATTGACCTGTTTATTTCCAAATTAGTGCTCAAGCAACCGCTCTTACCAGGGACCTATCTTTTGATTCAGTCTTAGTCAGGTTCTTCGGTCGCAAAATTTGATAATCACTGTTGTCAACGATACAGCAGCTTTGATGAACATATATATGTATATGAGACATAAGAGTTACAGTTCAGAATCTCCCATGAGCCAGACTATGCATAAGAAACAGGACTTTGAAAAAAAAACTGTTTGCTTTATTTACAAATTATTCAGACCTATCTCCTTTGAAATAATCCCCCCCCCTTTCCTGTTGATAAACCGTTTCCAACACATTTTCCTTTGGATGCCTCCTGGAACCAGATTTCTGGGATAGCATGCAAGTCTCGTAGCGAATTTTCTTTCATCTCTTCTATGATCTGAAATCTGATACCATTAAGGGTGGATTTCAACTTTGGCGGAAAATAACCTGCGGGCGCCAAATCTGGAGGGTAGGGTGGCTGTGGGACAAGAGTCGTCACATGCTTTGCCCAAAAAGAAAAAAAACATGAATAAGCATTGATGTCTGTGCAGGTGCTTTGTCGTGATGCACCATCCAGGTTTTTTTTTTGTACATGCTTCTGGTCTCTTTCTTTGTACTGTCCCTCTCAAACGCCTCATCACATCCAAGCAGAACTCTTTACTACTTTTCTGACCTCGTGGAATACACTAACGATGAACGTTGCGCATCCAGTAAATAAGACAATCGACAGAATCTTCACATCTGAACGACTCTGACAGGACTTTATCGAGATGATGCCATTCTAACCCATTGTAAAGACTGGATTTATTTTTTATTTCGACATTGTAGCCATAAGTCCATGTTTCGTCATCTGTTATGATATTTTTAGAAAAGTTTCGCCAGCACTCGAACGATCAGACAGCTCCTGTCAGCAGAACTTGTGGAACTTTGCCTCCCTAACAGCTTTCATGTAGGTCTATCGATTTGTAAGCAAGATGTCCTGCTGCTGGTGCATCCATTCATACATCGTCAACGATGTCTTGCAGCCATCTTCTCCTTGGCCTTCCCCTCATTCTTTTTTCCCATTATTTACCCTTC
This sequence comes from Achatina immaculata, assembly GCA_009760885.1. Classification (NCBI taxonomy): domain Eukaryota; kingdom Metazoa; phylum Mollusca; class Gastropoda; order Stylommatophora; family Achatinidae; genus Lissachatina; species Lissachatina immaculata. Next base: position 78,093,583 of record CM019717.1, on the reverse strand, counting down.
TAAGAGTGTCTTCTCTAAATTCTCATGACGTTTAATATGTCCAAAATATTTAAGATTTCTCTCTTTAATCCTTCATCTGTCAGCAGACATGGGACACATTTTGCGGCAACACGGTGATATGTTCATTTAAAAAAAATCACCTGGCACAAACTTTTGCAAATTCATACTTCATCGGACATTTCACGGACAGTTAGGCGCCGATTTTCACGAAGAAAACAATTTTCATTGTGACCGTCATCCACGTAAATGGAGGGTCTTCCGGATTTGGGATCATCTTCTGCGAAAATTCTTCCAGGTTTGAAACCTTGGCACTACTCGTGACATTACAAACAGCTCAAACAATTGCTCTCATTTGACGTATTTAAAAAGTTTCAGTAACAGTTTTACCTGATCTGAAAAAGAACTTCACGCAAACAGGTTGCTAGTCAAGATCCTTCGTTGCTCAAAGTGTCAAAAAATTACAAAGTGCACTACAAGGACGTTCACTTTCCATTATGTAGATCGATTACTATAACGGCGGTAGCCTGAGGAGGCTATTATTAGAATAAAGGCCAGGATAACTGTTACACACCATGCATTAGCTAGTTTGATGCCTCGCTGTGTTGCTGAGCCATTTTAAAAGTACATAAAAAATGTATAAAGTAGGAACAGCTTTATTACTTAACGAGTACACAGTTGTGACGTTTCGGCGTGAGCCTTAAACAAAAAAAAAACACACAGGACAAAGAAATAGAGAGAGGAGATAAAGTATAAATTCACATATAAAAACAAATAAAATGAATAGAGCAATTAGCTGTAATTTCTAGAGAAGCTGTGGCTTGTCCGACGCTGTGTGTCAGAAATGCACATGGTGGAGTGTAGAGAGTATTTAAATGGAGACTTGGGATGTGTGATAGGTGGGTCGTAACTGAGGGTGGTGGGTGGGGAAAGCAGGGAGGGGAGAGAGAGAGAGAGAGAGTGAGTGATACAATGGTAATCTAGCCGGGAGAAGGTGAAATATGTGATTACAGTTAGGTTAGAAGGGTTGTAATGTGATGCTGTGAGGAGGTTTTGAACTATGTGTAACAAGTGAGAAGGAAATGGAACTTAGTGGAGAGGGATTGTGGAAGACGAGAATGTTAGGTGTAGCTGAATAACGAGTTGAAACCATGTGGTTCCAGAGTCCAATATTCCTGAATGTAGCGGTTCTCAAGCGCTAGGAGGCTTCTGTCATCTGCGTGACATTGTTTGATGGCTGTTACCAGAAAGTCGGATTTGCCTCTGTGACTGGGGCCACTGAAATGATTCGGGACTGGTTTGGAAGCAAGCTGGGTGATATCGCACAGATGTTTCTACATGCGGTCCCCTAATCTGAGTACAGTTTCACTTATCTAAATTATCCTGCATCTTTTACATACAATGACATATATCACACTGCTGGACTCGCATGTGAATCAGTCATGGAGAGCGAGGATAGTTTTAAGAAAGATGATCGTCTTCGTTTCCCAGAATACAAAGCAGGTAACACAGCGAGAACGGTTACGTTTCCTAGTGCCAACATACTCAAGGTTCAGCTTCAAGTGGCTATGGACGAGGATGTCCTTAAGACTGGGTTCCCTTTTGTACGCTAATAGGGGTGGATAATAGAAAATGTCGCAAGTGTCGGGGTCGAGTTGGATTAGTGGCAGATGACGATAAATAATTTTCTTAACCATCTGTTAACCATATAAATTGTGCACTTCGCTGTTGGCTAGGTCATGATAATAAATTAGTCTGAAGGGAAAATATGACGATTTTAACGTTCTTTAATACTTCTTATATATATATATATATATATATATATATATATATAATATATATATATATATATATATATATATATATATATATGTTCTCAGTTTATTGACAGAAAATCTCTCTCAGGTTCAAGACTTTCTTTTGTATGTCTGTCCTCTGTGTTACGTTACCTCATCGCCAAACTGTAGCAAAATCCGGAAGCAGCAGCGAGGGCAGATGGCGAAACATCGGGTTGCTTTGATGTACTAAAGGGAGTAGGACAGGAGTATGTCCTTTCTCCATACTTGTTTAAAATCTACCCTGAAAAAAATCACGAGGAGTGTAAGAGATGAGCAGGAAATTTGAGTCTTTCAACGAACGGGGACCACCAGGTTCCAGAAATTAGATCCGCCGATGATACTGTCCTTCTATAAAACAGGTCAGAAAGACTGGAACAGTTGATTCTCTCCATACTCAACACAAACCAAAAAAAAAAAAAGCACTCAAAATTACATTGGGCCACGAAGAGTTAAAAAATATGAACTTGGATATCTACTGTAGGTACAGTCATCACCACCAACAGCGACTGCACGGCGGAAATCAAATGAAAACTAGCAGTTGCATCACAGAGAAAGTAGCGCAAATGAAGAGCATGTGCCAAGGTAGCAATAAGAAAGCAAAGTTACGTTTACTAAGAGCTTACATATTCCCAGTGGCAACGCATGGATGTGAAACATGGACACTCAAAAACTCAATAGAAAAGAGAGTAACTAAATTTGAAATAAAATGTTATAGATGGGCACTTAAAATATCATGGGTAGATAGAAAATCAAATACGGAGATACTAGCGGGATCAGGTGTGGCAGAAAACAGGCTGGTAAACACCATCAGAAATAGAAAGCTGAGATACTTCGACCACATTATAAGAGACATAATGGTGTGGAGAGGTTGACAGTAGAAGGCAGAGTGCCCGGCAAAAGATAAAAGGGGCGACATCGCCGCAAGTGGATTCAGGACATCACGGAAAGTCTTATAATATCACTGCGAGACGCCTGTTAACTTGAACAAGATCGAATTGTTCATTCAGGGAGGCTGTGAGAGGGACAACGTTCTGGAAAGGGCATGTCACACGAAGATTTGAAGATATTACGTTAACGCTATTAAATGTACTAACTTGTTTCGGGTCTCCTTCTAATGCGATCAAGCGTTTTATCTCATTTCTTGTGTCCTCCATGGTCCGAGAATTTGAGCTGCTGTTGGTCTTCCTCTTAGATTCCATCACAGAAACAGTAACCAGCCACGAAACATGAAACTATTTTTCAACACTCGTACATCAGGTTCGATAACACCAGCAGCTCAGTCACTTAATACTGCCAGTAAGAAATGAAGTAGCAGTACAGAATCACGTGGTATAATAATGAATATAAGATTATCTACCACGAATCAATACTGTTGCCACAAATTTAAGCATTTATGTTAACGTGTTTGGCTGGAATTTAATAGATGATAGTCCCTAGGCAATAACTAGAGTTTTATATGTCTGTGGATTTGAAACTGGCCTTATTCATACAAAAGAAAGCTATGCTAAACGCTATTTCATTAACGAAAGATGAAATATAAGATCAACAACTTCATTTTTCCTTTTTAATACTGTGAACAGAAGCCTACCTGCATTCAGCGTCCAGTAGGATATATAAAATTTTATACATTCAGTTTCTCCCATAAGTTTGCTGGCGACACTGAGCAAAACCTGCTTCAACAATAAGCATTTAATATGATCAAAAGCTGTCTAGTTAGCGGTTCTAAAACAGGAGACATAATCTAAATAATGTGGGATTGTATTGCAAATTTGCTTTTCTAAAGAGAAAGTAAGTGTGGCCTTGACATATACACGTGGTAAACTTCCTTTAGAATAAAAATATGTGTATTCAAGTTAAAGAAAAATAGATTTATTTCGCTCATCTTTCATAATTGTCGTCGCCTGTTCTATCAGTCTCATAGTATTAACTTTGGTTCTAAGCTCTTCAACAATTCTCGAGTGTTGGTTGGTGTAGAAGAAATCCTTTCTATACAGACAACTTTTCTACTTTTAAGAACACATTCACAGTTGGAACATTAAAGGCGAGTGCCTACATAGGACAACATCCAAAGACCGAACTTCAGAATTCTTTTTTTTTCAAGAATTTATTTGTAAATCCTCACATAAAATTAATATTAAGCCTTTTCTTGTATTACTTTCTCCTGTGTTGTTGTTGTTGTTGTTGTTTTTGTTGTTGCATTACTCTATGCTCTACTTTTTCTTGGAAGTACTTATGCCAGAACAGTTCTGGCATAAAGGGAGAAGAATTATAACTCCCTAAGATGGAGAGGTTACTGGTACCCCTACAACTTTCAGTAAAGTTCACGAGTCTTGTTTGTAGTCAAACTGACTTAGTAGACCGAACTAGCACAGTACGGAAAGTCTGATTATCACGTGAAAGGGAGAGAGAGGTTTCTAGGTCTTAACATCATACGATAGTGAGTGGATTATCACGTGCATTAATGAATGCATGAATAATCTTTATTTTTAAAGGGTAAAGAATTGAGCACTCAGGCCCGTCTTACATTCTGCCCTTCATCACTCTATCTTTCATTCTTCCCACACACTCGATTTAATACAAATATACAAATTCAATTAGGGAAAAATCATATCAAAAGAGTGTAAGATTTAACTATTACACTCAAAGTAAAAGAGAAGAAGTAATTAACATAATAAAATAGCTCTCACGCATACATACACACAGACGTATACATAAACAAAAATTCATTGTAAATACAGATCTTCTAACATATGTTTTTTTAAAAACATTAAAATAATTTCTAATAATATAAAACAAGTTACTTTTCGAACTATGTCATTTTAGTACTTGATGGTTGGCGAGTCATGTGTTGAGAGAGTGCTGGTTATTCTATGGAGCCATATTTTTACAAGCAAGTAAATAATGAAACAGGTTTATGTTAAAGGATGAAATATTACCAATGGATTTTAAATGGTAGGGGAGGGTGTTCCAGAGCTGTACTGCAGAGTATGCAAGGCTTTTCTTGTACAGATCAATCCTGGGTTTAGGAAGAAGACAGTTTTTGAAACGCTGGCTATGTTTAGTGTTATATGTAAAAAGTGACCACAAGTAAGGCGGAGCAGTGTGTAACTGTGAAGAAATTTAACTTTGTTAAAAATGATTCTATATTTGAGGGGTAGAATTTTTAGATCTTTGTGCTGATCTACAGTCTGTACTGGGTATTTGTCACAAATCAGATTGAATGCTCGCTTGTGAAGTGAGTGGAGCCTTTTTGTGTTTGAAACTGACCACCCATCCCAGACTGTGGAACAGTAATTTAAGTGTGTTTGTATGTGTGATATGTAGTATATCTTTCTTGTGTCTTTGTCGATAAAGTGTTTAATTTTGGCTAATTGGTAAACTTTCTGTGCAATCAAGTTTGTTAGGTTATGTACGTGAGAATTCCAAGTTAAATGCTGATCAATGATGAGTCCTAGAGTTTTATGTTCATGAACATTTTCTATTGCCTTAGTCCCAGCACAAAGCTGTAGTGAAGTTTTTGTTGCATTCTGCAGTTTCTGTCTTGTAATGATGAGCATCGATTTTGTTTTGTTGGTGTTTATCAAGATACCATTTTTATTACTCCATTTAATCAAACTGTTTATATCATTTTGGAGCGTTGTCTGTAGGTTATTGATGTCATAGTCACTATTGTAAACAGCACAGTCATCAGCACAGTGAAAGGGAGAGAGAGTTTTCTAGGTCTTAACATCATACGATAGTGGGTGGTATGAGACAAATGAGTGAAATATCACGCGATTTCACAGCACAGCCGGGAAATATAAAAACAGAGGAGGCTCAGAGAAAAAAAAAAGAAACTCAGACAGAAAAAAGACTCAGGAGTAGAGTTAGAGTTTTCCAGTCATGGTCGAGAGGTAGAACGTCGATTTTGTTCTAGTTGGTGTAAAAATAGGACCATGGTTCAGTTACGTCAAGTATTGTTGGTTGTCGTCCTTGTGAACGTAGTGGTGTAGGACGTAGATTGAAGGTTTTTTTTGAGATGTTGATTTCCATAGTTTGGATCAGTGGTTATTAGGACATTAGTCTGTAAGTATGTCTTGAGTCATATGAATATTTTATCCCATAGCGGGAATAACTCCCTTGCCAGAACACTTGGCTTTATGTATTTTCTTGAGTTGTCTGTTTTCCTTGATTTATTCATTTTATATTATGTCATCCACATACAATTCTCATATTAAAGTATTTTTTGTTCCATGAGACTGTAAAACCGGAGACTCTGTCGTGATACATGTACATTTCTTGTATCGTATTGAAGAATGATAGGATGGTTATCATTGGTCTAGTGGTCAAGGTTATATGAATGACGTGATTTTGTTGAGAATCTGGGTGTGCTGTTACTTTGCGTTTAGTCTAGTAACAATTACTTTGCGTTTAGTCTAGTAACAATTTCTTACATCTTATATCCTTCCCGTGCTGTTAAACATCACATAGGGCTCGCTGCCAAGTTTTCCTGTTTTCTGCGAGTTTTCAACGTCATCGAGGGATGTTATGCCCATTAAACTGGCATCTCCTAATAATGTCCTCTTTAGAGTTTCACGTGGTCGACTTCTTTTTCTTCGGCCTGGTGTGTTCCACTTGACAGCTTGTTTGGGGGGGGGGGGGGTCCTCTGATTGTTCTGATTGTTAGAAATTATTTTAATGTTTGTTAAAAACATATGTTAGAAGATCAGCACTGACAATGTATTTTAGTTTATGTATATGTCTGTATGTGCGCGTATGTGTGCGTGAGTTTAATATTACACTATTTTGATATGTTTTTTTTCCTAATAATATGTGTATACTTGTATTAAATCTAGTGTGTCGGAAGAATGAAAGATGGAGTGATGAAGGGCAGAATGTAAGACGGGCCTGCGTGCCCAATTCTTTACCCTTTAAAAATAAATATTATTCCTTCATTCATTAATTGATTCTCATCACATGACCGACATATGTCCATCTTCTTTTTCTGATCAACCATGAGACAGGTTGTTGTTTGCTCATCTGTCTTATCTCTGCGTTGTTCTTCAATTCTTTCTACTTTAAACCGTGTATGTTCCATAGACATTTCTTTTCAAAAAAGTATAATTTCTTGTCAATTTTTTTAGTTGATTTCCAGCTTTCACATGGATAAATGAGAGTGGATATTACATTTGAATTGAATAATCTTAACTTGTTTTTTTGTGCTTATAACTTTTTAATTCCATATGTTCTCGAGATTCTTGGAGGTCAATGCTGCTTTTCCAGTTCGAATTCTAACTTCCTTTCTGGTGTCACCATCCTGGTCTATGTAGCTGCCGAGATATGCAAAATGGTTTACTTCTTCAACAGCTGTTCCTTCTACGTATATTTGTCCTTCGTTGGCAGTAAGTTAGTACAGGTTTGAGACAGTGTCAGGGTGACAATTTTAGTCTGCTTCATCTCAGTGTTTACTGTTGTTTTGTCTGTGTTGAGTACCTGACTTTTTGAGGGTAATGTTGGTTTTAACTTATCTGGCGGTTGTTTTTGTGCGAAATTAGATAATTTTAACAGTTAGGGACCCGTGTAGGAAACAGAGTTAACAGAATTTCATTACTCGTGAAAATATTTAATCTGTCAGTTAACAGCGGCTGTATTTACGATCTCAATTTCTTAAAAGAACTATTATGTTGTCCCTTATATTTTCTCATGCAACAGTAAAACGGTTATTGCTTCCATTAAATAATTTGTGGTTTGTTATATTTTAGGTATATTTTAGGCATTATTTAGAACAAAAATTAAGAACAGAATAGGCCAAGGAATTACTGCATTTCAGAAAATAAGAAACATATTATGCAGCACATCCTTATCAATGAATGTTAGAAAACGAGCCCTAAAATGCTATATTGAACCAGTCTTATTATATGAAGTGAATCATGGACAACAGGCAAGTCCTCACAGAGATCATTTAGAAGTGAAAGAAATGTGGTTTATCAGAAGAATGTTGCGAATTCACTTGACAGGAAAGATTAATAACAAAGAATGTATGAGAAGAGCGTGAAGTGAGAAGAAAATCTTGTCAAAAATAATACGGTCGGGACAATGACTTTCATAGGACATGGAATGAGATGATTGGGCATTGAAAATATTGTAACAACAGGAAAAACAGAGGGAAGATGAGTCAGGGGGAAGGCGAAGAGAAATGATGTTGGATATTTTGTCGAGATGGTGTAAGATGAGATCACCATCTGAACTGATGGCCTGCATGAGGGATTAAGTGCTATGAATAAACAATAGATAACAGTACTCAGCACGGCATCTGATGACACTGATCTTAGGTTTGTTAGAGAACAGCAGAGTGCCAGAACTTGAAGATTTAGACATTAGATTTCTGCATCTTTCTAGGCGGAGACATTTATATCTAAACCTTACAAATTTGAAAGTTCAAAAACATTACATTTTGACATGTAGACTTTTCAAGTGACCCTGTTATCATCAGATATTTGCACCAGTTTGATATAGTCTGGTGTTAACATCATATACAGGTGTGGAAAACAGGTGTGGGATATTGCGGGAAATGACCGAGACATGGGAAGTCATGAAAAACTGCAGTTAGGAAATAAACCACAAAATGTAGTAAGTCAGTACTTGAACACATTAATAGTTTATTATCTGCGCCAGCAAACACGTTTCTTTCACTGTTTGTTATAAAAAATGATATGGGTAGTCTTAAGTAGCGGCATTGCTAATAATAATAATAATAATAATAATTCATTATAAAGACTTACAGCTTGACTTCGTAATTTGTTTTTTTTTTTTGCTTCGTGGTTTAACATGAGTTCAGTAAGGCAACAAACTGGATATTCTACAAAATAGTTGGCAGAAACCTTTTTTTTAAACATTACAATAAGCATTGCACTCTGTTTTAAAGGAGATGCGTTTATCTGGAGAGTTCGCACCAACACGGTCTCATATCTGGAACAATAGCCTCCTAGATGACAGGATATCACTGCTTGGAATGCGCTGTGTACATTATACCTGCAAAGAAAGAAACAAAATGAAGTAGTCACCACGTGGTAGAAAACGTTATCTGACATGTAAAATCAAGAGCGATATTTTGAAAGTCTGCACAAAAATCATTGGAAGCAGCAGAAATGTGGTTTATTAGAAAAATGTTGCGAATCCCCTGGACAGCAAAAATAACTAATGAAGAATGTAGGAGAAGAGCTGGAGAGACAAAAAACCTTGTCAAAAAGATAAGAGAGAGACAATGTACTTTCATAGGACATGCAATGAGAAGAGGGGGCATTGAAAATATTATAACAGCAGGAAAAATAGAAGGAAGAAGATCAAGAGGAAGACCAAGAGAAATGATACTGGACAGTCTGACGGGATGGTGTGAGAGGAGATCACCAACTGAGCTGATGGCATGCATGAAGGATCGCGTACTCTGGAGAAGCATAATAGCCAACGCCAGTCGGCACGGCACATGATGATGATGATGATTTTGAAAGACAAAATGCAACTCAGACAATCGAAGTTGCCATATTAGAAATTGTTCATTTCTGTTTATTCCCACTTTTACGTATGAGACGGGTATTTAGACTTCAGAGCAAACCGCCCGGCAATTTTGCCCTTCTGCCAAGATTCCCAAACACATCTCTTGCCACAGAGACAGTAAGAGCTACACTGTCTGCCACGATTCACAAATACATCTCTGGCCACAGGGATACAGAGAGCTGCACTGTCTGCCAAGATTCATGGACACATCTCTGGCCACAGAGACACAAAGAACAACACTGTCTACCAAGATTTCTAAACACTTCTTTGACCACAGAGACACAAAGAACAACACTGCCTACCAAGATTCCCGGACACATCTCTGGTCACAGAGACACAGGGAGCTACACTGTCTACCAAGATTCGGAAACACATTTCTGGCCACAGAGACACAGAGAGCTACACTGTCTATCAAGATTCCCAAACACAACTCCGGCCACAGAGACACAGAAAGCTACACTGGAAGAAAACTCTAGACTGCATATCATGAGCTCCAAAAACTTGCATAATTTATCCGGACAATGAAAATTGATGTCTCAAGTTATAACCATGGAAGGCAGCAGAACAAGGAATCACATGTTGTTTATTTTCTTGATATACTCATTCAGTTTACACTGCAATTCCAGAATGAGTTATTTAGAGACATTCAAATAAAACTTGCACGACTGTCACACAGTCGTTACATAAACGCGCCATGAAGTTATTTGAAGAAAATTATCATGAATACGCCAATTATACACAAAAACAACTCGCCATGCCGGAGAGTGTGAGCGATTAAGTTTCTCTGTTGTATTCCATCACTTCCAATCTGTTTGCTTTCCTTGCCACCTGGTCAGTCCACTAAGATACTTCTCTCCTGACCTTTCTCTTCTATGTTTTCCATTGAGTTTGCCAGTTATTACCAAATTCACCAGTGTCTGTCTTTCACGTGACATGGCCAAGAAACTGTCAGTGCCCTTTTCTTACATTTTTAACAAGTTTTCTATGTTCAGAAACTTCTTCGGAGACCTCTTCATTTATTGAAAATAACGTATCTCTTGCTTAGAATTTCTTTATCACGTGTTTGTTAACTGTTCACGTTTCACAATCCATATAGCAATAATAGTTTTATTCACTTACACAGCACTGTAATACTTTGTTTTTTCACGATTTTTAGAGAACTCCTCCTATGGAAATTTTAAAAAAGCAAGATTAAACCGCCTCCAGTTTTCTAGTATTAATTAATCTACTCAGGTACACCATAAAAAAAAGCGTTATCCGATGCAGTCCACTTACTCAATAACGTCTATCAAGATTCCCAAACACAACTCCGGCCACAGAGACACAGAAAGCTACACTGGAAGAAAACTCTAGACTGCATATCATGAGCTCCAAAAACTTGCATAATTTATCCGGATAATGAAAATTGATGTCTCAAGTTATAACCATGGAAGGCAGCAGAACAAGGAATCACATGTTGTTTATTTTCTTGATATACTCATTCAGTTTACACTGCAATTCCAGAATGAGTTATTTAGAGACATTCAAATAAAACTTGCACGACTGTCACACAGTCGTTACATAAACGCGCCATGAAGTTATTTGAAGAAAATTATCATGAATACGCCAATTATACACAAAAACAACTCGCCATGCCAGAGAGTGTGAGCGATTAAGTTTCTCTGTTGTATTCCATCACTTCCAATCTGTTTGCTTTCCTTGCCACCTGGTCAGTCCACTAAGATACTTCTCTCCTGACCTTTCTCTTCTATGTTTTCCATTGAGTTTGCCAGTTATTACCAAATTCACCAGTGTCTGTCTTTCACGTGACATGGCCAAGAAACTGTCAGTGCCCTTTTCTTACATTTTTAACAAGTTTTCTATGTTCAGAAACTTCTTCGGAGACCTCTTCATTTATTCAAAATAACGTATCTCTTGCTTAGAATTTCTTTATCACGTGTTTGTTAACTGTTCACGTTTCACAATCCATATAGCAATAATAGTTTTATTCACTTACACAGCACTGTAATACTTTGTTTTTTCACGATTTTTAGAGAACTCCTCCTATGGAAATTTTAAAAAAGCAAGATTAAACCGCCTCCAGTTTTCTAGTATTAATTAATCTACTCAGGTACACCATAAAAAAAAGCGTTATCCGATGCAGTCCACTTACTCAATAACGTTTATGAAGATACACTCATAACCAAGCAATAGCAAGAACCTTCTGCTGCATATCAAAAAGTTTCCAGTAGCGCATAAACACGTGTACATATACATAAACTTGTTAAATGTGCTATTCACTGGAATATACATTTAGCGTCAGGGAAACTGTATGAAAATAAAATTCGCTCTAAGCTCTTTTGTCATTGCATTAGAAATTAATGATCTTACGCAGTCAGGCATTTAATATGTTTCCGTCTGCTGGCTAATAAAACCATCTGTGGCATGGATTAGAGTATTTTAATTAGATCATTTGAAAATTCAGGCGAATTGTCCTCATTTTGTGCGCATTGTTCACATCAGATGCTATTATCTGTGAGATCACACAGATGTTCAAACAGTGACAAAGGCTGACTTTCTGTAAAATGAGCGAGTTGCTAATCAACTTCAGTGGATGCAGAAATAGTAGTGATTAAGCCACTGGACTGAGCAAGTTTAAGTGTGGGGCTTCTCTCGTGAAGAAAGAAAATAAAAATTCAAAATACAAACTACCTTTTCATGTGACATTCATTTTTACAAGTATTACTAGTCCAGCAAGCTATTTTGTCCAAATATTCAGGAATATGGGACGCTGGAACACATGGTTTGAACTCTCAATTCAGCTACACCTAACATTCCCCTCTTCCGCAATCATATTCCATCCGCACTAAGTTTTATTTCTTTCTCACTTGCAACGCATATTTGAAAACCTTCTAACGGTATCAGATTACAACCACTCTACCCACAAAATCATCTATTTCGCTTTCTTCCATTGTATCACTCTCTCTCCTTTCCGTGGTCCTTACCCCCACTCCCTTTACGACTCACCTATTACATGCCACAAGTCTTAGTTTAAACATTCTCTACACTCCACTATACCCATTTCTGGACACAGCTTCTTACAAATCACAGCTTCTTACAAATCACAGCTTCTTACAAGTCACAACTTCTTACAAGTCACAGCTAAGTGCTGCATTTATTCTATTTTTTCCATTCCTATTTTTTACATAGTATTCATGTGAATTTATATTTTATCTTCTTTTCCTGTTTCTTCGTCATGTGTGTTTTTGTATGATTGTGGTGCAAACCGAAACGTCACAATTGTGTCCTCGTTAATTAATACAACTTTCTACCTTTTTCTTAGTTTATACATTATGTTGTCCAAAAGACTGTGGCATATCAAAATTCAAAGTTATATAATAATAGTAGAGATCACAACTAGAAGAGTATCAGACCATAAAGTAGAAGATAACGCTCTAAATTAGCGGGGACTCAAGTTTAGCATAGATTCCTGAGTAGTTGTGAGATCATTATCCATAAGTCCAATAATTAAAACAAAAATAAGAACATAGTTTACACTGATTTACCTGCTACAGCTGCAGTGGCGAAACTTGTACTAACTTACCTGCTACAGCTCCAGTGACAAAAGTTGTACTAACTTACCTGCTACAGCTCCAGTGATGAATCTTGTACTAATGTACCTGCTACAGCTCCAGTGACAAAAGTTGTACTAACTTACCTGCTACAGCTCCAGTGATGAATCTTGTACTAATGTACCTGCTACAGCTCCAGTGATGAATCTTGTACTAATGTACCTGCTATAGCTCCAGTGACAAAAGTTGTACTAACTTACCTGCTACAGCTCCAGTGACGAAAGTTGTACAAACTTACCTGCTACAGCTCCAGTGATGAATCTTGCACTAATTTACCTGCTACAGCTTCAGTGGCGAAACGTGTATTAATTAACCTGCTACAGATCCAGTTGCGAAACTTGTATTAACTTACCTGCTACAGCTCCAGTGGCGAAGCTTGCCATGTTCCCAGCGAAGAACGCGATTAGAAGCAGCTCTATAATATCTTGTTTTCTGCTAGGGCACAAGGATGTCATAGATCCTATGCAGATGCCAATGGCCGTGAAAGCGGAAAACCCACACATAGCGTAGGTGGTTATGGCCTCCGAGCGTTCCTGTTATACCATCAATAATTAAATTAATTATCACTATTATTTAAATAAAAAGAATTTAGTAATAATAATAATGATAACAAGAGTGAAATTTATATGACATTAATGTTCCTAAATTTCAGAAACAAAAATAAGAAGAGAAATGTAGCAAACAAAGAACTAAATGAAAACCATTTCGGAACAAACAAATATGGTTCCTTAAGGGACGGTTTGTTAAACCGTGTATTGAAAGTCTATGAAGACGGTTTGTTAAACCGTGTAGTGAAAGTCTATGAAGACGGTTTGTTAAACCGTGTAGTGAAAGTCTATGAAGACGGTTTGTTAAACCGTGTAGTGAAAGTCTATGAAGATGGTTTGTTAAACCGTGTAGTGAAAGTCTATGAAGAATAGGATAAACCACGTACAGAATACTATGCAAGATAGGTAATTCAGGACACTAGTCTCTACTAATTTATCAAGCGGCAAGCTGGCGGTCAGACCGTGGCTCGCAAAACTATCCCGGGGTCCACCCAGCCTCAAGTAAAGAGGGGTGCTAGTGTTCCAAACTACGAAGATTGCTCTTATTAGATCTTTGCGTCTGATTAACTCGCAAAACAAGCTACCTTTTTGCCGCGACATGGATGCAAGGTAAAAAAAAAACATTTGATAGTGTATTGTCCTCTAGAGGTTACGAACATTATAATTTTTCTAGAGTCGGTGGATCACTTCAGAGCCATTCTCTTACTAAATTTCGTTCTCTTATGTCTAAAGTACTTTGTCTAGCATTTTTTAAGAATAATCATACGCTCAAGTAATACTCTTCATAGTAATGGATATAGTTCTGCGTGGCAGATCTGCTGAAAGAGTAGTCAATAGTAAATGAATGATCGTCATCCAAAACGCATACATGACGTTCTGAAAGAGATAGAATTCATTGACCTTCAGGGCAATACTTACAAGAAAAACTCATATAGAGTTAGAATTTCCTTTAATAGTCTTTAGTAAAATAATAACTTTAACAAAGCAATAAGTTTTATAGATTACTAAGCTATATTTTAATCCATGGAAGATTAGAAGAGCAGTGTGGAGCCACGCTTTGACGTGCGTGAGAAAGACGTATTTGGTGAGCATTCCACACCTTTTATTTATGATCGACCTCCGAAGGTTACTCAGTTTTTCACAGCAAACCTCTGATGTTGTTGTGGTCCTTGGTGCCATTATTTCCATCAACAAAACTTCCTTGTGGTCCCAGAACATTGTAACCATCGTTTTTTTCAGTTAGAACGTTTTCCTTTGGAGAATAAATGTGCATCCATTATCTAGACTGTACTTTCGTCTCTGCATTCACGAGCTGAACCCATGTCTCGACCCCGGTCACGAGATTCTGTCGAGAGATTCTTCCCATTCTTCCCGGTAGCGAGAAGGAAATTCAAAGCTGAGCCCATTCTTTGAGCTTTGTGAATCAGTTGTTGTGATAGTCCAGTCTTTCATTGACATCTCGAAACAAATTAGTTCCTCGAAATTTGAGGAAATTCATCAGAAAGATCCTAAAACTTAAGATGACGCTTTCTAAGCACGACTTAGTTGACTTTTTTGAAAGAATTCATCAGTCACAAATGAGTGTTGATCCGTCAACCCCCCCACCCCCACAGCTCTCCTTCATCCCTGAAATTCGGGGATTAAGTTCTTCACAGAACTGCTGCTCATAACGTTATCATCTTACAAACGACACAGTCGTTAAATCTCGCCGGGGTTTACTTGCTGAAAACGAATAACACCTCGGATCTCATAGCTTGTGTGAATGTCAGTTACTGAGTCTATGTTTACTCGGTCTTGACTCGTGCGCACCTGAACAAATGGACTGCGGGTTGCCATTTAGCGAGAAAATATTTCACTGCTTGCTACAGGAAATACACCATGCTGCTGTGGCAATTGATTTATTTTTATAATTAGAAGGTTGATTTGGATATTGCAAACGTATTATATTATTGGTCTTCAAAAAGTAAAACAACTAAAGAAGCTGTGGAGAGGAACAGAAAGAACTACAAAAATAAGATTTTTAAAGACATGCATCTTTCCAGTCACACTATATGCCCGTGAGACCTGGACACTTAACAAAACAGTTGAGAAGCATATAAATGCCTTTGAATGTAAATGATACAGAAGAGTTTTTCAAATATCATGGACACAAAAAAAAGAACAAATATGTCCATACTACAAGAACCTAATATTGAAGAAGGCTGGCTAGTAAAGAGGATTAAAGACAGAAAACTTAAATATTTTGGACAAAAACGTCATGGGAATTTAGAGAAGAACGTTTTGGAAGGGTACATATTGGGAAAAAGAGGAAAGCCAAAACGAAGATGGCTCCAAAACATCGTGATAATTTGCAAATGGATGCATCAGCAGCAGGGCATCTCGTTTACAACCGAGAGACCTATAAGAGAGCTGTTACGGAGGCAAAGTTCTGCAAGGGACGTGCAAGTGACTGACTGATCACATATTATCAAGAACACATCTAACACACAAAACATCAACTAAATATGCCAGAATCTCTGTCTTGTAAAACTTGCTAACAGAACCCTGGATGTTGAAGCATGATAGTGATGAGACTTATTTAATATTTTCGAAATGAAGCAGAAGGAAGACTTTAGGTCAAACCTTTTCTAAACACAGAGAGTTCTGCTTTTTTTTCCAGACAAATCGACATTTCCAGCTGTGCACTTATGTAACAATACAGAAATATTTATCTCAGACAAATCGAAAAAACAGCCAATCCTCCCATTCATAATTTTCAATTATAAAGTGAAGGCGTGCTATGGTCCTTTCATACATACATAGGTACAACCAAAGACTTGGAAAAACATAGACTTACAGATATCACTCCGTTAATGAGGGTTTTGTTGATAGAGTCAAGAATAATGTCAGACCCAGACCAGTGCCACGTGCCGTTGGTGCTGGCGATGTACCCCTCTAGTATACGTCTGTTCTGGTAATATTTGAAAAGAGTGTGTTATTTCCAGCACTGAGTGATATTTTAAAATGTTATTTTCAAAATAAATAATGAAGTACACCAATTTCTTTTTTATCGAATCTTGCCAAATCCAGACATTGCAGACAAAACAGGGGAGACAAGTGGTGCCGCTAAAGGGTACTAACTACGTACTTATTGTTACCTGAATGATCTTGCCAAGCTCGGCGAAGCTCACCATTGGAGTGGCGAAGAGTTTGATTCCGATCAATGACCCCACTCTTCCACAATCTTCGAGCTCTGCTCCCATCACATACGACAGGGGAAACAACACATAAGTGCAGATTTTCTGAATATAACAACGAAGAAATAAATCTATGTACATATTAGAGATAATAAAAAGCAAAATAATTATTTAATTTTTTTTCACGTGTCTGTATATGTGGCACTGTTGAGATTATTCTGTTTTTATATTTACAGATGATATTTTTTTCTATCCTGGGTACAGTATTAACCATATGCAGTAATAGATGATGATGTTTCTATACTGGGAAAATATTCACAGTTAACAATCATAGATGATGTCGTTTCTACACTGGGTACAGTATTTCCCGTTGACTGTCATAAATGATGATTTTTCTATACTAGGTACAGTATTTCCTGTTGACTGTCATAGATGATGATGTTTCTATACAGGATGCAGTATTTCACGTTGACTGTCATAGATGATGATGTTTCTATACAGGATGCAGTATTTCCCGTTGACTGTCATAGATGATGATGTTTCTATACAGGATGCAGTATTTCACGTTGATAGTCATAGATGATGATGTTTCTATACTGGGTACAGTATTTCCCGTTGATAGTCACAGATGATGATGTTTCTATACTGGGTACAGTATTTCCCGTTTAAGGTAATTCTAGGTTTTGCAACTAGAATAATGTTCATCAACATGGAATTTTTTAGTCTATTGATCCAGATGAAGAATTATCTCAACATGGGATTTGTTATTGTAATGATCAAAACCAATGTACTTTCTCAACATGGGATTTGTTAGTCTAATGACCCAGTTCAAGGCATTCTCACAATATGGGATTTGTTAGTCTAATGATCCAGTTCAAGACATTCTCTCAATATGAGATTTGTTAATCTAATGATCCAGATCAATGGATTTTGTCAACCATCATTTACTTTGTTACATGAAATAAGACAGACACTGCAGGAAAATAGTATGACTTTACTGAAATAAATGACACTACAAACGCCATTAATAAATTAAGCACACCCAAGGAATGTCTGAAAAATAGACAAAGATTTATATTTGTGCTGGATGGATTAGACAGTTTCTCAAGCCAGAATGTGCGATATGATAAATAAAACTAACTCTCTCTCTCTCTCACACACACACACACACGCACGCATGCGCGCACACACACACAAGGCGAGAAATAGACTATTATTTATGATAACTGTACAGTATTAAAGTCGCACTTGACAATTAGAGGGCAGCAATGAAAGAGAGAAATATAACAGAGTCAATGTGTAGGCAAACATCATGAAATATAACAGAGAGTCTGACTTGTGTATCCTGTCCCCTGGCCTCTTCTTGCTATACAAACAAAACATGAGAGGCATTTACAAATTTGAACCAAAAATGGCATCACAATGCCCGGACACCTGAGATATACTAATGACACACATCTGGCAGAAGAAAATGGAAGCATTTTGCAGAATGGTGAATAATGTTATGGAAGAGAATAAGAAAAGAAGATTAATGCTTCGTAGGAGCAGGCTCGGAGACCACAGCCACTTTACAAAACAAAACAAAAAAATACGTGTAATATTCACTAAAACATCGCATTTCTTACATCAAACGTAAGACCCTCAATACCCGCTCTCTGTCCGAACCAGCTCAGCATGACATTCATCAAGTCCAGCAGCGATACGAAAGCCAGCATGTTGGCCACGATTGATACCATGATCTTCATGGCCATCAGAGCTCCATCAGCCCTTGCTGAAAACATAAAGTCAATAAATCATTAGCGAAAAACTCACTTACTTTTTAAAAAAATTGCTTTTAATGAAAAATAATTCCCCCAAAAAATCACGAATCTTACATAATTCTACTTTTTACATACATTTCAATTAAAGGTGACAAATATTTATTTCAGTACCAAGCAGAAACCAGTCAGTTTTATATATGTATATGATTTTTTTTATTACTCCCTCTGTGGTTAATTTCCCTTTCTTGTAAAATTAAAAGAATAAATAATACTCCCTCTATGCTGTGTCCACAACACAAAAGAAACGGAAAAACTAATCCTGTCAGTTTGTAAGAATAGTGAAGGGCAAAACCTCTATCTTAATGCGAAGAAAACTAAATTGATGACAACTGACAAAACAAACAAGGCTGCAGAAATATGTATCAATGAGGAAAAACTGGAAGAAGTGGAGAGTTTTGAATATCTTGGATCATTACTGGCTAATACTCTAAATAAGACGAGAGTAATTAAAAGGAGGACATCTATCGCTCTTCAGAAAGTAAAAAAAAAACTAAAGAATCTGTGGAGAAGAACAGACAGAACTACCCCCCCCCCAAAAAAAAGAAAATTTTTAAGGGCATGCATCTTTCCCGTCGCAACATACGCCTGTGAAACCTGGACACTTAATAAAACAGCTGAGAAACACATAAATGCCTTTGAATGTAAATGCTACAGAAGAGTTTTTTAAATATCATGGGCGTAAAAAAGAACAAATATATCCATACTACAAGTACTTAATATTGAAGAAGGCTGGCTAGTAAAGATGATTAAAGAGAGAAAACTTAAATATTTTGGACATATTAAACATCATGAGAATTTAGTGAAGACCGTCTTGGAAGGTTACATAATGGGAAAAAGAGAGGAAGACCATGGCGAAGATGGCTGCAAGATATCGTTGATAATCTGCAAATGGATGCATCAGGAGCAGGGTATCTTGCTTACAACCGAGAGGCCTACAGGAGTGCTGTTAGTGAGGCAAAGTTCTCAAGGGACATGCAAATGATTGACTGTGGTTAATGAGTGTCCTAACAGTTAGTGGATTAATTTTCTTAAACAAATCGAAAAAAATTAATTTTCCTAAACAAATTGAAAAAAATTAATTTTCCTAAACAAATTTTAGAGAGTCACTTGATCTCACTAAATGCTTATTATGTTCTTTAGAATGTCCAACCTTAAAGGAAATTAGTGGCAAGCACAGTTAGAGGTAAAGGAATATAACGCAAGTTGTTTTCATAGATATAATACTATTCACAATACGCGCTAACCTGAGTTGTCTCTAAACATTCTGAAAAATAAAACTTTCGCATAAAGTAAGAAGCCAGCGTACCTGGCTGTTTGTAAAGATGTTTGTAGCAATGACAAGAAAAGTATGAGGTATTTTGAAAAGTGAAAAAATTTAATAAAAAGAAAAACGTACTCATTATCATCTGTCAGTCTCATGTTTGACTGGAGGGCCAGGCTGACCGTCTCAGTTTCTGGGTACACAATTTTGGTCATTGCAAGAGCTGCTGGTGCCGAGATGACGGCGGCTGTCAGAAGATGATTAGCTGGAACCTGGTGGACAATGTTGGCGATAAGAAAACACTGGTTGTAAAGAGAGAGACAGACAGACAGATAAAGAAACAGACAGACAGAAATATAGACAAATAGAAAGAGAGAGAGAGAGAGGGAGACTGTAAAATTGAGTAAAAAAATACAGTCTGTTCAGTTCTGAAAGGAACAATCATCAAATATAATAATATAATTTTCATGACTGGACATAACTGACATATATTTAAAACAAAGAAACTCTTCTGCAGCTAACGTCACTTTGAAACAGAAACAGGTGTTGTGCAACTGCTACTCTGTAACAAAAGCATGTGGTCTGCAACTGTCACAATGTAAGAAAAGCAAGTGTTCTACAATAGTCACTATGAAATAAGTGTGCAACAGTCCCTTGCAGTACTGTCGCGTATTTAGCACTGATGAAATGCTAGGCAAAAGTCCTTCAGTGACCAGATCGAGACATGCGAATTGTACGTAATCTCTGTTAAATGATTTAATTGTAAAACTTTCTGAACTTAGTGAGTTCATTTCTTTGAACAATAGTTCTGCTCTTGGATCTAGTTTGTTACGTTTCATTGTTATGACAGAAAGTAGCATGGTCTGCTTTAAACCCAAGTAAGAACATTCTGACCCGCTGGGAGCACACGGCGAGAGGTGGAACAATGTTTTGATTGGCTGTGGTTTCTCAACCGTGACGACAGCAGGCTGTAGTAAGTCGTTGACGGGTGTTTTACACCGCTTCTTCACCCTTACATCCCCCTCTCCTCCCGTCCCAGTTTGTCCCTTATCTCAGCTTTAATTTTAACCATTTCATCACATTCCCGTTACATATGAAATCTTTATACTCTTATTCCCTTAAAAGGTAAAATTCCCGTTTCCATGCCATTCAGGCATATTGGGGATACAATATTAAAGCCGTGTTTCCAAGACCATCGGCACGTGAAAGTGTAATGTAATCTTGTCACGTTTAATCACTTAAATTCTTAAACTAACTTATGTTATTGTATCTTTTCTCTGCATTTTGGTGAACCATTTGTGATCAATTACTTTTTTCCATGCAGTGCAACGTTTCATGTGACAGGTAGTTCCACCATTGGTATCTGACCAGCAGAAAATGATGTTGTCTGGCAAACCCTCACGCCAATCCTCTTCAAGATCTCACTTACTCCCTTCCTTTTCAAGATCTCACTTACTCCTTTCCTTTTCAAGATCTCACTTACTCCCTTCCTTTTCAAGATCTTACTTACTTCCTTCCTTTTCAAGATCTCATTTACTCCCTTCCTTTTCAAGATCTTACTTACTCCCTTTTCCTTTTCAAGATCTCACTTACTCCTTTCCTTTTCAAGATCTCACTTACTCCCTTCTTTTTCAAGATCTCACTTACTCCTTTCCTCTTCAAGATCTCACTTACTCCCTTCCTTTTCAAAATCTCACTTACTCCGTTCCTCTTCAAGATCTCACTTACTCCTTTCTTCTTCAAGATCTCAATTATTCCCTTCCTCTTCAAGATCTCACTTACTCCCTTTGTAAGGAGTGGAAAAATAAGCAAGCAGTGACCCGGTTTTGAATGGAAATCCCCAGGCCTTCGAGTCCGGCGCTGACCAGGTATATAAGACGAGAAGGGAAAAAAGGGGGGATAAGTTGAGCACGTGGAAGTCGAGCGGCAGACGTGGACAAGGAGGGTGATTCCATAGACGGAGACTGACGTGTATAGTTTAGTTACGTGCATTTGTAATCAGGATTGAAATCATATTATTCAAGGAACCTTTTTTTTATAATTCAATAACGCGTGTGGGAATATATAAATATATGGACTTCATGCGCATAGGATTCGTTTGATTCGCATTTCCTTGTGGATCAGAATTTTGTAAATACAAGGATCGTGATTTTAAGAAAAAAGGATTGTTGTTTCGTGTTCCCGTTATTTATACGTAAGGTGTGAACGTATGGGGTAGTCACCCTTCCACCACTCAGTACGACGGCGCCCAGACAAAATAAATGATTGAATAATAATTCACATCAATCTAGTAACAATTGACTGCTACATGTGGTGACCGTGACCCAACGAATCCTCATTGCATATATATAATATAGGTTTGATATGTCAGCTGACCTGGTTACAAACCATTTTGGATTAATAGTGGAACATAGAAGGTCACTGTTTGCACTAACAGCGCTGACAAGAGGCCAGTCAGGTTTCCGTGTTTAGCGAGTGTACAGGGGAAATTCCACCACGGAAAGGTCAAAGCTCAGCGCCCACGTGCGTATTACGTCACATCGGGACAGAAGCTCCAACAAGTCTGTGCTTTGAAGAAATTTCCCGTGTGAGGAAAACCCCACTGAAAGTTCCAGTTAAAGTGGAGCAGTCCTAGGCGGAAGAAGTTTGTGTTAGTCGCGGAACGGGCAGGCTGGTCAGTAAGTCAGTACGGAGAATCACGCATAGTGCTGCAGTGTGAACAAGCACACAGTATAATGAAAAAAATAATAAATCTCGGAAAATATTTCTACAACTATTCTACCGATAATCTTCGTCAAAAGGCCAAGAACCATGGAGTCTGCAACAAATATCGAACCCAAACTAGAAGCTGACCAGTCATCATAATGACCGAAGCCTTGAGACAGTTAAAGCTAACCTTCGCCACTCAAGGTTTACCATGCCACATTGATACCTACGACGGCGATCCACAGAGATTCCAACAATGGATAGAACAGACGGAAAAATATGCGTTTGTGCATAACCTACATGATTCGCACAAGAAAAACATATTCCTTATTACAGCAACGGGGAGTGTTTCAGACTTTGTCTCCAGGCGAATTCAAGAAAACTCAGACGAAACATTTGCAGATTTTAAGAAAGAACTATATAAATGTTTCAGCAAAGGCATCGATCCTCACCAGCCTTGCGACAAATAAGCAATTTGAAGCAACGCAAAGAAGAGCCAATCCAAAACATGGCAGAAACAATGATTAAACTGGCAAAACAAGCCTTCGACAACGACAAGATACATGAACCGGCCACACAGCATTTGCTGGCAAATTTTTGTATAGACGCTGTGTATGACAAAGCAATCAAAACAAAGTTAATCAAGAAAGACCCCCAGACATTAAACTCGGCAATCAATACAGCTATCGTTTTCAAGATCTCACTTACTCCCTTCCTTCTCAAGATCTCACTTACTTCCTTCCTTTTCAAGATCTTACTTACTCCCTTCCTTTTCAAGATCTCACTTACTCCTTTCCTCTTCAAGATCTCACTTACTCCCTTCCTCTTCAAGATCTCACCTACACACTCGATGCATCTTCTGGGTCGTCATTTTTGTCTAGTTCCATTTTTATGTGGTATTTTTGCGCTAGTGCGTGTCTACGATTCATTTTCATCAAATGATCAAACTAGTGTATCCTTTTCATCAAATGATCAAACTAGTGCATCTTTTTCATCAAATGATCAAACTAGTGCATCCTTGTCATCAAATGATCAAATTAGTGCATCCTTTGATTCTCCGTGTACTGTAGCGCTGGCGTTGTTCGTTCATTTAGTGGAACAGATCTTATCTTATATCCTTCCCGTGCCGTTAAACGTCACATAGGGCTCGCAAAGTAGTTCGCCAATTTTTCCTGTCTTCGGCGAGTCTTTGAACCTCATCAAAGGATTTTATGACTGTTAATTTGGCCTCTCTTAATAATGTCCTCTTGGAACAAGTGGAACGAGTGGAACAGATGCTAATTACTTACCCCAAATAAGTACAGACAAAATTACAGAACTAGCTTACTTCATCGTCAGTTTCCTCCAAAGTTTAGTTGTCTCTTTTCTGCTCGCTTACCCCAAATAGAATGAAGATGCCAATGACCGAGCCAGCCACACTAGCAAACCCACCAGTCATGACAGCACACAGCTCTGACTTGCTTAGAACTGCCAGGAACGGACGAATGAGCAGACTCACTTCAGACTGTTCATTGAAAGCATATAAAGAATGTTCACGACTAAAACTGTAGCATGTACATACAACTTTACTTTAACTTCTTCGCTCCAAAATAACAATGGGCGTTGGTGATCGATCTTGTACATCTACACGGGTTAATGCTCAGAACGATATTTAGACAGTTCTAATTACAATGAAAAGTAGCAAATTTATAATCCATTTCATATGTTTTCAAATTATAAAGCAATTTTCATTCAGTTTATGAAAATTTCTGAAAATTTCTCATTAATTAAAATTATTCTGGCGGAGCAGGGAGTGAAAGTGTTAAAAGTTGTGGAAGCAGAGATGAGAACCGGTTTCCTTGTTCATAAAATTAAATATAACTTAACTTGGAATTGTTAAGATCAATTCTGTGCCAGTTGTATAACTTAACACTAAAGCTGTTCATTGTATAATCGTTCTTATGTTACCCATATTCAGTACTGTACATATACAATATACATTGTAGGTAACGAAAAGGAAAGAAGTGTTAGAGTGTTAGAAGATATCTCCTCTCCCCCCCCCTCTCCACTTTTAAACGCAAGTTGTAGACCATTAAAATCCCTTGATGAGGTTGAAAAGCTCACCGAAAACAGGAAAACTTACCAGATTACCATGCAAGCCCTATGTGACGTTTAACGGCACGGAATGGATGTAAGATGTAAGAATAAAGTGAAACAATCCTTCTTCTTCTTCTGCTTCTTCTTTTTCTTCTTCTTCTTCTTCTTCTTCTTCTTCTTCTTCTTCTCTCTCTCTCTCTCTCTCTCTCTCTCTCTCCTTATCTATGGAACCTGTTTAAATTTAGCCCAAAGTGCAGCCAACGCTTGAACAACATATGTCTTCCAAAACCTAGACTTGATCTTTACAAGAAAAGCTTTAGTTATTCTGCTGCTCATCTTTGGAATACCCTCCCATCCTATCTCTCTCTCTGAACCTTAAGTGCCCAGGGCACATGGGGCTTCCGCAAGGGTTTTCCACAAATGCCTGTCTTTCGCCTTTTTTTCTGCTCTTGCCCAGGTGAGCCCTCTATTGCTCAACATCCTTTCTGTTGTTCTTCTCCATGTCTCTTTTGGTCTACCCTTACTTCTGCTCCCCTGTGGTGTCCATCTTAGTGCTATTTTTGGTAGTGAGTTGTCAGTCATTCGGAGCACATGTCCCAACCATCGCCAGCGTCTTTCCTCAATAATTGTTCTCCCATCCTATATAAAAATATAAATTATACTCCTTCCTACAACTACAAGCTTTCCCAATATCTATTTGATGTCGACTGCATGCCTCCATGAATTATAAAACTTAAAAGTTATCTTAAGCTGCTCTTACAGACACCGAATACAAGTAATTGTTTTCTGAATAGTCCCGAAAATTTTGTTTAGTAGATAGTCATTTATAATGTATGTAGTTACTTCTGTACTGAGTGAATGTTTAAGAGCGAAACGTAAATGTTATATTTTATTTTATGTCTCTCAGCTTCAATGTTAGTTATGTTTGTTATATGAACAGCATATTTGTAGAATGTCTGGAATAGAGTGAAAGATGTATGATAAAGGGCAGAATGTCAGACGGGCCTGCGTGCCCAATTCTTAACCCTTTTGAAATAAAGATCAATCAATCAATCAATCAATCTCTCTCTCTCTCATTATGTGGCACAAAACGGGCTATAGAATGACAAATGTATATTTTAACTACTTTTTTTTAATTAAACTTAGAAACTTAGAAAAGTATATGGTTTGATGTTTCATACTCATTATGATGTTTACGTGCCCGTATAGTCGTTTTTAAAGACTGTTAGTGTATCTTCATCATGTATAACGGTTTCATTTTTACTGACATAAACTGACGCAATAACTGTCACAAAATTATTTTCTATTCTTTTCAATACCTTGTTTTAAATACTATTTTATAACATTTCCTTCGTCTTATAGAATCTTCTACATACATTCACGTCTCAATTTGTACTTACAAAACCCATAAATATGTTGGCCACGGCATTGACTGACTCCACGGGCCCAGTTTCCAAGCAGAATCCAATGAAGAAACCCAGTTTGATAACTACAACCTCCAGAATTCCCCAGTGAGTGAGAAGGGATATGATGCAGTTGAAGAAAACAATCACTCCAACAACCTATAGGGAGACAACATAAAGGGACTTAAATCAGGTATTAAAGGAACATAACAAAGTGAGCCGCCAGTCTTCTCCATTCACTTAAAACTAGTACGATCTTCTCTAAGATAATGTAATAATATCCTGCTAACCGAACGCGAAGCTACTGAACATAGAATGTTGTAGTATTAATGCTTAGCCAGAGCGATAGAGATCAGTGAGTGTCATTTGTCCATTGCTACTGAAATAGGCAAAAGATGTTTTTAGTTTTCAGCTCAAGGAAGTGAGACAACAGCATAGACAGTTCTATACTGAACTAATACAGTTATTTTATTATTTACACGAAGTATGAACTGAAGAGAACTCTGAATTCATAGTTAGATGAAGACGGAGCCTGCTTTTTGAAATGTGGAATGCTACATGAAAAGGGGCAAATGGTTCTTATAGTGAAATGGCGTTAATATTACAGTTTTTATAATAATATGTAGCAATAGTGTTAAGAGGTCAGGCAGAAGTTCCGAAGAGAAATGAGGCTGTTGTCATATTTCTAAGGAAATGTAAAAAAAAAAAGATAGTGTCTGGTAATATGAGTTGGATAATAACACCGTAACAATTTTTTTTGTCAAGAATTTGGTGTTCCATTGACTTCCTAGAAAAAAAATGGATCATTGGAGCACCATAACTTTCATTGACGTCGGATACATTTAATTGAAAGTTAATGTTTTGCTGGTTATTCATTCATTTCATTTATTCATTCATTTACATGTCCCTTGTGGAACTTTGCCTCCCTAACAGCACTCCTGTAGGCCTCTCGGTTGTGAGCAAGATGGCTTGCTGCTGATGCATCCATGCCGGTTATTATTTATTTATTCTATAGTGATATAATGATAATAAATATCATAAACATGGTACTGCTGGTGACACTTTAAATGCTGTTTAATATAAATAGCGAAAGAGTTGATAACAAAAGAAGAAAATATGACGTACACCAAAAGCCAAGCCCATGGACTTGAAGTTAGGTCCAAGCACAAAAGCAGAACCAGCGTCTGAGAACTCCACCAGTCTCTGCACAAGGTCCCCAACCCACTTAAAAGCGCTGTAGCCAAACTCTGTTCGCAAAGTTAAAGTGGCAAACAGAAACTGCAGAATGAAACCCCAGAAAACTGGATGCCAGTTAATCTGTAGAGAAAGAAAGAAGCTTTCTGATACATCTGATTAGTAGTGGTAGTGTACCAAAATGTTGACACAGACTTTTGTTTTCTGTCACTAGAAATGTATGGTAATATTAACAAATAATAAATTAATTGTATATTACACAAGTAAATTGAGAGTGGACAAGTTAAAAACCTGCCCTAACACGTAACGAATTATTCCTTAATCTTGCGTTTCTGTTTTAGAAAACAAGTTACTGAATGATATAGAACAAATGGATTCATTTCATGCCTTGCTTTCTCTTTGGGGTATCAAGAATTGTCTGTGTGGGTAAGACGTTGAAAAGGGTTGGAGTGGCTGTTTCCGTCTGTCAGCAGACATGCATCGGAAGTGTTCATTCATTCATTTGCATATCCCTTGGGGAACTTTACCTCCCTAACAGCACTCCTGTAGGCCTCTCGGTTGAGAGCAAGATGGCCTGCTGCTGATGCATCCATCTGCAGATCATCAACGATGTCTTGTAGCCATCTTCGCCTTTGTCTTACAAGTGTTACATTACCATTATATTTACTGTATGGAGAACACTGACTACACATTCGACCAATGGAACTGGTTTGCGTCCAGCTGTGTAACTAAGTAATGCTGTCTATTTATGATGAAGTAAATATCTATTTCGTCATGCATGAAAGAAACACTCGATGCAAGTTTGTCCTCCACTGGCTCTTCGCTATATTCTAGTCTGTAAACTGTTACTTAAGAGTTAAATGGTAAATCAGTTCTTCACTTTCATCTCATTGAACTATTTTAATGAAAACAAGGGCTTGAGCGGTGTAATTAAAG
Organism: Achatina immaculata; assembly: GCA_009760885.1. Classification (NCBI taxonomy): domain Eukaryota; kingdom Metazoa; phylum Mollusca; class Gastropoda; order Stylommatophora; family Achatinidae; genus Lissachatina; species Lissachatina immaculata. The sequence continues at coordinate 78,065,484 of CM019717.1, read as the reverse complement.
AAAAAAGTAGTCTTTTGGCTGACAGATAAAGTTTACATAATGGATACGATTAGAGAAATCATTAGTGTATCTTCATACCATGGTTATGTTAATTGGCATTTATCAGTTTTGTCAGAAACGTTTTCACAGTGCCACTCTGACAGATTCTATAAATGTCTTTTTCTCCGAGAATTCTATCACGTGAAGGGTCTTTTTTGTGTGTATAACTCCTCGTTCTTTCAGAGTTGCTTCCCAGGTGCAAACTTTTGTTGGGTCTTGTCATATCAGAATATGGTCATGCGAAAGGCATGTTCATGTTTTCCCCATCTTGTTGTTATATTATCTCAGTAGCGTGCCTAATATCTTATTTGCTACATGAAAAAAGAAATTTATAAATGATTAAACAAAAATGGAATGTACGTTTTTCTCAGCAGCTGCGTACTAAAAAAAGCATGAAATTTATACATAATATACATGGATATGTCATGTAAACATCGGTATTATTCAACATAATCCCCATCAACATGTATGCCTTTACGCCAGTGAGAAACAAATGCATATATTCCCAGTCCGTACCAGATTTCCCTTGATTATGTAGCCTTTTCTTCGCTGCATGAATCACTCCTTCGTCATCTTCAAATCTTACCCATCGGAGCGCATCCTTGAGTGGACCAAACATATGGAAATCAGAGGGTTCCAAATCGGGACCATAGGTTGGATGGGGTAGTACAGTCCAACCCAGTTTATTGATTGATCCCGTGTTGCCAGACTTGTGTGAGAGCGCGCATTGTCGTGAAGGAGAAGCAGGTCTGCTGGATTCTTGTGCGGCCGAACTCTGCGAAAACGTTGATTGAGTTTTTTCAATATCTTAATGTAAGCTTGCGAATTGATTGTCTCTCCTCTTGGCATAACATCCACAAGAATCACACCTTCAATGTCCCAAAAGACAGTGATCATTACCTTTCCAGTTGAAGGAGTTGTCTTGAATTTCTTTCTTCGTGGTGATTGAGGATGATGCCACTCCACTGACTGTCTTTGTCTCAAGTTCTAAATGATGTGCCCAGGTTTCGTCACCTGTTACGATCTTAGCCAAAAAGTTCTCTCCCTCAGCACTGAAACGCTCCAACAATTCAGAAGAAATTGCTTTCCTTAATTGTGATACTTCAAGGAACACATCTCGCGCTAACCTTAGAAATTCGAGAGCTTTTATAACTGCATTTGCACTACCATTGCTGACTGACAGCTTTAAGCCAACTGTTGAGTATCAGTAAGAATAATGCCCTCAGCGCATTTCAACATTTCTGCCTTTGCGGCTGTGGCAGGACGTCCACAGCGCGGCCGATCATGCAACTCCTTATCTCCACTTATTGATTCTTTGATTCTCTGAACCCAGCGACTGACTGTACTCCTGTCGACTGCAAAAACTTCCATACACATCACATAGACGCGTGTGAATGTTCACAACAGTTTCCTTCTCTGGAATGAGAAATTCTCTCACAATTCTCTGCTTATACTGCAAGTTGCTAACACGCTCCATTTCAACGGTTAGGACAGCCATATTTTTTGGCCGGTTGTGGTGTAATTTGGTTCACACAATCGGCACATGCCATATTTTGAAGTGTGCAAAATTTCATACTTCTATCTTCATTATTAGCTGAAAAAACAACCGATGTGGTGAGTTACTTTCTGAACGCCCCCCGTAGCTTGAATAATACAAATGTTATTATCGTCACAAAAGTAAACCATTTCTTTACAGAGAATAAACAATATATGTATATAGCATATCAAGTTCTTCAGTAATATGACACAGCCAGTACTATTAATAAGAGGAATATTGTTTATATATTAACAACATCATCCACTGTTAATGTACTGATAAGATTTCTGAATCATACCCTGCTTGGCTTTCTGGAGACGAGGAGGCAGATAAGAATGAGAACAACGATGCCCAGGAGAGACTGACTGTTCTGGGGATTATTCTTAAGGACGTAAAAGCCCAGAAAGAGGCACAGCCCTGCTGTTGCTGCCAGGTATAAAACGCTGAAAAGAAAGAAAAGTTTTTATGCAGTTATTTTCTTAATATATAGACGGTCTTTTTTGTGTGTATAACTCCTCGTTCTTTCGGAGTTGCTTCCCAGGTGCAAATTTTTGTTGGGTCTTGTCATATCAGAATATGGTCATGCGAAAGGCATGTTCATGTTTTCCCCATCTTGTTGTTATATTATCTCAGTAGCGTGCCTAATATCTTATTTGCTACATGAAAAAAGAAATTTATAAATGATTAAACAAAAATGGAATGTACGAGGGGTTTTAAGAGAGTAATGCGCCACATCGTTTTTCTTAGCAGCTGCGTATTAAAAAAGCATGAAATTTATAAGCAATATACATGGATATGTCATGTAAACATCGGTATTATTCAACATAATCCCCATCAACCTTTATGGCTTTACGCCAGCGCGAAACAAATGCATATATTCCTAGCCCGTACCAGATTTCCCTTGATTATGTAGCCTTTTCTTCGCTACTTGAATCACTCCTTCGTCATCTTCAAATCTTACCCATCGGAACGCATCTTTGAGTGGACAAAATATATGGAAATCAGAGGGCGCCAAATCGGGACTATAGGGTGGAGAGGTAGTACAGTCCAACCCAGTTTAGTGACTGCTTCCCGTGTTGCCATACTTGTGTGAGGGCGCGCATTGTCGTGAAGGAGAAGCAGGTCTGCTGGATTCTTGTGCGGCCGAACTCTGCGAAAACGTTAATTGAGTTTTTTCAATATCTTAATGTAAGCTTGCGAATTGATTGTCTCTCCTCTTGGCATAACATCCACAAGAATCACACCTTCAATGTCCCAAAAGACAGTGATCATTACCTTTCCAGTTGAAGGAGTTGTCTTGAATTTCTTTCTTCGTGGTGATTGAGGATGATGCCACTCCACTGACTGTCTTTGTCTCAAGTTCTAAATGATGTGCCCAGGTTTCGTCACCTGTTACGATCTTAGCCAAAAAGTTCTCTCCCTCAGCACTGAAACGCTCCAACAATTCAGAAGAAATTGCTTTCCTTAATTGTGATACTTCAAGGAACACATCTCGCGCTAACCTTAGAAATTCGAGAGCTTTTATAACTGCATTTGCACTACCATTGCTGACTGACAGCTTTAAGCCAACTGTTGAGTATCAGTAAGAATAATGCCCTCAGCGCATTTCAACATTTCTGCCTTTGCGGCTGTGGCAGGACGTCCACAGCGCGGCCGATCATGCAACTCCTTATCTCCACTTATTGATTCTTTGATTCTCTGAACCCAGCGACTGACTGTACTCCTGTCGACTGCAAAAACTTCCATACACATCACATAGACGCGTGTGAATGTTCACAACAGTTTCCTTCTCTGGAATGAGAAATTCTCTCACAATTCTCTGCTTATACCGCAAGTTGCTAACACGCTCCATTTCAACGGTTAGGACAGCCATATTTTTTGGCCGGTTGTGGTGTAATTTGGTTCACACAATCGGCACATGCCATATTTTGAAGTGTGCAAAATTTCATACTTCTATCTTCATTATTAGCTGAAAAAACAACCGATGTGGTGAGTTACTTTCTGAACGCCCCCCGTAGCTTGAATAATACAAATGTTATTATCGTCACCAAAAGTAAACCATTTCTTTACAGAGAATAAACAATATATGTATATAGCATATCAAGTTCTTCAGTAATATGACACAGCCAGTACTATTAATAAGAGGAATATTGTTTATATATTGACAATATCATCCACTGTTAATGTACTGATAAGATTTCTGAATCATACCCTGCTTGGCTTTCTGGAGACGAGGAGGCAGATAAGAATGAGAACAACGATGCCCAGGAGAGACTGACTGTTCTGGGGATTATTCTTAAGGACGTAAAAGCCCAGAAAGAGGCACAGCCCTGCTGTTGCTGCGAGGTATAAAACGCTGAAAAGAAAGAAAAGTTTTTATGCAGTTATTTTCTTAATATATAGACGCTCTTCGATTTATGATGGTTCAACGTACCATATTTCGACTTTCTCAATGGCGGGATAGCATTGTGCATTTGTTAATAGGGAAAACCTATAATTATTTATTTATTTAATTAATTACTAACACTTAGTTACAGCAGTCATGCGTGCATATACTTATTCAGTGACAGTAGTTCTTTATTTCCATATTTATCGATCATGTCATAATCATATTCCATTTACGATGCTTTCAATTTACGATGAAAGCTAGGTTATCGTAATGTAATCTCATTGTAATTCTAGGCGCACCTGTATAGTTATTTTAAATTAAGTACTCACTGAATATTTAACGTATAGGTGTGGGTTTAGTAGTTAAACCTTTGCTAATCAACTGATTATATATTTGTTGCACGTGATCTTCTGTACTTTCCGCTTAATAATAATCCCTCTCATTACTTGACAACTGTTCGACATACAGAAGCATGGATCTTCAATTTTCAATAACCATTTCATCGCTACTTTCTTTTCTCTCACTCCTAGGTACTTTATATAAACGTCTCTTTTCTTTTCTCTCACTCCTAGGTACTTTATATAAACGTTTCTTTTCTTTTCTCTCACTCCTAGGTACTTTATATAAACGTCTGTTGCCAGACTTGTGTGAGGGCGCGCATTGTCGTGAAGGAGAAGCAGGTCTGCTGGATTCTTGTGCGGCCGAACTCTGCGAAAACGTTGATTGAGTTTTTTCAATGTCTTAATGTAAGCTTGCGAATTGATTGTCTCTCCTCTTGGCATAACATCCACAAGAATCACACCTTCAATGTCCCAAAAGACAGTGATCATTACCTTTCCAGTTGAAGGAGTTGTCTTGAATTTCTTTCTTCGTGGTGATTGAGGATGATGCCACTCCACTGGCTGTCTTTGTCTCAGGTTCTAAATGATGTGCCCAGGTTTCGTCACCTGTTACGATCTTAGCCAAAAAGTTCTCTCCCTCAGCACTGAAACGCTCCAACAATTCAGAAGAAATTGCTTTCCTTTGTAATCGATCGTCATTTGTGAGACTTCGAGGAACACATCTTGCGCAAACCTTAGAAAATCCGAGAGCTTTTATAACTGCATTTGCACTACCATTGCTGACTGACAGCTTTAAGCCAGTTGTTGAGGAGTATTACGCCTATCAGTAAGAATAATGCCCCCAGCGCATTTCAACATTTCTGCCTTAGTGGCTGTGGCAGGACGTCCACAGCGCGGCCGATCATGCAACTCCTTATCTCCACTTATTGATTCTTTGATTCTCTGAACCCAGCGACTGACTGTACTCCTGTCGACTGCAAAAACTTCCATACACATCACATCGAAGCTTGTGAATGTTCACAACAGTTTCCTTCTCAAGCAAGAAGTTTCCTTCTTAGCAAGTTGCTAACACGCTCCATTTCAACGGTTATGGCAGCCATATTTTTTGGCCGGTTGTGGTGCAATTTGGTCCACACAATCGGCACATGCCATGTTTTGATGTGTGGAAAGTTTCACGCTTCTATCTTCGTTATTGCTGAAAAAACAACCGATGTGGTGCGTTACTTTCTGAACGCCCCTCGTAGCTTGAATAATACAAATGTTATTATCGTCACCAAAAGTAAAACATTTCTTTACAGAGAATAAACAATATATGTATATAGCATATCAAGGTCTTCAGTAATATGACACAGCCAGTACTATTAATAAGAGGAATATTGTTTATATATTAACAACATCATCCACTGTTAATGTACTGATAAGATTTCTGAATCATACCCTGCTTGGCTTTCTGGAGACGAGGAGGCAGATAAGAATGAGAACAACGATGCCCAGGAGAGACTGACTGTTCTGGGGATTATTCTTAAGGACGTCAAAGCCCAGAAAGAGGCACAGCCCTGCTATTGCTGCGAGGTATAAAACGCTGAAAAGAAAGAAAAGTTTTTTTATGCAGTTATTTTCTTAATATATAGACGCTCTTCGATTTATGAAGGTCCAACGTACCATATTTCGACTTTTCCAATGTTTTCTTTTCTCTCACTCTTAGGTTCATTAATATAAATGTCTCTTTTCTTTTCTCTCACTCCTATGTACTTTAAATAAACGTCTGTTTTCTTTTCTCTCACTCTTAGGTTCATTAATATAAACGTCTGTTTTCTTTTCTCTCACTCCTAGGTTCATTAATATAAACGGATGTTTTCTTTTCTTTCACTCCTAGGTTCATTAATATAAATGTCTCTTTTCTTTTCTCTCACTCTTAGGTTCATTAATTTAAACGCCTGTTTTCTTTGTTCTCACTCCTAGGCACTTTATATAAAAATCTCTTTAATTTTTTTTTACTTCTAGGTGCTTTATATAAACGTCTCTTTTCTTTTTTCTCACTCCTAGATGCTTTATATGAATGTCTCTTTTCTTTTCTCTCACTCCTATGTGCTTTATATAAACGTCTGTTTTCTTTTCTCTCACTCTTAGGTTCATTAATATAAACGTCTGTTTTCTTTTCTCTCACTCCTAGGTTCATTAATATAAACGTCTGTTTTCTTTTCTCTCACTCCTAGGTTCATTAATATAAATGTCTCTTTTCTTTTCTCTCACTCTTAGGTTCATTATTATAAATGGCTGTTTTCTTTGTTCTCACTCCTAGGTACTTTATATAAAAATCTCTTTAATTTTCTTTTACTTCTAGGTGCTTTATATAAACGTCTCTTTTCTTTTCTCTCACTCTTAGGTGCTTTATATAAACGTCTCTTTTCTTTTCTCTCACTCCTAGGTGCTTTATATAAATGTTTCTTTTCTTTTCTCTCACTCCTAGGTGCTTTATATGAATGTTTCTTTTTTTTTCTCTCACTCCTAGGTGCTTTATATGAATGTCTCTTTTTCTTAGGTCGACATGGGCATGAGTGGTCTCAGGGTTAGACGTTTGCTCGGTTGGTGGAGGTAGCCGGTTCAACTCCCGCCAGAAGAAGGAAAGATTTTCACATGTGAATCCTGCAGCAATAAATTCCCTTGGTTGAACGTACTGAGCCAGAAAGTTTTCCTGCATTGGTGAGAATGTAAAAAAAATTCCCTTGGGGGATGGAAATAGTAACAAGAAATGGCCAGACGGCCAGTGCATGGGCAAAATTGTAGGAGGAATATACCACGGAGGTACTTGGAGTCTCTATGCCGAGTACAACACTCGTTCTGAAGTATTAAAACAGCGACCAGGCAGACACAGCAATGTCCCGACTCCGATGAAGACATTGCTGAACGAACAAATCAGACAGAAACTATTTCAATTATTAAATGGACAATTAACATCAGAATTTTAGGCTTGTTAAAGAAACAAAAAAAAGTGAAAAAAAAACAAAACAAACTAAATGTCCTGTTAACGTCACAGCTACGACAAGTGATAATGAACAATGACAAGAAAATACGTGAAAATCCACTTTGTAAGAGTTCTTAACATACTCGTAGTAGCCAAATAGAGGTAAAGACGGAAGTTCATGTAGGAATTTGGAAATACTTTTATTTACGGGCATAGACTTTATCTGCCACAGGGTTACATACGATATAATAACATGTAATACAATATTTAATAACATGCAATAATATATAATAATAACATATTATATGTAATTAGTGGTAATATTTTCACTCATATGACGGCATACGACACTGAAATGAATCTTTCCTGGCAGTTTTTCCTTCCCCAGAACCAGTAAGAGACAAACACCAACTTCTACTGCTTAGGGTAACTAGGGCGTCTCCTATCAGATCTGAACCACTGACCCCGCTATCAGAGTTGTTTATGAACATTAAAGTAGAAGAACATATACGAGTATTTCTACTTACTACCGCATGATTGTACGAGATTTTCTCCCCTTGTCGGAAGCCAAACATTTTGCAAATCTGGCAGACATCTTGCATGAGTACCCCCTGTAAGAGAGGAATTTCTTGCTCAGGTAGATAAGAAGCAGGACTGTCCCAACAAGCAGCACGATAGATCCCTCATCTCCAAATCTAAAATTAGAATTAGAAGAAAATCAATAAAATATCAAATCAAAAACACTAGAAAAAAAAAGACTTGTACTGATATGTTACATATTTTTCTTTCGTTGTTTAAACCGTAAAGAGTTTGTACCAGCAAGTAAAAGAGATTCTTTAAAATAATGTGAGATCTGGATATTCTTGCATTCAATCTCATTGAATTCTCTCCGAAACTCTATGACTTCTATCTGTTTTATTCACGTTTACTTCCTCGTCTACTCTGTCCCTGTTACACCAGGGCTTCTCATGCAGTGAAGAATTACAACCGCTTACCCACTCTCCACCAAATTCCCGGAGGAGGAGGGGGGAATTTTAGGGTTTTAGGGTGGGGGAAGAAGGGGTAAGTGGGACAGCAGAATCTGAGACCCACACTTGTGGAATATTTTATGCATAATATTTGGATTTCACCTTTTGGATCAGACAATTTAGGAAAGTTGGTAGAATAACAATCTGGCATATGGTGGAAAGTGTACAGGTATATTCACGAGAAATACAAGGTCATTGTTTCACATCTGTTGACTTTACATTTTATGTGTAAGATATCCCGCGATTTAACAGACACGTTTAATGTCAGTAACTTCAGAAATATGAATACTACGAGTATAAATGTCACAAACTCACAAAGAACGTTGTTGATTATAAGACTATTGAAAAGAACTCATCTGCTGCTGCCTACCAATAAAATTTGTTATCCTAGCCATAAGATCCCTTGAATAACGAGGTTTAGATGTATTAACAACAGTTTTGTTTTTATGTGACGTCCTAAAATTTAAAAAAAAATCAAATAGTTATAGATCATGTGGCAGAGAAGACGTGTGAGATACGTCTGTAGATATACTCCACTCCTGAAGAAGTGTGATCTAGAAACTACAACAAAGGCAACAGATCTCGCTTAGATCTGGGTTGTCTAACTTTAGTAGCCTCAAAAGTCACACCTTTATGTGGGAATGGAGTGGAAGCCATATTTGAGGCCATTTGTTTTTAACCAACTTGCATAAAAATGACAGAAAGTGACAGGTGTGAAATAAAGGTGAATTTATAACAGCATAGGGGTTTTCCTTATGTAGCTTAGATATTAAAAGGGATCTGTCGGTATTATTGCAAAGTTAGGCAAAGTAGGTCCCTACTTACTTTTTACCTGTGCACGTGGTTTTGGAAAGGGTGAAATGCTCATGGAAAGATTTGGTCAAGAAACTCGTGGAATCTTGAGGTAGCCCGTCTTTATTGACTTAAGAGAGCAATTAAAAAACATCCTTGGGCTAAAATGGGATGAGATGTTTTCATAAGTCAAGGAAAGTTGTAAAACATAAGTCAAGGAAAGTTGTAAAACATAAGTCAAGGAAAGTTGTAAAACATAAGTCAAGGAAAGTTGTAAACCATAAGTCAAGGAAAGTTGTAAAACATAAGTCAAGGAAAGTTGTAAAACATAAGCCAAGGAAGGTTGTAAAACGTAAGTCAAGGAAAGTTGTAAAACATGGGATTTTTGCACGAGACTTTGGTGTCTCGTGGAATAGTTTGGGATTATTATTATTATTATTGTTTTAGCAGCCGGGGAGAAAGGAACAGCAATAATGTAGTTATCTTGTTAATTTGGCTAGGTTGTGAGCTAGCAGTTTCCTGTAGTTACATGTGATGTTACTGAGTTGCCTCATGTTTTGTGTGAAGTAAAATTTGTAGAACTAAACATGTATAAATAGTTCTTCTTGTTAAGACCAGTGGGTCTAAAACTTTGTGATGTGAGTTTTGTGAAATTCAGTGGTGCATATTCCTGAATCTATAAGTTGGTAGAACATCCTGTAACATTTTGCTGTTCAAGATGCATATTTGATGTTTGTTTGAGTGTGAACGTTGATCACTCACTCCCCATTTGGCGAACTGTGTTCTCGCCGAGGGGGGGTGCGGGTGGATCCTAAGTCTGATACTTTGTCAGCCTACTTCACGCCATCATTCACCTATTATCAGTTCTCATTAATAAAAGTTGTTCTATGTTCTACACAACTTTTAAAGGTACTCCACACCGTTATGTGTTGGTATTGTGGAGAGATTGTCAGAGGTTCTCATGTTATGTTGTTGTCGTTTAGGTGGAGTCGAATGCCTGGGTTGTGTTAGTTTCTCTGTGAATATCATAGAAACCATTTGATTATACTTTCTGATAACATTCAAACTGATACATCTTACTCCACTTAAACCTTGCTAACAGTAGCATAAGCAACCTTCTTCAACACTTCACTATTTCAGCTGGTCCCGTGACCTGGAACATGATATTTAAAACTGACCTATTTAATTAGCCTCTGATGCAATTTTAAAATGTTTTTTACATGTTTTGGAGAAAAGAATGTCAATTTTAATTTATTTAAAAAGTATGTATTCATAATAACCTTGCCGATAGTAATGAAAAGCATCGGGGCCCGCCATTTGGACACGCCTGGAGTAGATGCTCCATCATTCTGAGACAATGGTGTTATTTACAAAATGTAACCTTTGAATTTCTGGAATCAAGAGCTTGGAGAAAGAAAAAGATATTGTAATGAACTGTTTTGTACACACCATTCGTGGTGAAGTTTACCTGTAGTACATGCAGTACGTGAAGTAAGCAGCGTACAGAAGGAGTATCACAAGCTTTAACCCTCGGTTCAACGTCGTTTTAATTCTGTCATAGACCAGGCCAATCTTCTTTTCCACGAGTTCCATACATCTCACACAAGGTCCTCTGTCGTATTCGCTGTCGTCATTGACATCTAAGCATTTGTTGGAAATTTTTACCTCAGAATTAATCTTGTCAGGGTCAATGATTACCACATTTAGTAGCTGTATGTTGTTTTCCAGGGAGACTGCAGTGGAATTCAAGCCGGGCATGGTGGTCATCTGAAACAGATGCGGAGACTTGAATTCACAGATAAAATTGAAAACAGACAGAACTTTATATATAGATTAGGTCTGAAAACCGCAGACAGAGATACAAAATTAAGATTTTTAAGAGCGTGCATCTTTCCCATCGCAACATATGCCCGTGAGACCTGGACATTTAGCAAAACAGCTGAGAAACACATAAATGCTTTTGAATGTAAATGACACAGAAGAGTTCTTCAAATATCATGGACGCAAAAATGACAAATACATCCATACTATAAGAACTTAATATTGGGGAAGGCTAGCTAGTAAAGAAAAGTAAACAGAGAAAACTTAAATATTTTGGACACATGAAACGTCATGATAATTTAGAGAAGACCACCTTGGAAGGATACATAATGGGAAAAAGAAAGAAAGGAAGACTTAGGTGAAGATGGCTGGAACACATCATTGATAATCTGCAAAATGGATGCATCAGCAGCAGGGGATCTTGCTTACAACCGAGAGGCCTACATGAGAGCTGTTAGGGAGGCAAAGTTCCGCAAAGGACATGCAAAATGACTGACTGGAAGCAGTATTACAAATAGAACTTGAAAATCCCGACCAATATTAGTGACAAAATCAAAAACATAGATGATCGCGCTTCAATAAGACAGGTATATGAAGTCAAGAATTAAGCTTTTAAACATTTATTCTCATGCCTTCTTTCAAATTTCTCTTACGTCACCCAGTCATTGAAACTGATCTAAACGATGTCTGGCAGTACCAAGAGTTGTAGACTATATCAAGGTGCTTATGAATTTTGTGGGCGCTCTTGGAAAGTCCACAAGATTTGATTAACTAACATTTTTGACATCCTGTAGCTGACTCTTTCATGTGAAATCATTTATTTTTATTTATCAAACATGTCAAAATCAGCGCCAGAGAGGCGAAGCGATTAGAACACTGCTCTCTCATGACGAAGTTTAGTTACTGGAATACGGACAGAAGTGTCCCAGTCACACACATATAGAAATAGGTACCTGACTCTTTTTGAAGTTTGGGAAGGCAAGGGAGACAGATATGATACTGACCACATTACCCTCCAGTGTGCGGACAGGTCAAGGACAATGTAGACACTAACACCGTATCTTGTATGTGCCTCTATACCAAGATAATGCTACATTTGCTTTTTATCAGATAAAAGCAGCTGTTGATATTCTAAGCAGGCAAGGAAAAGAGTACATTTGAATCGTCTCCGCCTCCTGCCTGATTTGGAACCATACCTCTTCTGGTCTCTCGACCAACTTCTCTAAAAGGTCACAACCGAAGTAACTGTTGCGATTATATTAGTCTTCATAGCCACTAACACCAGAAAACTTCGCTCATCACTTCCCACAAGGAATACTCCTAAATGGGAGGAGGTCAAAAGCTACAGCATAAAAAGTTAACCAATAGAAGTGCATGAAGCACATGTTAATGTAGTTGTGAAGGAATTTATATTTCTAATTTCTAAGAACTATGGTTGACATATATGAATCTACGTAATTCCTCGTACATCATTAATATACATGGTTATTCATAAACCTGTAAAACATTTTTAAAATTCGCAAGAAATAAACTACGTAACGGATTATGATAATTCTTTCTACTTCTTGATACTATCGAAAACAGGTGATGCCTTCAGAAACTCCGCTCTAAATCGCCGCTGCACAGTCACAAAGGAAGAGGTTCTTGCTTATCCCAAAACATAACATGACTGCTCACGATTACTGAATGCCATATTTGCTAATGCTGCGTCTTAACTTCTGATTTGTGAGCCATTTTGTATATAACTCATTAAACTGATGCTAAATTGACAACCCATGAAATCACTCAACAATGACGAGGAACTAATTCAACAATCAATCAAGTAATTGCATCCATTGCCGATCAGATAACTACACATGATGATGATGTTGGCCGATTGATCATGTTTTTGAAATACATCATCATCATCACCATCATCATTATCATCATCATCATCATCATCACCATCACCATTATCATCATCATCATCATCATCTCACTCCCTTGAGATCATAGGCCACGGATAAAGGCTCTCCAGTCATCACTGTTCTTGGAATTATATCATGTCATACCTCAAACTGACCAGCAAAACAAGAACAAGAAACCCAGACGGCTTGCATCTCAATATAAGATAGCCGCCACAGGATACTAAATAAAATATGCCACTATTCCTACACAAGAAAAAACTCTTGATCACAAACATTCTAACCGACGCTGACAAACACTACTTTTACAGATACATTATTAACCCAAAAAATACGCCCTAACATGGCAAAATCTAACTCTGCACTCATCAAAAATTTAATCACTCTCAGACATTCCCACGGACTTGACCTTCTATAAAAACATGAGCTGCCCGCATTGTCTACGCATAATTGTCTCGAGTGTAAAATTATTAGTATTCAGGGGAATAATTTCATTTCACTCGAAAGGTTTACCTGAGTCACGTCTCTTTAACTACGAGCAGTATTCCTTACAATAACACCAGTGTCCAAAGTGACTGAAAGAAGAAAGTGGCAATGGAATGGTCATATTATGAGAATGAAAGGCGAATCCTTACCACGAAGGACTCCACAGGGTAAGAGAGGCACGAGATGACCTAAAGAAACATGGAGACGTACAGCAGGGAGAATAAAGAACTGAAATGGGAGACATAAAGATCTTGTGAAAGCAACATACAAGGAACTAGACAAGAAAGTAAAAAGTTCAGCTAGAAGGCATAAAAGAGAATACATAGACAATATGATGAAAGAGGTAGAGAAAGCAGCAAAAACAGGAGACAGCAAAACTTTATTTAACGTATAAAAGAGGCTAACAGGTAATATTACATCTAAAGAAAGACCAATCCTTAACAAAATTGGAACTCTATTAACATCAAGTAAAGACCAAATGCAAAGATGGGCTGAACACTTTCAAGAGATACTCAGTCGACCACACCTAAAAGAATTGTTAAACCTTGAAACCGACTTATCAGCCCCACAACTACATGTCAAACTAGATGAAATTAAATTGCATGAAACTGAAACAGCAGTGAATTTAATGGCTAACAACAAAGCTGCAGGTAAAGATGAAATAAAACCCGAAATACTAAAAGCTATCAATAGTGACAACATGAGACAACTACAGAGAATGTTTAACAAGATTTGGAAAGAAGAAAAGGTCCCTTCTAAATTGAAAAAATGAATCATTGTGAAAATACCAACAACAAAAAAAGGCAACCTTAGTGACTGTAACAATTGGAGAGGAGTAACCTTAATATCAGTTGTGTCAAAAGTATTTTGCAAGATCATTTTCAATAGACTTAAAGATATAGTGGATACAGCAATGAGAGAAGAACAAACAGGATTCCGAAAAGGGAGAAGCTGTCTCGAACAGATCTTTACTCTAAGAATAATACTTGAAGAACATATTGAAAACCAGAAACCATTAATACTGAACTTCATATACTTTAAAAAGGCATTTGACAGCATACACAGAGATTCATTGTGGAGAATTTTAAGTTTATATGGAATACCATCTAAAGCTGTCAACATCATTAAGGACTTCTACAATGGATATGTTTGTGCAGTCAAAACAGAAGAAAGGATAAGTCAATGGTTCCAGACTGAAACAGGCGTGAAACAAGGATGTATGCTTTCTCCTTTGCTTTTTGGAATTGCAATAGACTTTATAATGAAAAAATGCTGCACAGTTAACACACGTATTGACTGGTACATGGGACCCAAATAGAAGATCTTGATTTTGCTGATCACATAACTCTTATCAGTAACAATGTGAATTCTATGCAAGAAAAAACAGATATCCTGTCTTCACTGGCTAGCAAAATAGAATTTGAAATTAACAAGGACAAAACAAAAATAATGAAAATTCCCATTAATCAAAATGGAAAAATACACATAGAAGAGAAAGATATTGAAGAAGTCAATCAATTTGTGTACCTTAGCAGCTACATAGACCAGGATGGTGATACCAGAAAGGAAATTAGAATCAGAATTGCAAAACCAGCATCGATCTTCAAGAATCTTGAGAACATATGGAATTCAAAAGTTATAAGTACAAAAACCAAGTTAAGACTATTCAATTCAAATGTAATATCCACCCTCATTTATGCATGTGAAAGCTGGAAAACAACTAAAGAAATAGACAAGAAATTAGACTCGTTTGAAAATAAATGCCTAAGAAAAATACTCTGCATCAAGTGGAACGAATTCTAGAACAATGCAGAGATAAGACAGATGACTGAACAACAACCAGTCTCATGAGTGATCAGGAAAAGGAGATGGACATATGTTGGTCACTTGATGAGAAGAAATGATCAGAGAATCCCAAAACAAGCCATCAAGTGGAACACAACAGGCCGAAGAAAAAGAGGCAGACCGCGTGAAACTCTGAAGAGGACGCTGTTAAGAGAGGCCAAATTAAGGAAAAATTAGCGAACTACCTTGCGAGCCCTATGTGACGTTTAACGGCACGGGAAGGTATAAGATGGGAGACAACCAAGAAGATAGTGAAGGAATGATAAAAGTGCAAATCTCTTGATACCAGCAGCCTCGTGTGTTCGGGACACTGACGGGACAAGAGAGAGAGAGAGAGAGAGAGAGAGAGAGGGTGTGTGAGAGAGAGAGAGATGATTGCATAATCTGTGCTTACCTGAGATGAAATGGAAATGTGCAATATTTTACCATCTTTTTAGAAACCTAAACCACCTACCAGTAGTTGTTAACAAATTAAATAGAAACATTTATTTTAATTGTCTGATATCACCCATGTCCCTCACGCTACATCCCTCTGTTAACTTTGTAGGCACGTACAAATCAATGAATCCGCTTTCATACAAGCCAAAATCTGGGCTGTCGCTGTTGATATAGCTGTTAACTTTCTGTAAATAAATGATGGAAAATATGTTTGACAATTCCCTTTCGACTCGAAGTAATTAACATATGTGGGGTCTTTGAAAACATTCCAGCGCCCCGAGGTAATTTGCCAACATTACCTCCCAAGGTTTGGATAATTACATATGTAGACATAGGTACTCTACGTCAACATAAGAGAGAGTTGCCAAATCTCAGGGGTTCTCGCACAGGTAAAGGTGTGGTACTCTACGTCAACATAAGAGAGACTTGCCAAATCTCAGGGGTTCTCGCACAAAGGTGAGATACTCTACGTCAACATAGGAGAGACTTGCCAAATCTCAGGGGTTCTCGCACAGCTAAAGGTGTGGTACGTCAGCATAAGAGAGACTTGCCAAATATCACAGGCTCTTGCACGGATAAAGGTGTACTGTAGATAGCATCGCGATACACGCATGTAGAAAATAGAAAGAAGGTTGAGAAAGAATAAATGAGAGAGAGGAGAAGGGTGGGGGAAGAGCGAGATGAATAATATAAAAAGTTAGATTTATTATTGAAATATATTTAAGCAAACTCTTATTCTCTTTATTTTTCTGGGCTTACTGTTACCTTGTCACGTCTATCTTCCGTACTGTTTCATTGTCACGTCTATCTTCTGTACTGTTACCTTGTCATGTCTATATTATGTACTGTTACCTTGTCACGTCTATCTTCTGTACTGTCACCTTGTCACGTCTATATTATGTACTGTTACTTCGTCACGTCTGTCTTCTGTATTATTACACTGTCACGTCTATTTTCTGTACTGTTAACTTGTCACGTCTATCTTCTGATAGACCCTTTTGAAATAAAGATCAATCAATCAATCAATCAATCTGTACTATTACCTTGTCACGTCTATCTTCTGTACTATTACCTTGTCACGTCTATCTTCTGTACTATTACCTTGTCACGTCTATCTTCTGTACTATTACCTTGTCACGTCTATCCTCTGTACTGTTAACTTGTCACGTCTGCCATCTGGACTTACTGTTACCTCATAATGTCTGTTTTCTAGACTTACTGCTACCTTCCCACATTTATCTCCTGGACTTACTGTTAACCTCGTCCTATTTTTCTCTGCACATAATTTAAGCCTCATGAGTCAAGATCACATCCAGTCACATCTGTACTCTCTACAGCAGCGGTTATCAAAGTTGGCAGACCGACACACTTCATACCCTATTCCCACTCCTCCAGAATGAAGATGAGGAGATTCACAGTGAGGATTTTGTGGAGGGGGCGGGGGAGGAGGGAGTTGAGCGTCAAGAAAAGGGAGTGGCAAAGGAATCAGGAACAAATGAGGAATAAAAGTTTTCGGTTTCACTGGATATAGCGAGGGAGGTAAGGAGGCAGCCAGAAAATGTTTGTGAAACCATTACTCCACAGATGCTTAATAATATAAGAGAGATTACGTTTTTTAGTTTCAACTTCTGCTCACATAAACTTAATAATATAAGAGAGATTACGTTTCTTAGTTTCAACTTCTGCTCACATAAACTTAATAATATAAGAGAGATTACGTTTTTAGTTTCAACTTCTGCCCACAGATGCTTAATAATATAAGAGAGATTACGTTTTTTAGTTTCAACTTCTGCCCACATAAACTTAATAATATGAGAGAGATTACGTTTTTGGTTTCAACTTCTGCCCACAGTTGCTTAATAATATAAGAGAGATTACGTTTTTGGTTTCAATTTCTGCTCACATAAACTTAATAATATAAGAGAGATTACGTTTTTGGTTTCAACTTCTGCTCACATAAACTTAATAATATAAGAGAGATTACGTTTTTGGTTTCAACTTCTGCTCACATAAACTTAATAATATAAGAGAGATTACGTTTTTGGTTTCAACTTCTGCCCACAGTTGCTTAATAATATAAGAGAGATTACGTTTTTTAGTTTCAACTTCTGCTCACATAAACTTAATAATATAAGAGAGATTACGTTTTTGGTTTCAACTTCTGCCCACAGATGCTTAATAATATAAGAGAGATTACGTTTTTTAGTTTCAACTTCTGCTCACATAAACTTAATAATATAAGAGAGATTACGTTTTTGGTTTCAACTTCTGCTGCTGTTAGTTTCATATGCTCAACCACGTGGACAAAGAGAAGGTGTTTTCCGCGAAAAAAACTTGAGAAGGAGGAATTTTTTTCCTGAATAGTCCTCAGTTTTTCATCCATGCTCTCTTCCTGGGACCCATCGTGGTCTTTCAGTGGCACATGAACTCCCTAAAAGTGTTTTTTTTTTAAATTATCACAATATTCTGCCAAATGTGAACCTTATGAAATGCAATATTTAACTTTTCTTTTTTTTTAAAACTGTTTTCCAAGTTTCTATAAAACCAGAGCCAAATTTTGCTGTTTTAATTAGTTTTTTTAACTCTGGATGCCCATATAAATGGTTCTGTCAGTCAGTCAATCAGTCATTTGCATGTCCCTTGCGGAACTTTGCCTCCATAGCAGCTCTCCCGTACGCCTCTCGGTTGTAAGCAAGATGCCCTGCTGCCGATGCGTCCATTCGCAAACCATCAACAATGTCTTGCAGCCATCGTCGCCTTGGTCTTCCTCTCTTTCGTTTTCCTATTATGTACCCTTCCAAAACCGTCTTCTCTAAATTCTCAAGGCGTTTAATATGTCCAAAATATTTACGTTTTCTCTGTTTAATCTTCCTTACCATCCAACCTTCTTCAAGTTCTCCTAGTACAGATATATTTGTTCTTTTTTTGTCTCCATAATATTTGAAGGAGTCTTCTGTAGCATTTACATTCAAAGGTATTTATGTGTTTCTCAGCTGTTTTGTTAAGTGTAAATGGTTCAGTAGTACAATTTATTAAGAAATATGAGTTTCTTTTTCCATTTTGATGTGTATGTTCATCTTAACGCCGGCGATTTCAATGGATTGTGAAGTAAAGATGCCATACCTGATCTCTGCCTGTGCTTTTCTTCTGTCAGACATACAGTTCTATACTACGCCAGCTGTCACATTATTGGAACAGAAATTAATCTCCGTTCTTCTGATATAAACGTTTTGGGTAGTTAGTTCAAATCACAGCAGATGTAAGGAAAGAAGGAATACTGCACGGCCGCGGTATCTGTTAAGAAAGATAAGCACATATAAAGTATAAGCACGCCCTCAGGGAGCCAACAAATCATCATATATCAATATTTAAATTACTAAGGAGAGATTAAAGCTAAGTTCCTAGAAATATCAAGAGAGCAAAATAAATTATTATTATTATGATTATTATTATTCCTCTTCTTCATCCTCTCCTTATTCCACTCCTTACTCTTCTTATTCAGCGAAGAGCAGAACCTCTATCTTAATGCGAAGAAAACTAAAGTGATGACAACTGACAAAACAAACACGGCGGCTGAAATATGTATCAATGAGGAAAAACTGGAAGAAGTGGAGAGTTTTGAATATCTTGAATCACTACTAACTAATAATGGAGATACAATGAGGGAAATTAAAAGGAGGACATCTGTCGCTCTTCAGAAGATAATACAACTAAAGAATCTGTGGAGAGGAGCAGACAGAACTACAAAAGGGATTGCATCTTTCCCATCGCAACATATGCCTGTGAGACCTGGACATTTAACAAAACAGCTGAGAAACACATAAATGCCTTTGAATGTAAATGCTACAGAAGAGTTCTCCAAATATCGTGGACACAAAAAAGAACAAATATATCTATACTACAAGAGCTTAATATTGAAGAAGGCTGGCTAGTAAAGAGGATTAAAGAGAGAAAACTTAAATATTTTGGACACGTTAAACGTCATGATAATTTAGAGAAGACCGTATTGGAAGGATACATAGTGGGAAAAAAAAGAGGAAGAACAAAACGAAGATCGCTGCACGACATCGTTGATGATCTGCAAATGGATGCAGCAGCAGCAGGCCATCTTGCTCACAACCGAGAGGCCTACAGGAGCGCTGTTTGGGAGGCAGAGTTCCGCAAGGGACATGCAAATGAATGAATGAACTCTTCTTATTCTTTCTCCTCCCTCCCCTTCCTCTTCTTGTTATGCATTTACTGCCTACATCTGGATTTTTTAAAAATTGGATTGTTTGTTGTTGTTGTTGTTGTTCCTGTTTGGAACCGTAGAGTTCAACTTCTTGGGTTGTTTCACTGTGCCAGTAATTGCTTCTCAGTGTCTCGTAGTTGGTACAGTTCTGGAGTCCCACAGACTAAGGCGCCCTGACACGCGTGCAAAGAGTCAGTCTTAAACTCTGCGTACACGTGACCTCGGATTCGCTTATTACGTGACAGTCATCATGTAGAGGTCTTTGTGGCTTCCCTGACGGTCTTTATCATGTTTTTCTTCTGGTTTTATATAACCAGTCTGTCTGGTTGCTCCATCTCAGTGTGTTCACTTTGGCCAGAAGATCAGCTTTCTCACTGCCTGGTATCTAACAGTGGGATAAAATCCACTGAGAGTGACTCTATACTGTGAGTTGATGTTTGACAAAGATTGCATATTATCTGGTAGTTTGTTGATTCCGTGAGAAACACTATAAGGCATATTTCAGTGTCAGAATCTGATATTTTTTTCCAGCTGCAATAATTATTGCCCTAATGTCTGCATCATAGTTTTTGTAGCATTTCCCAATGGATATGCATATTTTCTCAGTGCTGTTGCTTGGATATTCAGTACGTGGATCGCTACAAAAAAGTTAATACGAACAAATCATTATGGAAAGTCAAGGGATTCAGTGTGACTTAATATAACGTTGACTGGCTCTGAACTGTCATGTTATTGATGGCGATGAACTCGAAGTTCTTTGTTCTTTTATATTGATGTTTCACAAAACTTTACCACATTCACCAGATCAGAGCAAGTCCGATGAAGTGTTCACTGCAGTATTTAATTCTGACAATTAAGATATTCGACTTAGAATTCACAACATCACTTGAAATAGGATGTAATATGCCACAATCGTCGTTAGTTTCGTCGTTGAAGCACATAATCATTTGTTCACAATCACCAAAAATTATATTCTACATGCAGCATTTCTCAAATTCACAATATTCTACACTTGATTCGAGAACATTTCCTAACTCAGTATTATATCAGATCTGCAAACACGTGGTCATCTAGTTTCTCGTCTGAAATCTCTTTACTCGAATTTTCAACAAATCTTCTCAACACAGTAAGAAACTAACAAATCTTCTCAATCACTTGAATCACTTCTTCCCTGTCTATTTATGTCGACCCTTCCCCCCTCACTTGTCCGCTAGCCTCTGGACTTCCTCTTCTTGGGGGCTCCTTCCTTCTCGTGCTCCTTCCTTTGACTCTGGACCGGTCTCTATTCACTGACCGTCATGGTTCCCCGGTCTTCGGGCTCCCTCCACTGTCTACCCCCCCCCCCCGTACTTCCGTACTTCTTCGTCTCTCTCCAACTGCTCCGTGAATTATATGTCATAAATCAATTGCCCAATAGGCCACGCCTCTAAATATTTAACTGGTCAGCTGGCCACTCCTTTATATAAAAACTTTGTGCAATAGCGTCATAATTGCGTCCTAACGCTAATAGGTGTCATGCGTGTCAGTCTGCATCAATTTCGTTTATACAGTTGTTATTTACCTAAGTCATTATCTTATTTTTTCATATCGGAGGTTTTATTGTGTCTTCGCTTTTCATTGTGTCTGTCTCTTCTATTCGTCTTTTCTATTCTGTTTACTTGTGTCAGCGTCAGACATACTACTATCATGTAAGTTTGTTTTTCTATCTTGCTCTAATTTTCCTATTTACTTTTCCTGTTGCTATTAGATGCTACTATTATGCCTACAATATATTCATAATAATATTCTTTAATAATAATAATAATAACTACTATAATCATTACTTACAAGGCCATGCTACATTAAGAAATTTAGTAAACTCATTTCACAGAAATAATTTAGCAGAGTTCATGTTGGCTGTGCAATAAATAGAAAAAAAAATTAATAATACACACACACACAAATGAAGTAAAGAACTGAAAAAAATGAAATAAACAAACGAAGGCCTATGTCACTGAACAATCTCAAGTCAAAGTATCGGGAACGGTGCGCGTTTATTTTGTCGTACATGATTTTCTAACTCCTGTCTCCCATACATTTGCTTGTAAATGGCACGAACAATTGAAGACATTTTCGTTTCTCCGAGGGTAAAGGATTATGAGGTACACGGCCCGAACAGCGTAAAAGGGTTTGGGGTGGGGAGAGGAGGGGGGAGCGCTGATGCATCTGATCAGACAGCAGAAGATAAAAACACTCTTGTCTGTGGTTTGGCTAAGTTTCTATTAAGCCGCAGTCATGCGTGTTAAAATAAATTTGTTTCGCTAGGAACGCTTCAGCAGTTTCAAGATTAAATCACGTAGAAACATTAGAAGTAGATTCATGTTTTAACACCAGCACTAGCTTCAGCAGTGCAAGTTGTAGCGAACTGCCTTTTTATGCGTCACAACTTCGTAATCATTAAGTAATAAAGCTGCTCCTACTGTTTCCTATTTTATACATTCTGCCTTTTTATGTGGAGTTTAGTAGATCACAGTAATGGAGTCGTGAAATGAGATATTTGACTCTCATGTAAGGGACAAAAACGTGCCCTGTCATAAAGACAAGTCAGGATATGTTGTTACTGCCCCTGTTTCCCTTTACCTGTGGGCACACTAGAGTGTGATGCTGTCAGCGTCATACCTGGCCGTTTTCCTTCACCAGCTCCAGGAGGAGTGAGTTGTCCATTTCCACAGAAGATAAATGTCTGTGGGACTTGAATCACGGACATCGTCAGGCGAAAGTGGCACACTGACCACTGCGCCACTCACGCATCCTAACTTAGTTATCTGGCCCTGAAATCAGAGAATGTCCGCCTGGCTAACAGTACGGTGTAAACACGCCCACCAGGACATTAGCATTTGTAGTTCTGCACAGTCAGTGATTTTAATCGCCGAAATGAAGGCAGCTGAATGTAAAACTTACAAGAAAACTGAAAACGAGGTCGGCTGTCTTTCCCTGGAGCTGTTGCTGTCTCATGGGTTTGATAAAGATATAAATTTTATTGTTGTATTTATGCGAACAGAATCTCATTAATACTGTAACGCAACGGTTCTAAAATCTGTTAGCATACATCCTTTTTACTATATGTTAGAATGTCTCTTTCCTCCCCGCACCGCATACCCTACCTTTACTCCTCCCCCTCCCCCAAAAGATTGTCTGACTTAAACATTGCATTTCCCATACTAGAAAGATCAGTTTTCTAAACTTTAAGCCTGTCAGTCTGTGGTACCTTTTCCCCTCACATTAAAATTCTCCCGGGGGGGTTGAAAGGGGGAATGTCACCACTGACTGAGAACCCCTTTTGCAACCTAAGCACAGGGTAAGCAGTAAATGTGAAGTCATGCTGCAGGTCACGTGATATCGGTCACATGATACTTTGCTTTTCTAGAAGACTGATCAAGTCATGGAGTTCATCACACGCCAACTCGCAACTTGATCTTGGCTTTTAAAATCACTGTGCAGTTTATTCTCTTGTTTATTTAGGAAATGCATTGGACTGGAGCACACGACGAATATTTTCTATGCTAAGACGCTAACGGTTCTGACTTAGGTGAAACACTTTGTCTGCTTTAATCTTCACTTCTTGAAAAATATTAACATTATAAAATCCATTACACCTTAATAGACTTGAACTATCTTAGGCATACACATAACACACACATACACAAAATCATAAATATATAAATAATTCAAACTCCTGGCGCTGAAATATACATAGCGCGGAACACACATTGTTTTCATGTCCTCAAAAGATTTCGTTGAAGTATTCGTTGAAAGAGACGTTGTAACTGCTGCACCATTTCACCATTCCACCAAACTGTTTTATTCTGACAAATTAATGCAATTTTCTTCTTCTCACGCATTAAAAAATAATTTTATCATGCTGTGTTTATTCACTCAGAGCTTGAAAAAATAAACTCCCTCTCATTTGGTCTCGAACTTCAACTTCTCAAAGTAATGCAGTGCTTCAGATAAGAAATACAATAAGAGCTTGCGAGCCGTAACTAGATAAAACCCTACATCAATGTACAGACATTCTGACAAGAAATGATAAAAATAATATTATAATTGTCCTTATTATCTGCTTCAGGCTGCAGCAATGTCCCTTTGTCGTGGGACCGAACATAAACACCTCCCTTTTTGCCGTCCATTCACCAACAAAACAGCCCATTTAATGAAGTCTAGTGCAACTTTTCCGTGTAGGCAGATATTCTCCATTTTCAAATGAAATAATAATAAATAATAACAATCATTATCTTATGCTATTCAGTCACCGGTGGAGCTTGCTAAAAAGCAACACTTGAGTATATACCACGGAAAGTAAAAAAAAAAAACACTTGGACAGGGTACCGTCTTGACAACTTTTCAACAAGCACATCATCATCATCATCATCACAAGAATGTTAGGTTCGGAACAAGAACACGAAGAGGTTACAGAAAGCTCTATCCATTTTCCCCTCACCCCTCTACCCCTCTATGCCTCCTTCTCATAAAGGTTCCGGCTCGTACCTGGACAAAAAAAAGAACAAGATAGGTACACAAGTGAATCTGCAGTTTCGTCATGCATTTTAATGAATAAGATTAACATGGTTTCTTCAAGGCATTCCTATGACTAACAATGAACGATGAGATTACCAACAACCTGGGTCAGTAGTAAGGTCATAAACAGAACAAGGGAGATAATTCAATTAAAGAAGATGAAGCGCAGAATCAGGGGCGGATTCTAATAGAATTACAGGAAATACAGATTTAGCTAGGTAGATTTATAGATGAATTTTTTTCTTCTGCAAGTTTACAGATATTGTTATGAATCCTGTACAGATTCCTAATAGTTAATACATAAAGAACGCACAGTTGATGTTAGGTGGCTTAGTAGATCAGGTTAATGTAAGATTAAACACCAAGTTTCAAGAAATTAAATGCAGCCAGTTTTGTTTTACAGGCTACTGAAGTGGTAAGGGGTGGCAGAAATTGAGAAAATGGATAAAATTTCTCATCGAGCAGTCATTTGTTACCTCTACATCAAGGGGATCATCGAATGAGATCCATGAGGATATGGTAGATACTCTAGGGGAGAGTGACACTTCTTACAGCACAGTGAAGAAATGGGCAGCTCAATTAAAACATGGAAGAGAGAGTCTGGAAGATGACCCCCGTCTAGGAATACCAAGAACGGTAGCCATCGATGAAACCATAACATGATAATGGAGGATCGACGATGTACTGAGCGGTATATTGCAAATGAATTGGGCATCTCATAAGAACGTGTTCTTGCCATTATTTACAATGATCTTCAAATTACAAAGGTCTCTGCTCGATGCGTCCCGAAACTTCTTGGAGCTGATCACAAATGACAGCGTCTCAACATGTCAAGAGATAATATTGGCCATTTTTCTGCAGATCCTGTAAAGTTTCTTCAGCAATTTGTGACTATGGATGAGGCTTGGGTTCATCATTTTCAACCAGAAACCAAAGAACAGTCAAAGCAGTGGAAACATCATGGATCCCCATTTCCAAAGAAAGCAAGGGTGGTTATGTATGCAGGTAAAGTGATGGCTTCCATCTTTTGGGATTCAGATGGTGTGCTATTGGTAGACTATCTTTAAAAGGGCAGAAAGGTCACCGGAGCCTATTACGCTAATCTTGTGAAGCAACTGCGGGTCAAACTGAAGGAAAAGTGTCGAGGGAAATCGACAAGAGGAATCATCTTTCAGCAAGACAATGCTCCAGTTCACAAGTCGGTGGTGGCAATGGCTGCCATTCATGAAATGCGTCTTCCAGCTTCTTGAACATCCTCCTTATTGCCCAGATTTGGCCCCTTCGGACTATTACCTGTTTACAAAACTTAAAAGGGAGCTCAGTGGTCGCAAATTTGCTTCATAAGATGACGTCATTCATGCTGTAGACCACTTTCTACGAGCACAAGATGCTGACTTTTACAAAGAGGGGATACATATGCTCCAGGATCGCTGGACTAAGCGAATAATCTTGCTATGGGACTATGTTGAGAAATAACCCAAAAACGTTGTCCACAAATAATCTGTTGTACCTTATGCCGAGAACTTATCAATCGCTCCTCGCGTGTGTGTATGTATGTATATGTAAGTATATACATATATATATGAGGGGCTTTCAGAAAGTAATGCACCACATTGTCTTTCTCAGGAGTCGCTTATTAACAAAGCATGAAATGTATACACAATGTACATGGATATGTTATGTAAACATCGGTATTATTCAACATAATCCCCATCAACCTGTTCGCCTTTCCACCAGCACGAAACAAGTGCATACATTCCTAGCCCGTACCAGATTTTCTCTTGATTATATAGCAATTTATTCGCTGCATGAATCACTCCTTCGTCATATTCCAATCTTACCCTTCGGAGTACATACTTAAATAGACCAAAAAGATGGAAATCAGAGGGCGCCAAATCGGGACTATAGGGTGGATGGGGTAGTACAGTGGAATCCAATTTGGTGATTGCTTCCCGCGTTGCCAGACTTGTGTAAGGGAGCGCAGTTTGGCGAAGAAGAAGCAGATCTACTGGATTCTTGTGCGACCAAACTCTGCGAAAACATTGATTTAGTTTTTTCAATGTCTTAATGTAAGCTTGGGAACTGATTTCCTCTCCTCCTAGCATAACATCCACAAGAATCACGCCTTCAAAGTCTCAAAAGACGGTGATTATGACCTTTCCAGCTGAAGGAATTTTCTTGAATTTCTTTCTTCGTGGTGACTGCGGACGATGCCAATCCATTGACTGTCTTTGTCTCAGGTTCAAAATTATGTTCTCAGGTTTCGTCGCCTTAGCTAAAAGGTTCTCTCCCTCAGAATTGAAACACTCCAACAATTCAGAAGAAATTGCTTTCCTTTGTAATCGATCGTCATTTGCGAGACTTCGAGGAACCCATCTCAGCAAACCTTAGAAAATCCGAGAGTTTTTATAACTGTATTTGCACCACCATTACTGACTGACAGTTTAAGGCCAAGTGTTGCCTATTAGTAAGAATAATGCCCTCAGCGCATTTCAACATTTCTACCCTGGTGGCTGCGACAGGACGTCCACAGCGCGGCCGATCATGCAACTCCTTATCTCCACTTATTGATTCTTTGATTCTCTGAACAAAGCGACTGACTGTACTGTCGACTGCAAAACTTACATACACATCACATATACGCTTGTGAATGTTCACAACAGTTTCCTTCTCTGCAACGAGAAATTATATCACAATTCTCTGCTTATACCGCAAGTTGCTAACACGCTCCATTTCAGTGATTAGGGCAGCCATATTCTTTGGCCAGTTGTGGTGCAATTTGGTTCACACAATCAGCACATGCCACATTTAAAGTGTGCAAAATGTTATGCTTTTATCTTCAATATTAGCTTAAAAAAACGATGTAGTACATTATTTTCTGAACTCACCTCATATATATATATATATATATATATATATATATATATATATATGCCACGAAAAAATAATATACGCAAAAGATATACAATGTAAAGGTACAATACATTTTCCATGGTCAAAGCACACATTGGATTTGACCAAATTTGGTCTTTTAGTTCCTTCTGACCCACGCTTGACCTAGACATGGTCTCGCACTATTTCAGGCGATCCTTGCTTGGTTTCCCCTAGAACTTCTTATTATACGGCTCGGGGTTATACTCTGCTTGCAAACCGTCTTGAGCTTTGGAGCTGCTGTTTGATAGCCAGCGTCTTTCTTCCTCAACCAGATACTACCTGTATGTTTTTTTTCCTTCTTGTTTAAAGCACTGTATATTACGTAGAAATTCAGCAATGCACGGCCGATGAAACATAAGTCAATCTTCCTGTTCCATTTCAATGTTTTCCTAAGAATATTGTACAGGGACCGGCATAAAGCAACGCTGGATTTAACTGACGTAGTGCGCAGACTACCGACTGTGAAAGCAGAAATCAACAGTGTGAATTATTATTGGAGGAGAAAGAACCCGAATCAACAACTGGAGAAGTTTTATGGACAATAAAGAATCTGAAAAATGTTAAATCACCAAGGTGTGATGAGATAACAGCTGAAGTTATTAAAGCAGGAGGAAAGGAATGTGCAACAATATACAATGCACTATGTAAAAAGAAAT
Organism: Achatina immaculata; assembly: GCA_009760885.1. Lineage (NCBI taxonomy): Eukaryota > Metazoa > Mollusca > Gastropoda > Stylommatophora > Achatinidae > Lissachatina > Lissachatina immaculata. The sequence goes on along the minus strand of CM019717.1, from coordinate 78,037,521 downwards.
GACATTCAGATATATGGTCACAAGAATGGAAAAGAAAAACAGTATTCATACCACTGCCAAAAAAGAGTAACTTGAAATTATTCACAAACTGCAGAGCCGTTGCCCTGATTAGTCATGCCAGTAAAATTATGTTAAAATTCATAATGAGTAGACTTCGTAAGAAATAGAAGAAGAAGTCAATATGGTCCAAGCTGGTTTTAGACAAGGAAGGTCATATATTCCATATAATACTAATAATAGAGAAATGCAGAGAATGTAATGTAAATCTAATTTTATTTTTTATAGACTATTCAAAGACATTTGATTGTGTACAACACTAGAAAATTTGGGAAATATTGGGAAAATGGGATTTCCAACATATTTGATACAATTAATATCACTGCTGTATCTAGACCAACAGGTAGCAGTAAGAATAAATGGTTAAACAACAACTTGGTTTGACATAGAACAAGGGGTCCGTCAGGGGTGCATACTGTCTCTTTACTTATTTACTGAAAATATAATGAGGAATGTTACAGAAGATGTCGACAAAGAATATTGCGTTGCCATTTGAGGTCATGAAATACCACATATTGAATATGCTATTGACACAGTGTAATGTTCACAACACAAAAAGGAATGGAAAAAACTAATTATATCAGTCCGTAAGAATAGCGAAGACCTAAACCTCTATCTTAATGCAAAGAAAACTAAACTGATGACAACTGACAAAACAAACAAGGCAGCTGAAATATGTATCAATGAGGAAAAACTGGAAGAAGTGGAGAGTTTTGAATATCTTGGATCACTACTAACTAATAATGGAGATACAATGAGGGAAATTAAAAGGAGGACATCTATCGCTCTTCAGAAGATAAAACAACTAAAGAATCTGTGGAGAGGAGCAGACAGAACTACAAAAATAAGATTTTTAAGGGCGTGCATCTTTCCCATCGCATCATATGCCTATGTGACCTGGACACTTAGCAAAACATCTGAGAAACATATAAATGCCTTTGAATGTAAATGCTACAGAAGAGTTCTTCAAATATCATGGACACAAAATATATGCATATTACAAGAACTTAATATTAAAGAAGGCTGGCTAGTAAAAAGGATTAAACAGAGAAAACTTAAATATTTTGGACACATTAAACGTCGTGATAATCTAGAGAAGACCGTCATGAAAGGGTACATAATGGGAAAAAGAAAAAGAGGAAGACCAAGGCGAAGATGGCTGCAAGACATCGTTGATAATCTTCAAATGAATGCATCAGCAGCAAGGCATCTTGTTTACAATCGAGAGGCCTACATGAGAGCTTTTAGGGAGGCAAATTTCCGGTAGAGTCATGCAAATGACTGACTGACGTAGTGCGCAGAAACTGAATACGTGTGAAAAAAAACCATGACGTCAGAGACGAAACAGACAAACAGTAACTTTTAACAATGACTTCTTGGCAAACACAACATCGCGCATTCACCGTTGAAACTTATTTTAAAAGTGGAGAATCGTCTATTACTGTACAACGAAAGTTTCGTCGCCATTTAAAGTTGCATCCCCGTGATAATGTTCCCGATTGGAGAAGAATTTTTAGGTGTGTCAAAAAGTTTAAGGAAAATGCTAATTGCCTTAATAACAAGTCTACTAGTCATCCAAGAACTCAACAGACACCTGAACGAATTCAAGAAGTCCACAACACATTGCATCGTAGCCCCCCGGCGATCAGCTGTTAGGCACGCTTTGGCAGCTGAATGATTTGGATAAAAATTAACAGACTTGACTTTGCTACCGATTTTCTAGCACGCTCTGAAGAAAATCCGAATTTGCTCGATAACCTCACAGTGTCTGATGAAGCACATTTTGAGTTGTCAGGAAATGTGAACAAGCAGAATTTCAGATACTGATCAGCTGAAATGTCAACAATTACTGCATGAGAAACCACTCCACAGTGAACGAGTAACAGTGTGGTGTGGCATTGCATCATTCCGCGTCATAGGCCCGTATTTTTTTTTAAGACGAAGACGGGCATCCTCTTACTGTCAACAGCGATCACTATGTGCAGATAACTGAATATTTCATTCCAGAGTTGGCCAATAGAAATAAGACACTAATATGATGGTTGCAACAAGATGGAGCAACTGCTCTCACAGCCCGTCAGTCCATGGCCATGCTGAGACAAGCATTTCCCAATCGTCTTATTTCCAGATTTGGGGATATTCATTGGCCGGCAAGGTCACCGGATTTATCAGTCGTAGACTTCTTTTTAAGGGGGTACCTCAAGAACACGGCGTTTGCTAGTCGACAACATTCAAATGCAGATCTAAAGGATCGAATCCGACACTACATTCAAAATATTCCTTTGAACATGCTAAATGGTGTTATGCAGGAATTTTCCAGACGCCTGGCTGAATGTATCAAACTGGCGTAATTTTCAAAACCTAAATATGATTGTCAGTAATAATAAAAATACCCACTTTTCTGAGTTTCATTTCACTTTTTTTTTCACCAAAAACATATATAGCGCTTTTTATTTTCCATTTTAAAATCCAGTCATGCTTTATGCCGGACCCTGTACGTTATCTAGAAGCCGTTTTTCTGAGTGTTATGGATTAGTTATTCACTGACTCCAGCCATTCTTCATTTCCAGGCTCTTTCAAACCTAAGGTTAGCAACACACTGATACAGATGTCAAGCCAGTCTTGCATAACACTTGACATGAGGATTTAATGACGAAATGGATGAAAATGCAGATGGTGATGACGATAATATGACCGCCAGCAGATTTGCCCTGCCACATGGCGAGTCCATTCATACTTACAAAACTGCAGAACAACATATAAACGTCCATTTTCTCGACAGAGATATCAAGAAAACCATCCTCTCAGGTACACATCCAAACGAAGACTAACTCACTCAGCTTTGTTTTCATTATCCACAGTCACGAGATTCACAAACCACGTGACATTCTGGAAGGATCTCGACTCTTACCCGGACGTTCAAAATAAAGACTCATAAAGCGAGAAACGCCCTTTGCGTGGAGAAAAAACCCAATTATCTCCCATACTACTACAACAACGATACGTCTTTAAAGGTGGCTGTTGAAAAAGGCATTCTACATTAATGCTAGTTTCACTATCTAGGAAAAAATAATTCTAAACAAGTGCTGAGATTAAATCGCTGTTCCATGAGAAATAACCTTATCTCTTTTCTCATTTCTTCAAACTGAGATTGAATTTTACCTCGTCATAGCCAACGAAGTTCATAAGGTGGCAAAGGTTGAAGGTGTTCGCTTTCTATATATTTGGGAAGTTGCTCTAAAAGCCTTGAATTCAGTGCTTTTCTTTTTAGGAAATTGGCGATTTTAACTGATTCATTTAAATTCTGTTTTAATTTTTCTGGTATTTTGCTAGCATCTAGAGCTTCCCCATGTGTAACAGCAATTGTACGAAGTCACTGATGCTATGATTTCCTTAATTAGTGATAAGAGTACAGTAAACATTCTAGACAATGCTCTAGTCACGTCTGTGTTGATTCCAACGCATTTAAGCGAGGCCATGTCACGAGATGTTATAAACACGCTTAAGTTGTTAAAGACCTCTTAAGCTGCACATTGTACCAACAAGAAGAGAACATTAAGTCTTAGAAAAATATTTCTCTTGTGCTCATGCCAAACGTTGCTCTGTAGTGTCTGTCGTCTTGCTTTTTATGTTTCTGTTTTCGCCCAGTTGCAGAGCAAAGTAGGGAGCGACGTGCAGACAAAGGTATTAACGATAAGTCTTGGCAGAATTTTGCTTTTCTGCCAGACAATATACAGCGTTAAGCTATTACATGCAGTGTTTCGTTTTTTTTTTTTGCTATTAGTCGAGAAACTTCACATAGAGCCACTACTCAATTTTTGTTGTTTTAACCCAACTATCAGTTCCTTTTGTTCCATCTTTTTCTAGCTTGTTTGAAGCTCTTGCTCCTTACTTTTGAAAAAAAAAAATGGGTGCTGTCTGTGGCACATTCGGCATGTTTAATATTTGGTGTATTTAGCATTCGGTATGTGTAGTATCGAGATGTCTTCACAATATTTACGGTTTTATCGTCTCTTCGAACAATACATAACACACACTGTGGCTGTCGCTTGTCTTCTCGGCTCGTACACGAGGACCCAGCAGACAAATATTCCCTGCAACACCAGCGGCAGTTCTTAAGATAGCTGGAAGAAGCATCATTTTTATTTCAGCAGAACGCACCCTCATCAGCATCATCAACACGTTTACGTTTATAATTCAGCGAGCGATCCACCCTGAATATACATAAAGTTCTACTGCCGTAAAACTGAAAAGTTACTTTATCCGACAAAATCCGAATACTTTTATTCATATAAATTAATACGATTATTTTCTAAATTTATAGTTAGTATTCCGAAGTCTTTCCAGACTCCCACTAGCCTTGACTGACCTTCCAGACTCCCACTAGCCCTGACTGACCTTCCCTTCCAGACTCCCACTAGCCCTGACTGACCTTCCCTTCCAGATTCCCACTAGCCTTGACTGACCTTCCAGACTCCCACTAGCCCTGACTGACCTTCCCTTCCAGACTCCCACTAGCCCTGACTGACCTTCCCTTCCAGACTCCCACTAGCCCTGACTGACCTTCCCTTCCAGACTCCCACTAGCCCTGACTGACCTTCCCTTCCAGACTCCCACTAGCCCTGACTGACCTTCCCTTCCAGACTCCCACTAGCCTTTGTAAACTTAGCGCTAAATCTACGTTTTATCGATAGATTGAGAAGAAATAGATCAACCCAGCTGTTTCAGGCATTCCCTTGGCATCTGCTGCCGTACTGCGTAGCCAAGATCTTGCGACCCCCATGAACGCCAGCCTAGATTCTCTCCTCCAGGGATACTGTATGCCAGTTAATTTAGCATCTTACACACATTCATACATCACGCCAATATTAATCACATGTCACCAAGTTAGCAATCAATTTACATCCATTTATTAACACTCTCTACATATATCATAGTGACGCCACCACAGACATTACAACACAGGACATCAACATGTATCATCATGATAATAACAAGGCATGACATAAATACGATTTATTATCTCTACATATCAACTAAATCAGTGGACCAGATTGGCCTGGGCTCCTCTGGCCCTACTAAGCCTTTTATCTCAATATTGTGCCGATGCACTGGTAACACATTTCAGCCGCTGCTGCCATGAAATCCCCATCCCTCTATCTCACATAAAACTTCAATGTGCCAATGCGCTAAGTAACATATTTCCACTTGTGGGAAATGCATTGAATACATATTCAACTTTTTGTGCCAGTGCACTGAAAAACCTATTTCACTTTTGTGCCCACGCACTGAATAACATATTTCCACTTGTGCCAATGCACTGAATAACATATTTTCATTTGTTCCAAATGCAGTGACTAACATATTTCCATTTGTGCCAATGCACTGAAATAAAATATTTGTGTGTCCATCAAATATGACAAAACTCAAAGAAATCAGAGAAATCTTCACGTACGACAACAGTGACGATAATCCAACAGCACATTATCATTTCACGACATAGCATATAATTCACACTACAGTAGAATCAATATTGTGAGATCGGCAGGGCTAACACCGACGAGACGAAATTAGCTCACAGAAAATCAACACCATGATGGTATCCCCCGTGCCATTCAGAGAAAATTAATCATCATGAATCACCAATATATATATATATATATATATATATATATATATATATATATATATATATTGCCGCTAGGGCTAAATATTTCCATGTTAAACACAACACAGACGAGATAGAACTTGCTCCACCATTTGCCATTGGCTATGCTCAGCCTGACCTTTCCCGCGCTTTTTCCTTTATATAGGTCTTCTGCCCCTGGATTACATGAACGGCCATGCTCCACCCACGACGTACAACCAATAAGCTCACTGACCTTCCAGACTCCCACTAGCTCTGACTGACCCTGTCTCCCTCTCTCTCTCTCTCTCTCTCTCTCCTCTCTCTCTCTCTTCCTTCAAACATGGTCTTTCTTTTAGACACGAATTGCTAGACCTGCTCATGATGCAAAATATCAAACTGTTAATGTTGTGTTCAACATAAGCAGACTGAGAAGAAGAAGAAGAAGAAGAAGAAGAATGCTGTTTTAAAGTTCTGTCTCGTGCATTTTAATGTTTCGTTTAGATTATCTTACTTATCTTACATTTAAATCGATTAAAAACGACACTGTTCAGAATAACTGTACTCCCTCTCTCTCATCTCTCATTTCTCTCTCTCTCTCTCTCTCTCTCTCTCTCTCTCTCTCTCTCGTTCGTTCGCTCGTTATTTCTTCTTTCGTTCAGCTATTTTCTTGTTATTAATTACACATATATCTTATTACTACCACTAAATAATTGGTAAAAGCCCCATAATCCACCATCCACCATGTTCCGGGCCCCTCAACCTGCAAATGACTTCTCCAATAATAATATAATATAATTTAATAATAATAATAAGAAGAAGAAGAAGAATAAAAGAACGGATTATGAAAATGCACTATCTGACTTGGTAAGTTTTTTTGGTTTTGTTTTGTTTCATGACTTAAGCAGGCTTTCAGTATTTCAACATTCTGGATAGTTAACAAAACAGTTGGCAGAAAGTTTTACTTATATCACAATAAGCATTCCATTCCGTACTAAATCCGATGTATTTCTCTGTAGAGTTCAAACAAGTGTGGTCCCATGTAACAGAAACAGTAACCATCTAGACGACAGAATGTAACTACTCGGAATGCGCTGTAAACATTATACCTGCAAGGAAAGAAACAAAATGAAGTGATCAGCACATGATAGAAAACGTTATCTGACATTTAAAATGAAGAATGATATTTTGAAACTCACAAACAACTCGGATGATGGAAAGTATCCAATTAAAGAATTATTAAATTTTCTTTTTTTGCCCTATGCTCACATAGGAGACAGGTAACCAGTCTCAAGAGCAGATTCTGCAGCTTCGCCTCTCAACCAAAAAGCTCGAACCCAGCTTTGGCCACACAAAGAGATTCAGTGAATGTCAAATCATGACTTCCAAAAAGTTTGCACAATTTATCCGGACAATAAATGTAGAGGTCTCAAAAGGGCAGCAAAGTCATATGTTGATTATTTTATTGATATACTTATTCAGTTTACAGCGCAATTCCAGAATGAGTTATTTAGAGTCATTAACTTGCTGGACTGTCACTTAGTTAATCATTACATAAACAGGCCATGAAGTCATTTTAAGAAAACTATCATGAGCATGCAGACATACATAACTTGACATTCCTATCAGAGCTGATGAAAAAGCTTCTCCATCTTATTCAATCAGTTCCAGTTCTTCTCCTTTTTTTTCCACCCCACTTGGTCATGTCCGTTAAAATATTTTCCCTTCCGTCTTATTCTGTTTTTCTTTCTTTGACGTGATTTTCCAGTCACTAAAAAGTTCTCAGGTTTCTATCCTCTCATCACATGTCCAGGAAAGTTTTTTCTTCTTTACTTATATTAACAAGTTTTTATTGCTCTGACTCTTCTCTAAGAATCTCTTCTTTTGTTTTCATCTTTCCCCAGTACTAGATCTATTTTTCTTCCAATTTCTTTATTTTCTGTTTGTTACATATCAAATTTCACAACCATAAAACAATATTAGATCTATATCTCACTGAAACCCTTCTCCTAATTTTTAACCACATTCTCTTGTGCAAACTATAGTAGACAAAAATTGCCTGGTGCTTTCCTGTATTTAGCCAAAGAGGCGTATAACATAATAAATGCACAAAAATGGTTGTCAGATGCGGTGATTCCATTCAGACAGTCAAAAATATGCAGACATTCATTCCTGAGAATAAGCCGGGACCTCTGTTACATTTTGAAGATTTGCCGTTAAATATTGGTGCACTAGAGTAAATAATATTAATGTATATCGTTAACAATGAAATGATGTGAAAATTTTTGAACTGGTTAGTGTTTGTGAACTGACGTGAACATTTTTTTAAATAACCGAAACATATTCAGCTTCAGTAGACCTTTATGGAAAATAAACTCGTTCGATACTTCTTTGTCACTGCATCAGAAATTAATAGTTTTCCTGAAGTAAGGTAATTAACATGTATGTCACCTGGCTGTGGGAGGCAATGCGTGGCTTATAATAGAGCGGGCGAGTGGTGTCACGTCATCGCCTACGCATAATATGAATGCTATATAGGGGGAAGGTTGCTGACACGCCATACAGAGAGAGTTTAGAATCTATGGCGGCTAAGTGGGGTCGTCTATCGTGATATACTCAGTCCAGCCGATTCACACTGTGTGATTATAATTATGTTACGGAAATCATTGTTATATTGTGTCCTGGAAATCATTCCTATATGATGTTGTGAAAATCATATCTGTGCTGTGGAATATCGCAACTGTTATCGTTCGTGGAGATTGTCGATAATTCTGTCAAGTCCTGTTGTATTAATGGGCAATTATAGGTCCATCGAGCGTATTCCTGTTATGTGGTTATGATTGGAGTGGGATCAGGTGATGCCCAACCCTGAAGCATGAGCTGCACAATCAGTGAGGTGCATGGCACTTGTTATTCGGTAATTGGAGGAGACACAGAGGGGGCAGCCGTGCAAATATTTCAATGCTTGGGCACGTTTGAGGATCATGTAATATTTCGGTGCTTGAGCATCTGTACGGATGTATATATATATATATAGGGTTTTCCACAAATGCCTGTTTTTGCCTTTTTTCTGCTCTTGCCCAGGTTAGCCCTCTATTGCTCAGCATCCTCTCTGTTGTTCTTCTCCATGTCTCTTTTGGTCTACCCTAATTTCTGTTCCCCTGTGGTGTCCATCTTAGTGCTATTTTTGGTAGTGAGTTGTCATTCATTCGGAACACATGTCCCAACAATCGTCTTTCCTCAATCATTGCTATCAGTGGTTTCAGTGAGGATATACATTTATATATTATTCAGTGCAATTTGTTCACCAGAAGTTGTGCAGTTTTATTCCAGTGCAATACCACAAGATGGTGATGAGCGTGTTATGAGGGATGGATTCGTAGCAGCAGTGGCTGCATATGTTAATGAGTGCGTTGGCACATGTTAGTTTTATGAGAGTGTAGGCTTGGCTTGTGGGGACAAGAAGGGCACAGGCCAGCATCAGATATAATATATATATATATATATATTAGTTATGCCTAGAGGTGTCTATGTTAAATTGATGATATATGTCATACTTTGATGTGTTCCCTTGATGAAGCATTATATTTATGTCATGCTTGTTATCATGATGATAAGTGTGGATGTCCTGTGTGTGTCATGTCTGTGTGACGTCACGTTACATATGTAGAGAGTTTAATAAATGGTTGTAATTTGATTTAAGGACTTGGAATTGTGTATTACAAGTTTTATTTACTGTGAAGTGTGGATGGACATGATGTGATGCGAGACTGGCTTACAGTATCCTGGGAGGGGAAATCCAGGGTTGTAGAGTTGGTTTTAGGACTGGCCACCCCAGTACGGTAGTACATTGGCCATGGACCTGTGGGTTTCAGACGAGCTTTGGTCATGTCCCTCTCTTAATTATCCCCAAAATATAGACTTAGCAACCAGTTACGCTTCGCATGGCCATTGATATTATCTGAAACCATTTCAGTATAATTGTCATTTGTTCACATTAGTTGTTAATTTTGTGAGATCATACAGACGCTCAGACAATTAAAAAAAAGAATGATTATATGTAAAACTAGCCAGTTAATAATCAACTCAGTTGAATGATTAATTAGCGGTGAATTAGCCATGAGGCTAAATAGACCTAATGTTGTATTGGGGTCTCCGCGTGTAGAAAGAAAAAAAAACTTCCCGAATACTGTGACATTCATGTAGTATTATTTGCTGCTCTATCGCGCTATGTTATCTAAAAAACAATGACATGTCAGATGTGCTTGTGTGATGCAAGTCATATCGTAATAGCAGAGATCACAACTGGAAGTGACAAAAAGGCCAGATAGGAGGAGATGAAGCCGCTAGATTAGCGAGGACTGGGGCATTTACTCGTTTAGCCGAGGGACATGAGTGATGGTTAGTTCGTCACTGCCCATAAGTCTAATAATCAAAATTAGAAAACAGTCAATGAATTTGTAATGACTTACCTACTACATCTTCAGTGACGAAAGTTGTACTAAATGCTACAGCTTCAGTGACGAAAGTTGTACTAAATGCTACAGCTCCAGTGACGAAACCTTTACTAACTTACCTGTTACAGCTTCAGTGACTAAAGTTGTACTAACTTGCCTGTTACAGCTTCAGTGACGAAAGTTGTACTAACTTACAAGCTACAGTTCCTGTGATGAAAGTTGTACTAACTTACCTGCTATAGCTCCAGTGACGAAAGTTGTACTAACTTGCAAGCTACAGTTCCTGTGACTAAAGTTGTACTAACTTACCTGCTACAGCTCCAGTGACTAAAGTTGTACTAACTTACCTGTTACAGCTCCAGTGACTAAAGTTGTACTAACTTACCTGTTACAGCTCCAGTGACTAAAGTTGTACTAACTTACCTGTTACAGCTCCAGTGACGAAACTTGTACTAACTTACCTGCTACAGATCCAGTGACTAAAGTTGTACTAACTTACCTGTTACAGCTCCAGTGACGAAACTTGTACTAACTTACCTGCTACAGATCCAGTGACTAAAGTTGTACTAACTTACCTGTTACAGCTCCAGTGACTAAAGTTGTACTAACTTACCTGTTACAGCTCCAGTGACGAAACTTGTACTAACTTACCTGCTACAGATCCAGTGACTAAAGTTGTACTAACTTACCTGTTACAGCTCCAGTGACGAAACTTGTACTAACTTACCTGCAACAGCTCCAGTGACGAAACTTGTACTAACTTACCTGTTACAGCTCCAGTGACTAAAGTTGTACTAACTTGCAAGCTACAGTTCCTGTGACGAAAGTTGTACTAAGTTACCTGCTACAGCTCCAGTGACTAAAGTTGTACTAACTTAACTGTTACAGCTCCAGTGACTAAAGTTGTACTAACTTACCTGCTACAGCTCCATTGACGAAACTTGTACTAACTTACCTGCTACAGCTCCAGTGACTAAAGTTGTACTAACTTACCTGTTACAGCTTCAGTGACTAAAGTTGTACTAACTTGCCTGTTACAGCTTCAGTGACGAAAGTTGTACTAACTTACAAGCTACAGTTCCTGTGATGAAAGTTGTACTAACTTACCTGCTACAGCTCCAGTGACGAAAGTTGTACTAACTTGCAAGCTACAGTTCCTGTGACTAAAGTTGTACTAACTTACCTGCTACAGCTCCAGTGACTAAAGTTGTACTAACTTACCTGTTACAGCTCCAGTGACTAAAGTTGTACTAACTTACCTGTTACAGCTCCAGTGACTAAAGTTGTACTAACTTACCTGTTACAGCTCCAGTGACGAAACTTGTACTAACTTACCTGCTACAGATCCAGTGACTAAAGTTGTACTAACTTACCTGTTACAGCTCCAGTGACGAAACTTGTACTAACTTACCTGCTACAGATCCAGTGACTAAAGTTGTACTAACTTACCTGTTACAGCTCCAGTGACTAAAGTTGTACTAACTTACCTGTTACAGCTCCAGTGACGAAACTTGTACTAACTTACCTGCTACAGATCCAGTGACTAAAGTTGTACTAACTTACCTGTTACAGCTCCAGTGACGAAACTTGTACTAACTTACCTGCAACAGCTCCAGTGACGAAACTTGTACTAACTTACCTGTTACAGCTTCAGTGACGAAAGTTGTACTAACTTGCAAGCTACAGTTCCTGTGACGAAAGTTGTACTAAGTTACCTGCTACAGCTCCAGTGACTAAAGTTGTACTAACTTAACTGTTACAGCTCCAGTGACTAAAGTTGTACTAACTTACCTGCTACAGCTCCATTGACGAAACTTGTACTAACTTACCTGCTACAGCTCCAGTGACTAAAGTTGTACTAACTTACCTGTTACAGCTCCAGTGACTAAAGTTGTACTAACTTACCTGCTACAGCTCCAGTGACTAAAGTTGTACTAACTTGCAAGCTACAGTTCCTATGACGAAACTTGTACTAACTTACCTGCTACAGCTCCAGTGACTAAAGTTGTACTAACTTGCAAGCTACAGTTCCTGTGAAGAAAGTTGTACTAACTTACCTGCTACAGCTCCAGTGACGAAGCTCGCCATGTTTCCAGCAAAGAACGCGAGTAGAACCACCTCTATAAAGTCCTGTTTCCTGCTAGGGCACAAGGACGTCATTGACCCTATACATACACCAATGGCTGTGAAGGCGGAGAATCCACACATGGCATAGGTGGCTATGATCTCTGAGCGTTCCTGGTATGAAATTACAAAGTAATAATTATTATTAATATACATAAAAGGAAGTTCTACATATAATAATAATAATAATAATAATATGATGATGATAGTGTTCTTAAAAATCAGAATATAAACAACGAAATAAAAAGAAAATAAACGTGGGCAAAAGAATCATGATTGAAAAGAACGTACGGATGTACAGAAAGTCTGTGATGAACAAGGTACACAAGCAGGAGATCTTGTTTCAAGAAGAACACTGGGCGATGTTAGATTCTACAAATTTAGCAAGTTGTTAACTACGAAACTGGCGCCTTGCAAAACCACGGAGCACCTTGTGTTATGAATTGCGCCGTAGGACAAACAACCGTCTAGCAGTCAAGCTGGTTGCAAGGTGGCCTGAGGGGGTTGTTTATTCGTGACTAGGCGGCTCTGCATCCCACTAGAGTCACGGTTCTGTCTCCTAATATTTTTACTTCTAAAATACTTTGTTATTTCTCGAGGTTGGTCACACACTCTGCTCTGTTCTTTTACTGGATTGTGCCAAGACAAGATTCGTCAACAAATAGTACTCCTTCTAGTAGTGGGTATAGTTCTGCGTGACGGATCTACTGAAAGAGGGTTAAAAAAAAACAGTAGATGGAATATCCTTATCCAATACATGGCGCTCTTGAAGAGCTAGAATTCATTGACCTTCATGATAATAATTACAATATAAACTGTTTGGAGTCAGAATTTCCTTAAATAGTATCTCCCACAAAATAACTAAGAATGCAGTAATTAAATATTACAGTTTCAAAGCTGCATTGTAATCCACAGAAGATCCTGAAGCAACAGGTCTAACACATGAAACTTCAGCTAAATTTACTAGGATTTGTAAGGTATTCTGTATAAGTAAAAACCAGCAGAATATATAATTTCCTATCGTGATAGTGAAGCGAGTCATTTTAATATGCTGCTAAAAATTGCACGCTGAAGATTTTGGTCCATGGATAAAGAAAGTCCAGCGTATCTGAGAAATTGAAATTCCATGCACTACACACACTTATCAACACTGAATTCAATGTCGCTTAGAAAGCGCCATTACAAGAAGTAGGTTTTTCAAGCAGAGAATAATATGTCTCAGTCAAATATTTCATCCTCTCTTGACCTACTAGAAGCGTATCAAAAGCTGAGATGATTCTGATGAATAAAACCCAGTGTCACACTCGTGATGATCTTTATCATTCCCTGTACAGGGTCCAGGTTGAAAATCCCATAGCAGAACTATCATCATCATCATCATGAGATGCCGTGCCGACTGGCGTTGGCTATTATGCTTCTCCAGAGTACAAGAGTAGCAGAACTACTCTTATTGAAACAAATGCCATTTGTCAGAGTCAAGCGATCAAGAAGAATCGTGTGGTGGCTTTTTACGTGGGCAAACGTACGCTCTCTCTGCTCTGCTATTTCCTGATTTTATTCGTCCTGCAGGTACTCGTATTATTCTTACTGACACTGAGTTTATACTTCCTTTGTATTATCTCCTTAGTACTATCTGGTGTACTGATGACATACAGTCGAGGTTTAACTCTTTCAAAGCAGTTGAGCTCCATCTCTTCCGTCGTCTGTCTTCGTTGTCTGTTTACTACACGCTCACAAACTAGCTTCCCAGGAACAGATAATCTCTCAATGGCAAACAGCACAGTAGCAGCTAGATTATTTGTAATGCTTTTATTTGTGCATGGGATGATAACGACGATTACTGGAAAAAATACAGAGGTATTAACAATCCAAAGAACGTGAAATGACGATACTCCAAATCAAAACAACATATAATATTGAACCCGTCTACTGACGTCCAAAGGACTTCAAAACGCCAACATAATTCTAGAACATACTAAGTTCCCTATTCTACACTATAAAAACTACACTCCAACGCCGACAAAAAAAAGACACAGAATGACTGCTAAAAGTCTAACTTCAGCTTTCTTGATCATCTGATCACTCTCTCATTCTCCGAGCTCCATGTCCAGCCCGTGATATACAAGCAACCGAGTTAAGGGGGAATGAAACGTAAACAATTAGTTACTAATTCTATGGGACATAACCTTGTTTTTTCCTAGCTTTTCAATCCCAAGATGACTTATCTAACTTTCTATCTTCCGAAAAAAAATCCCTATACTGTTATAGCGAAAGTCAGAACATTATTATGATGAAATTCCTTAATGATGGATGAAGCAACAGTTCGGACTGTACATAGAATAAACATTACACTGGTAGCAGTAACGATAAACAGTGGGTTTCCACCATAGAAGAAACAAATACATCAGCACAGTCTCATGCTTGTAAACATTCATACCAAGGTTCCCTCGAAGGCTGGACTGCTCTCCTGCGACGTTAGATACAGGCTGTATATAATATCTCTCATAGACCAACCCTTCCCCCCCCCCCCCCCAACTAACAAAGTTTCCCAATTCCCTTGTTTCGTGAAAAACTCACAGCGCGTGAATTTTATTAAGTGAAAGCTCCGGACGGAAGAGCACACAAAAAAATTTTGTCTATTACAAAAACAAAATAACCAACGGTTATAGAATTATCTTTTTTTCCAATTATATAGAATTATAATGATATAACTATATAGAATTATATTATTCAATTACTAATAATACAAGGGAATAAACTCTGAAAAATCTGTATTTTGTTACACAAATCGAGAAAGCTGCTGAACGTCCCTTTATAACTTGTATCTACTCGAAGTGAGGGTGGAGTCATTGAAGAGTCATCTGTTTTGAGTTATGAAAGATATTACTTGACACAAATATATTATATATATTATAACATATATATATATAACATATTATAACATATATTGACACAAAAGAGTAAGAACGCAGAGATATAAAACATAGACTTACAGATATCACTCCGTTAATGAGGGTTTTGTTGATGGAGTCAAGAATAATGTCAGACCCAGACCACTGCCATGTGCCGTTGGTGCTGGCGATGTATCCCTCCAGTACCCGTCTATTCTGGAAATATATGAAAAGAAAGCTTGTCTTTTCTCTACACCCAGAGTATTGTCTTCATCATCATCATATCATCATCATCATCATCATGTACCGTGCCGACTGGCGTTGGCTATTATGCTTCTCCAGAGTACACGATCCTTCATGCAGGCCATCAGCTCAGTCGGTGGTCTCCTCTCACACCATCCGTCAGACTGTCCAGTATCATTTCTCTTGGTCTTCCTCTTGATCTTCTTCCTTCTATTTTTCCTGTTGTTATAATATTTTCAATGCCCCCTCTTCTCATTGCATGTCCTATGAAAGTACGTTGTCTCTCTCTTATCTTTTTGACAAGATTTTTTGTCTCTCCAGCTCTTCTCATACATTCTTCATTAGTTATTTTTGCTGTCCAAGGGATTCAAAACATTCTTCTAATAAATCACATTTCTGCTGCTTCCAATGATTTTTGTGCAGACCTGTCTATTGTCCATGATTCACTTCCATATAACAAGATAGGTTCAATATAGCATTTTAGGACTCGTTTTCTAACATTCATTGATAAGGATGTGTTGGCTAATACGTTTCTCATTCTCTGAAATGCAGTCTTTGCTTGGCCTATTTTGTTCCTAATTTCTGTTCTGCATTTCCCATCTGAAGTTGCTACTGCTCCAAGGTATTTGAATTTCGCACCTGCTTTAGAATAGTTCCGTTTAGTTTTATACTGCATGCTGGTGGATTCTGTTTCTTAGATATAACCATAGTCTCTGTCTTTTTGATGTTCAAAGTAAGGCCTTTCTGTTAACTTTCTTTGGCGACTTTATCCAAGAGATTTTGCAGGTCTTGTTGGTTCTCAGCTATCAGTACTATGTCGTCAGCATACCGAAGGTTGATAATATTGTATCCTCCAATTTTTATACCTGGTTCTGTGATGATTGTTCTTAGAATATTCTCGCTGAAAAGAGAAAAAAAAGATCTGCAAATAGTACACATCCTTGTCGCATCCCTTGTTTTATAGGTTGATATTTTCCAGTTCTATTTTCACCTCGAATTGCTGCTTCTTACTGCCAATATAGATGTTTTACAATCCTCAGGTCTTTGCTGTCTATATTGATGTCTTCAAGCATTTTAATAATTTCATTATGTTTCACCTTATCGAATGCTTTGGTGTAATCAATGAAGCATAAGTAGAGATCTTTCTGTTCTTCTAAAGCTCTTCCTGTTAGTGTTCTTAAAGCATAAATGGCATTGTGTGTTCCCTTTCCTTCAACAAATCTAAACTGTTCATCTGCTATTTCCATTTTTATCTTTTTTCTTGTTCTGCACATAATGATTCTCAGAGTAGCTTCGTTATGTGACATGAGAGATTGATAGTCCGGTGGTCATCACATTCCTTTGCACCTGGTTTCTTTGGTAGTACTATAAACGTGGATTTAATCAGGTCACTGGGAATATAATCACTGTTGTAAATGTCATTCAATAACTTGGTTATTATTTTTATTCCTGTCTCCTCTAGTGCCTCTATTTCTTCTATTGTTATATTATCAGGTCCAGTCGCTTTTCTTTTCTTCATGTATTGGTGGTCCATCATAGTTTTCAGTGTATGGTGTTAATTCTGGTCTTTCTCCTCCATATAGCTCACCGATGTACTCTGTCCACCTGTCCAGAATGTCTTCTTTTCTCATTAATATTTTACCTTCTTTTAATTATTGTCTTACATAGTATTATGAAATAACTGAAAATGTGAAAAGATATCATAAATGTTATAAATATAAGATCTTTATCGAATTTTACCAAAACAACAGGCGAAGAAGAGAACAAAACCGCTTTATATTAAATGTCAAAGAACCATAACTCCTAACTATCTAAGTAAGACATAAACAATGCATTTCGTGCCTGACTTTCTTACAAGGAGGAGGCCAAAAGGCTAAGTCTATATATATTTATTTTGTTTCATCTGTTTTTCATGTTTTTATCTGCTGTTTGTTTTTGTAACTAGTCTTTGAAAAAGGCCTTTGCCGAAAACCTGGATTGTTATATGTCTTTCATTTATGTGTACTCATCTTACTTTCTGCCCATTTTCCTCATTCTTTCTATCTTTTAGTAAAACTGAACCACACACCCAACCACACACTCAACCACACACTCAACCACACACTCAACCACACACTCAACCACACACTCAACCACACACTCAACCACACACTCAACTATCTAAGTTTTAACTACAGCACATTTTCAGTTAATTATTCTTACCGTGAACTACAAAAATCAGATTTGTAAGGGCATCCATCTTTCCCATGGCAACATATGCCTGTGAGACCTGGACACTTAACAAAACAGCTGAGAAACCTTTGAATGTAAATGCTACAGAAGAGTTCTTCAAATATCATGGACACAAAAAAAAGAACAAATATATCCATACTACAAGAACTTAATATTGAAGAAGGCTGGCAACAAAGAAAACTTAAATATTTTGGACACATTAAACATCATGATAATTTAGATAAGACCGTTTTGGAAGGGTACATAACGGGAAGAAGAAAAAGAGGAAGAACTATGCGAAGATGGTTGCAAGACATCGTTGATGATCTGTAAATGGATGCATCAGCATCAGGGGATGTTGCTTACAACCGAGAGGCCTACAGGAGAGCTGTTCTGGAGGCAAAGTTCCACAAGGGACATGCAAATGACTGACTGACAGACTATTCTTACCTGAATAAACTTGCCAAGCTCTGCGAAGCCCAGCATTGGAGTGGCGAAGAGTTTGACTCCGATCAATGACCCCACTCTTCCACAATCTTCGAGCTCTGTTCCCATCACATATGACAGGGGAAACAACACATAAGCGCAGATGTTCTGCAGATATATATATATATCTAGAGTTATGTTCCAACATCACCCTAGAACAACTGGAGCAATTTCATCCAAACATGGTACACATATGACTTACAATCTTGAAAAAATACTGTAGTGGTACATCACCTCTGCTACCACCCCTGAGGCTTTGAGGGGGGGGGGGGGGGAGGGGGGGGAGGAATGAAGGTGGAGTTCTTATTCACTAAATTCAAGGAGAAAAAAATGGTCTAAGGGAGATAATCGTTAAATAGAGCGGCAGTAGAAGCATGTGGAGCCTCCCATTTGCCAACCCATATAAATAAGCTTTAACTTTGTTTTTTATTATTTTTTATATTTATTTATTTTTATATTAACTTTTTATTGTATTCTATAGTAGATTTCATTGCTCCGTGACAGTGTGATTTTTCTTATTTTTTCAAAATAGGTTTTCAAATTAGGGAGAGACAGAGGGATTGATTGATTGATTGATCTTTATTTCAAAAGGGTTAAGAAGTGGGCACGCAGGCCCGTCTGACATTCTGCCCTTTATCATACATCTTTCACTATATTCCAGACATTCTACAAATATGCTGTTCATATAACAAACATAACTAACATTGAAGCTGAGAGACATAAAATAAAATATAACATTTACGTTTCGCTCTTAAACATTCACTCAGTACAGAAGTAACTACATACATTATAAATGACTATCTACTAAACAAAATTTTCGAGACTATTCAGAAAACAATTAATTGTATTCGGTGTCTGTAAGAGCAGTTTAAGATAACTTAGTGGCGAAGTTAGTGGGAGAGAGAGGGAGAGAGCTAGAGAGAGATAGAGAGGGAGAGGGAGCGAGAAGGATATGCAGAGAGAGGGAGAGTGAGAGGGAAGAGAAAGAGAGAGGGAGAGATGTAGAGAGGGGGAGAGAGGAAGGGAGAGCGAGAAAGAGATGAATGAAGAGAGAGGGAGAGAGGAGGAGAGAGAGGGAGAGTGAGAGTGAAGGTGAAAGAAGGAGAGGGAGAGAGAGAGGGAGCGGGAGGGAGAGGGAAGGAGAGAGAAGTAGAGTGATGGAAGAGAGAGGGGGGAGAGAGAGGGGAGAGGGAGGTAGAGGTAGAGAGAGGGGAGAGGGAGGTAGAGGTAGAGAGAGGGAGAGAGATAGATTTGAGATCGCCATGTTTCTCCCACAGGGAACTTTATGTCGGTTGCTGAATGGTGGGTTCACTCAAGAATATATATCTATTCTTGCTCCTGGAGGTGAAACTAAAAATGTTGCGTATAATCAAGTTTTGCATTAAATTAATATTATATTGAATTTGTAAAAGGCTTTATTCTAAAATTTGTATACTGTACTTATACTTTTAAATAGCTGTAATAAAATTACTTCGATATTACACTATAGATAGAATTCATTCCTTTTCCTAATAGAAGACTGGGATAAATAAATATCTGAGCAACGCCGGGTAATCAACTAGTGTGTATATATATATATATATGCCTACAGTAGATACGTCTGCGTGTGTGTGTTATACGTTTTGAAACTAACTAACTAACTAACTAACTAACTAAACAACTAACTAAGCTAAACTAACTAACTAACTAACTAACCAACCAACCAACTAACCAATCAACTAACTAACTAACTGACTGACTGATTGATTGACTGACTGACTGACTTACTGACTGACTGACTAACTAACTAACTAACTAACCATCCAACCAAGTAATTAACTAAAATAACTAACAACTAACCAACTCACCTTGTAGGAATTTTTAAAAAGATTATAATGTATATTTTCTGTTATTCTTATTCCTTATATTATGTGTTATTTTGATTGTACAGGAGTTTGCTTGTTACACAGATTATACATCGACATCTTACAACAAAGATCGGAACACGAATAACATTCTGGCCTGATTCCTGATTTCCTAGACGTCCAAACATTACACATAAGGAGGACGAGCACGAATAAGATTCTTTATCAGTGGATCGCTGGTTTATATTATTATCAACATAATCAAATCATTTTCCTTCAATAGTTTGATTCTTACAAAAATATTATCATCAGTGGAATTACTAAAAATCAATTTAACACCTTGCACATACAATCGGGTCAGTACGATTTACAATATAATCGTTTTATCTAGAAATCTTAAATGATTGAATGTTCTGATTGTGACAAATTTAACAAAAGGCAAGAAAAGAAATATAAAAATTCAACGTCATAAATTTATGTGCACCTGACAAAACTTCATTGCATATTATCGAAACAATCAGTTCCCACATAGAGCAAGTATATCATAACTGAATTATGATTATTCATGTACCATTCACTAAACCAATCGTACTTGAGTGTGTTGAGATGGATCGGAGGAGTCGACAGCACAACTTGTGCGCGTCCACAACACAGAATACAAACCAATACTAACCCAACACATATATATTCCCATCGACGAATAAACATACTCATTCGTGCTTGAATGAAAACATTACCTCCTCCGATCCGCTGGCACCTTCTAAGTGCTCAGCGTACAAATCCAGATGTATTAAAATTCTTTCACGTTTTCTTTATAGACTGAGTCAGAAACCGATGTTCTCGGAGTTGCGCATCGCTGAGAACTGACGGGTAACTGACCTATATTTCCTACGCTTAGGGTTGCCAACCAACCTAGGTTACTAGTTCTTATTTATGCCCCTTACAACCTACTAACTAATTAACTAAGCAACCAACCAACTAGCTAATTAATTAACTAACCAACTAAACAACTAACTAATTAACTAACCGATTAACTACCTAACGAACTAAAGTAACTAACGAAGAAAACCAAAGTGCAGTATCAAGTAAGAACATCAAATTCCTTACCACAAAAGTGAGACCCTCAATACCCGCTCTCTGTCCCAACCATTCCATCATGACATTCATCATGTTCAGCAGCGACACGAAAGCCAGCATGTTGGCCGCGATACGTACAATGATGTCCATGGCCATCAGAGCGGCATCAGCGCAAACTGAGAGAAAATTTCGCCCCTTCCTGAAAACAAGAAATTTGACAATAAAATAAACTGAGTAAATTATTTTACAGCCTATATTCTAAACGGAGAAACCTGTTAGTAACGAGAAAAATGGGGAAAAAAGTGTATGAATTTTTCTCAGCTACATCATTTGAAATCCAGAATTCGTGAAACAAACCAATTAGCTCATTATACACAGGGCATCTAAAATGAAAATAACGTTGCAATTATGCTCGTGATTAAGAGAAGTCTACCTTACAGCCGTCTTGGAAGGGTTCGTAGTGGCAAAAAGAAGAAGAGGAAGACCAAAGCGAAGATGGCTGAAATACATCGTTGATAATCTGCAAATAGATGCATCAGCAGCAGGGCATCTTGCTTACAATAGAGATGCCCACAGAAGAGCTGTTAGGGAGGCAAAGCTCCGCAAGGGACATGGAAATGACTGACTTACTAACTTTACAGCCCAACAGTTTGTCTTCTTACTTTCCTAATTATGCTCTTTGTCGCGTGTTTCTTGCTTTAATTCACATTTATTTTTATATTTATATTTTTTTACTTTTTTAATTGCTTTATTTTGTTTTGATTATTCGATCTACAGGTAGTAAGTACCCTTCCTTGCAGTCCAGTGGGCTGATAGTAATAAAAAAGAATCAATAAAGGAAACTGAATCTCTGTAAGTGCTAATTATTTTCTATACAATACCCAGTCTTCAAACAAAAAAAATGAGCTATTAGTTTATCCAGAAGAGACTATAGTGAATATATTGCCTTTTATTTTCTTAGAAGTGATATAGTACTTACAATAGTGTTTAAATTACGCAAAAATGTAATCTGATCAATACGTAAAGGAAAATGACACTTACGTAAAGTTAAAAAGCCATAGAAATTTTCTATTAGTCAAGAAATTTTGTAGCGTTGAAACTACTTTTTAAAAAATTGTTAATTTTAAAAAAACATACTCGTTATCATCTGTCAGTCTCATGTTTGTCTGGAGGGCCAGGCTGGTCGTCTCAGTTTCTGGGTAGACAATTTTGGTCATTGCAAGAGCTGCTGGTGCTGAGATGACAGCGGCCGTGAGAAGATGATTAGCTGAGACCTGGTAGACAAAACAGACGATAATTTTAAAGAAAAAAACTAGTTTTAGAAGAGAGAGAGAGAGAGAGAGAGAGAGAGAGAGAGATTTTATTAAGTGAAAAAATAACAGTTATTTAGGAAAGCCATTCTTTTATCCAGTTCCCAAGATTTACAAACCAGGCAACCCAGGAAGGCCCAAAGTTTCAGCTTGCTTCTGCCCTACGGAACAAATCTCTGACAAATCTTCTGGATAGTATCTTTTAATCTCTTTTTACCAGTCTGCCTACTTATCTGAAGGACACTAATCATGTTCTCACTGCTTTTGAGACCTTTACACTCCTTCCTGGTCACATTTACCGCATCTTCACTCTTGATGCAGTGTCCTTGGACACATCCATCTTTCATGATCAGGGACTTCAGGCTGTAGCGAGTTCTTGTTGAACAAAAGACGCCGTCCTGCTGTTACTACGCCACTATCCCATGCCCTGCACTACCTGTCCTCGAAATCACGTCGTTCGAACTCAGTGGTCCATATTTCGACCAGATTAACAGTGTGGCCATGGGCACCAAAATGGGTCCTAGCTGCGCATGTCTGTTTATGGGTCACTTCGAGCACAAGGTTTTGGAGTCTTGTGGAGGGCCTTTTTTCCAGCCTTCTATGGACACTACAAAGATAATAGCAATGGCGCCACATCGATGCCAGAGGAGAGGCTTGCCAGCTTCATCAGTTTTATTAAGAAGTTCAGTCATGTTACTCCTTCCACCTCCCGTGTCTCTACAACTTCTATAAAATTTCGTGACATTGCCGTAACTATCGGTCCTTTAGGACTTACCACTTCAATCTATTATAAACACACCACCTCCCACAGCAATAATGCCTTGTACTCCTCCTCTCACTCCAGATGGTGTAAGGACCCTATTACCTTTCCCAAGCTTCTTAGGTTACGACGTTTGTGTACTGAGAATATCGACTTCCGTGATCAAGCTCACAGAATGTAGGAGTTATTTCGCCAAAGCGGTTATCCGGAACATGTTCTCACTTCGTCCTGGAACCGCATCGGCCACATCTCTCGACAACAAGCTCTCACTCCTAAACCCGCCCAGTAGCTGGGACAGAGTAAAACTGGTACTCACGCACCGCCCCCATAATTTGGCAGTTAAGGGCATCTTATACCGTCATCTCCATCTCTTCCAGACCGAGCCTGATACATTTGAACTCTATTGGTGGCCTACTGACAAGACAAAAACCTCAGGGACCTACTAGTTAGAAGTCAGCTCAATACAGAGGACATCTTTTATGGTACCGAACGTTGTTGTCGCCTTAGATGTAACACTTGCCCGTGTGTTACTGAGGCTAGCAGGTTTCCTTCCCCAAGTCCACATTATCAGTTCAGGAGGGCTTCAGCTTCACTTCACTTAAAGCCATTTACGCCAGTATGTGCAAGCGATGCTAAATGAAGAGAGACCGGTTTACGCTTAGGGGATCCTTTTTTGTCAAATTCTTAACGGCATGTCCAAGAGAGCAAAATGAAAGAAGGAGTGAGAAAAATGAGCACAAACGCAAATGGAAGAAAGTAAGATGAGTAGGCATAAATGAACATGCAACATCCAATATTTCAGCGTGAGCCTTTTTCCAAGAGTACAAACAAGAACAACACAACACATAAAAAAGGCAGTTGCAAAACACTTCGGTTAAAGAGACCACCAAAGTGAACGGGACATTTCTCTTATGTCAGATACTCTCAGACCCAGAGGGGCTGATATTTTCCCTGAGAGCGAAATTGGATGACGTCAAGAAGCAAAGGACTGACGTCATAATTGGAAACGTAGTGACGGTCGGAGCAGCAGCAGAGATACGTAGGAGCTGCCAAGAAACGTCGAGCTGTAGTTTTGAGATTTATTAAAGTCCACGATGAATAAAGAATCATCAGGAGTATAATTAGACTCTTACTTGAAGTAATGACCCGTGAAGGAAGGGAAGAATTTTGTCTTTGTATCCACCTGAGATAATATATTAGAATCTTTATCCTCATTCGATTGTCGGTAGTACCACAATATTAACGATTCACCTGCAGAGCCGATGACCTGCAAACGACCGATATTTTGCAAGGATTCAGAGACAATTTTCATTGTCGTTCGCTGAGATCAACTTGCAGCTTCTTCTTGTCTTAAGACTGATTTTTGTTGAGGAGATGAAATTTGGAATTTCGGAAATTTCCAGAATGAGAGAGAGAGAGAGAGAGAGAGAGAGAGAGAGAGAGAGAGAGAGAGAGAGAGAAATTGACTTATTTCTTGTTTTTCTCTTCATTGTATCAATCTTTTCTCCTCACCGGTTCACACATATGTCGCCCGTGCTCGTAACATCTACACAACCCTCACGTTCACAGTTACTGCAGTTCGCTCCTGTTCTTCCGATGTACGTTCTCGGAAAGTTCTAGAGCAGCGTCCTATTTTAGAGGCTGGCTGTCTCCACCCAGCTAGAATCAACAATAAATTCAGCTTCTTTTAAACTTCTTCAGATTTCTACCTATTTTCTGATATTATTGCTCAACTTTCTTGTGTTAGCCCCACTCCCTTTGCTGCAGTTTTTCATTTCTAAGATTTTGTCTTAGGCCATAGGTATCCGATTGGCCCAAGTTGTTTCCCTCTTTGCTTTCTCTCAGCCAGTCGCTTTCTCGCATTTTATATTTACACCTTCCTGGCTGCATTCTGTACCGTCTTTCGGACTAGAAGGATACCAAAAACTAAGTTTTTCCATCTATTTTCCCTCTTTTTTTATGTTTTGCGTTGTTCTTGTATGTAATCCCTGAAAAAGGCTGATGCTGAAATATTGGAAATATTGGATGTTGCATGAGTACATACTCATCTTACTTTCTGCCATTTGCGTTTGTGCTCATTTTATTCGCTCCTTCTGTAGTTTTGTAAAACTGAAAAATACACCTCTCTTCAGTCCTGAACGTAAGAACCATCAAACAAGATAAATATCATTAGATAAAACTAATTTATATTGAAAGAAGAAACATTCTTCCGCATCCACTGTCACTAATAAAAAATTGTAAGTGTTCTACAACTGTCACTTGCATTACTGTCGAGTATTTCACAACGATGAAATACTAGGTAGAAGACTGCCTCCTTCTGTAACCAGATCGAGACAAGTGAACTGTACAAATCTCTGTCAACATTCGTTCTGTTTTTGTCGTTGTAGTTCTTGGAACTATCGTTGTCATGGTAAAACGACAGCTACTAAGATTCTATCCAAACAGTTATATCTACTTCCTGTTTGTTCCTTCTTGTCTATTTTCTCTTTTATCTCCCTAGAACCGCGAGCATGATGGTCTTTGCAGCCGGCGCGGTGAAGGCGTGAGAGCACAAATATCATGACCGATGGAGTGCAGTTTATGGTGGCTGATTTTACAGTTCCAGGGCGAAGGTGAAAAAAAAGAAAAAGTGCAATGCTTCTTTAACTGACTCCACCACCTTGGAGACCATGGTGATCCTTATTCTGTTACCCCGTTAAGCGTGTTTCAGAAGGTACCATCAGAGAAATAGGGCAGGCTTTTGTTCGACTACAGTTTGAGAATCCTGACTTGTACAATCAGATACACAAGTTGAAAACTGCTATTTAATACGGTATCGTCGTCCTCATTTTGTCCCTCATCTTTGCTTCACTTTTAATAATTATCTCCCCTTTCATTATATTTCCGTTACACGTCAAATCACTATAAATGGTGATCATTTAATCATTAATTTTAAAATCACTAATTTATTTAATCGTAACTACTCATGAAAGTATTGCTTCTCCATGTTTGATATTGTTCTTTTGGTTCATGATTTTAACTAGTAATGTCTGCTTTAACATAGAAAGTTACTCGACGAACTGCCACATCATTTCTATTCAAGAAATAGTTTGGGCCCTCGGTTCATCATCTTCTTGGCCGTCTGTTTTGTTCGGCTCCATTTCTGTGTAGCATCGTGATAGCGGATGTTTAGTATTCACTCTCACCAAATGGCCAAAACAGTTCATCCTCTGTCTTTCAGTGTGCCTTAGCGCAGGTGTTGTATCTTGAGAGACCAGATGTTGTTCTCTAATAGCTTCTTCTTCTTCTTCTGCTATCCCAGCCATTAAGGCTAATTGCTGCAGATAAGGTTCGCCTACATTCCGCTCTATTCCTTATCTTCTCTCTCCAGTTGGTGACACCAATTTCTTTCATATCCCCTTCTATGTTGTCTTTCCATCTCTGTCTTGGTCTACCCCTTGGTCTTGTTTCCCTCATCTCTAATAACCTACCTAAAACGCAAATAGAAATCCTAGAACTAGCCTGTAATCATCGTCGCTTTTCTCCAAAGAATTGCTAATTATTTCCTGCTTACTCACCCCATATAAAATGAAGATGCCAAAGACTGAACCAGCCACACTAGCAAACCCACCAGTCATGACAGCACAGAGCTCTGACTTGCTTAGAACTGGCAGGAACGGACGAATGAGCAGACTCACCTCATACTGTTCGTTTATAAGAAACAGAGAATACTGATGACTTAAACTAACATTTTTTAAAAAATAGCACTTTTATTTCAGCTTCTGGAGGAAAAAAAAGTCAGCAATGGTTTCCTTGTTGACCAAGTTAAAGCATTCTGGTGACTTACAAGCAGAATGGGACGAAGACGCAGTGCAGATGCTGCATAAGGCAGCGACCACGACTGCTTGCCCCAGGGTTAGGGAAATACAGTCGACCATGACCCTTTCTAGCTCCCAATGATGTCCCTGGGGACAGACATTAGTCTGGTCAAATGAATAGGAATACCATGGGAAGACGACCAGGATCCCCCCCAAAAAAAACTCCGCCCAGCCGAAAGCGGGTGGATGTCTTTGGGCAGATAGGTGACACCACGCAAACCAAAGTCCTATTGAAGACGAACGACTAGGAAGAAGAAGATATCTTAGAAGTGTCATGATCAATTCTTTGCAAATCATTATAAGAACTTAATCTTATTCACTGTGTAATCGTTCTTATTTTGCAAATTATTTGCACATTATAGCATTATGGACAGTGTAACCACGTACCAATACAATATATATATATATATATATATAAAGTTATTCGGAACAAAAACGACAATATATGAAAGACATGGTAAGCGAGATGCTGACATGCCATCAAAATAAGAAAAAGCAGGGAATTATATAAAGAACTGCGAATAGTAAAACAACTCTACAGCGCTTGAAGGATAGTAATGGAAACATGATAAATAATGAAGAGAAAATCTGTATAAGATGGAATGAATATTTTGAAAAAATAACTAAACTCTGATTTACCTAAAAACACATTACCATGGGAAGAAATAGAGACTTGTGAACCTGAAATAGAGGAACCAGACTTAGAAGAAGTTATCTACAGTATCATGTTTCTATGAAACAGCAAAACAAAAAGTTCAGATGGGACTGCTGCAGCACTGATTAAGGAAGGAAGTCTAAATCTACATGAGCAGATATGTGCACTAATACAATAAATATGGAGAGAAGAAAAACTCCATAGTGAATGCATAGAATCATTACTGATCCCAGTATTCAAAAAAGGCCATAAGAGCAAGTGTGAAAGCTACAGAGAAATATCCTTACTACAAACAAGCTACAAAATACTATTTACTATACTTTAAATAGATCAAAACCATACAGTGAGAACATACTGGTAGACTATCAATCAGGTTTTAGGAAGAATAGATCAACCGTAGACCAAGTATTTTATCTACGTCAAAGAACAGAAAAGTACTGAAAATATGGAAAAAAAAGTACATAAAATCTTCCTTGACTTCAAGAAAGATTATGACAGCACAGATAGGAGCACCTTATGGAAAATTATGAAAGAATTTAAGATACCTAATAAATTAATCAGTCTGACCAGAATATGCACGGAGGATACATAAAATTTAGTAATATATAAAGGAAGAAAGTCAGAATACTTCTATATAAGAATTGGTTTAAAACAAGGCGATACATTATCTCCATTGCTATTCAACCTAGTACTAGAAAAGGTAATCAGAAAAGTGAAAGAAGAAAGCAGTACAGAAGAACAAGCTAAACTACCAGGATACACTTACGACATCGACCTGGTGGGGGAAACTGCAAGAAGTCATCAATACCTGAGAAATGTTTCACTAAAAGTTGGCTTGACCATTAACCACGATAAGACAGAGTATATGAAGATATCAAGAGACCAGAGGCAGAAAGATCCAGATTATATAAATGTTGGAGATATGATTATTAGGAATGCAGAAACATACAAATATCTAGCCACAACCTTCAACAGAAGCAACACAGTAAGCGAGGAAAATACTAGCAAAATACAGATAGGGAATAAAATATACTTCGCCTTGCAAAACCTGCTAAAATCCAAAATCCTGTCCCTAAACACTAAAATAGCAATCTACAAAACTGTAATAGGACCAGCCGTAATTTATGGATCAGAAACGTGGAGTAAAACAAAGTAAGACAAGCAACAATTGTAGATCTTTCACAACAAGATCCTAAGAAGAATCTTTGGGCCCATAAAGGATACCAACAGTGGAGAATGAAGTACCAGAAAGAACACTGAACTGAACAGCTTATTTACATCCCAGCGAATTATAAATGTCTTGAAACTGAACAGACTACGCTGGTTGGGCCATGTAGAAAGAATGGAAGAGAACAGACAACGAAAATGATGCATTCACAAGAGATGAGGGAAACAAGACCAAGGGGTAGACCAAGACAGAGATGGAAAGAAAACATAGAAGAGGATGAAGATGATATATATATACACACACACACACTCGTATATTCATGAACCGACTAAAAGGCCTAATTTGGAAGTCGATGTGGCCATTTGTCGGTGTTTATAAAGTTAGACACTAAGAGCAGTATCTTAATATGATACAAGATGAACAGATATGTTCACTATAGCTTTAAAATACTAACTAAATGCAATTTAGCACAAAACCTGAGTGGAAATTAATTGCAAGATATGAATCAGAACACATTAAAAATATCATCATACTGTAATAATTGTTCAATAACTCATAAATGTGTATAAACACAGCAACACACAGCAACATGCGTACATTCTGTACCCACAGAATAGTAATACTTAGTTCCAGGCCTTCTCTTGTCTTATGGTGTATGTAGAACTGCAAATGTTTGAAAATTAAACACAAAACACACGACAAACCAGTAAGGAGTCACGTGAGACCGCCGCTGAAAATGTACTGTTAAAAAAAAAACGCAACAAATACGATGTTGCGATTTTAACTGACGTTTGCTGATCAGACAAGGGCAAAGTGCCTGAAACGTTCACTTGGACATCAGCTTCACGTCCTGACCTGAGTTGTACTCAGCAGATGATTCATGAGCACAGAAAAGCGACACTAGCCAAAACAGCATTTTTGACAATAACTCATGACAGGCTCACGAGAATCCCGTGAAACTTACTAAACACAAAACTCACTGACCATGTTACTGAATGCCTACAAAAGATTGACGCTCCTCGAATCAATTCATTTGAAAATTCAATGCGAAAGTACGGCTCATCTCACTAAAGAACAACGACTCATCATCATTGGACGTTTACAGACTGGACAGTCACAAAGTGTAGTGGCCCGACAATTTAATGTGGTTAGAAGCACCATTAGTCGCCTTTGGAGACGATTTCAAGAAACTGACTTATTTGCAGACCGGCCGAGCAGTGGAAGACCCATAGTCACAACTCCTGCCGAAGACCGCTTCATACTGCTGCGTCACCTCAGGAATCGATGTGCATCTGCGTCCTCAACAGTCCAGTCAATGACAGCAGCTCGTCGAATTTCAGATCAAACGGTCAGGAACCAACTGCACGACGCTGGTCTTTGGGTTAGAAGACTATACAGAGGACCTGTTCTTACGGATCGGCATCGCTAAAACCGACTGCAGTGGACGAATCAGCATCGTCAATGGACCCTTGCGAGTGACTGGAAAAGGGTTTGGTTTAGTGATGAATCATTCTTTATGTTCCAGTGACACGATAGACGGAGAAGAGTTTACGGCAGAGTCCATGAGCTCTACGCCCAGAACTGCGTGGATGAGGCTCCTCCACGTGGTGGTGGAGGTGTACTGGTTTGGGGGATGATCAACTTCGTGGGAAGAAGTGACCTGGTGCAAATTGAAGAACGAATGAATGTCCAACGATACGTCGCTAAAATTCTTCGTCCTCACGTCCTTCCACTTCTGGCTGCACCAGGGTCGATTTCTCAGCAGGATTACGCTCGACCTCATGTGGCACAACTCACCACCCAGTTCCTCACTGACAACAATGTCCAGATCATTCCGTGACCATCCATGTCATCAGACATGAACCCAATAGAACACTTATGGGATGAACGCAACAAACAAGTCCCCCAGCGAGACGTGGCGCCAACCAATCTCCAGCAGTTGTCTCTTGCACTACGGGGAGAGTGAGCAACTATCCCACAACAACAGATCCAACGGCTAATCGGATCCATGTCAAGGAGATGTTCTTTGATACAGCCCACAAGAGGCCATAACCTTACTGAAACGGAGGCCTCAGTCACAAAGAATAAAAGTTCAAACCAAATTTGATGAACATCATTTCGTTATTTAAGTCTTAAGGTTTCTTCGTCCAAAGATTGAAACAATAATTCCGTAAAATAACATTTTTATACAAGTTTGAAATTTGATGTCCATTTCGACTACAGTAGTGTTGCTTTTCTTCTTTTGAACAGTATAAAAACTTCCGCAACTCGATCGGCTGTTAAGTCGAGGCTTGATCGTAGTGTATAAGTAATGAGAAGGAAAGAAGTGTCCGGCTATCAGAAATGGACCTCTCACCAGCTTGAAATGCAACCACGACCCATCAAAACGATGGGAGAATTAGTTCCATTCCCTGAGTTAAATTTTTTAGTTTTTCTAGAACTGGATGAAGATGCTACATAAAAACAGTATACGTTACTGAAGAGATTATTACTATCCAGAATTCCGTGGCAGGGCTGTAACCTCTGCTTAGAGAATTCTCTGCTGGAATAATCTTGATCCTTGAAGCGAAATATTCGTTCAGTGCACAGGAACCTCCCCCACCCCAATTTCTGTGATAAATAACAGGTTACAGATGGACAAACTTAGGATGGCTTAATGTTTCATACTCATTATGACCTTCATGTACCATAAACATATTGCTACACATTGTGTACTTACAAAACCCATAAATATATTGGCCACAGCATTGACGGATTCCACTGGCCTAGTCTCCAAACAGAATCCTAGGAGAGAACCCAGTTTTATGACAACCACCTCTAGAATTCCCCAGTGAGTTAGAAGGGAGATGATGGAACTGAACAAAACTATCATTCCAGCCATCTGTGAAAAGATAACATGCAAGGGACTTAGATTGAGTGTGTAAGGGCAATAGCAAAGTCAAATGGCAATCTTATTTCTAATTGTCCACACACTTCAAAACTGTTATGATTACCTCTAAGACGATGTAAAAGCTTCCCAAACAAAATAACGTTGCTGAACTTAA